>CM031943.1:41974211-42038336 GCA_018749465.1 Paracanthobrama guichenoti
AAATAAGTTATTGTTATTTTCATATTCTCAAATTCATATTCTCACACTCTTCAGACCCACAGTCACGTTGAGTAAGATCGTTTTTATTTACATCAATAGCATGCTGCTGAAAATCACATTTCATTGGTTTATGCCATCGAGCATTCATTATGAATATTCACAAGTTGAGAATGCTGCACTGGGCAGATGCCACACTTAAAGCTGAGAGTGCTGTGCCAGTCTTTGAGGAGTGAGGAAGAGGAAAGATTTGAAAACATACAAATAAAGATACTTAGATGTTAAAATGGCTATTTAGAGCATTGGCATCACTAGACGAGGCCTAAAGGATCACTAATTGAGAAATCAACTTTCTCGAGCTTTTGATATATAAAGGTCATAGTAATATAAGTAATATAAGAATATCCTGTATGTTTCAGAGCTGAAAACATCCTTTTTAGTCTTTTTATTGACACCAGGCCCAGCAAACGCTCAATCTCAGAATGCCCAGGCAGGATAACAGAGTGTAGTGAACACCGTCTCAACAGAATAAGAACAACGCTGATTCTGTAAGCACGCCCACCGAACTCGTGCCTGACATGATAAATAACATAGACCTACATAGAAATAAACCGGATCGAACTCCCAAGCAATAAACATACCACATAAGCTTAATTCGGATTCCAGTATTATGAATGCATGAATGAACTTTATTTTTAATGAAGATCCAGCTCACGTGGGGAAGACATTGCGCCGCTTGTTCCTTCATTTCACCACGGATTCTTTTGTAAACAAGAGACTGGATTTGCAGACAGGATGGGATTACATGAATGAATGAAGCAACACACTAATGTGAGTTAAAATGTTTTTTGTTTTATATGTGACAGTATTGCATTGTTACAGATCATTTGATATCTATTGATTATGTGTATGTGTCTAACTGAACATACCTTTTAGCATATTGTCATAGGCTGAGAATCCTTTATTTGAAATGTTGTGCTACGATTCGTGATCACTGATCAGACTCGCATGTAGCCTATGGGCCAGAGCTCGCAAAGCCCAATGTCCTATGTGTTTCCAGACGGCTACCAAGTGTGTTGTTCACTTTCTCGTGACTTGATATTTGAAGGAAAATGCAATTGCAGAAGTTTTGATCATGCTTTGATTTGTCTGACTCTGCAGTGAGGCGTGCATGTGTGTTAGTTGATGCACGGTTTGCGTTATATCCACCGATCGGGCGGACTAAGTAATAAAAAAATAACATTCCAATCAGTCGCTGGTGGATGAGATATAAATCATTGTGTTTGTTTTATAAAGACATTTTGCGAGCTGGGGGGACTCTTTTACGGTTGCCGCTTTCCCACATGCTTTCAAAACAATCCTCTCACGTGTACTCACGAGGGGAGCCGAAGCTCATTAAAATGCAAAGCTTATCCAATCATAGCTGTGGGCGCTTTACTTCCCAGGTCTTCAGTGCGGCATGCCCATAAAAACTGAGCGCTCCAGGAGAGAGGTTCAAAACCAGGATAGAAAATAATCTATTACTTATTCATTATGATGCGTTTGAATGTAAAATAATGCAAAACGCTGTAAGTTGACCTCAGACAACAGTATAAAAATTAAAAAGCCAGTTCATGACACCTTTAATGAACAATTGTTTGTGAAAACCTCAAATTCGAAAAATTGACATTTTTCACTTGCTTTGCCTGTAGCTTGTAATTAGCCTGTGCACATTCTGACTCATTTTGCCAGCATCGGTCACATTTATAAATTTGTCAAGATTAGAAAATTTGTTTAGTTGCTGCACCATTGGCAGCTGTGACAAGAAGCTACATTTCTTTTTCTGTTTGTAAAGCATTGCGATTCCTTTCAAATGTTATTTAAGGTCTCTGATCTTCACAGTAAATTCTGGCTGTGCAATAAGTTGCTGCCGTAATGCAAATGGCTGACCATGATTTGTTCATCATTGATGGAATGTCTAACCTTCAAGGCCTGTTTGAATAGCACTCTCTCTAATTGACTTTATTTTTACCTGTGCTACATTAGTTTTATATAAGCTAACAATCATTAGCACCCTGGGTTAATTACCGGCATGAAAAGTTGGCCTCTTTTACCTGCTGTGCCTCTCTCTTCTCAAAAAGAATTGCTCTGCTGTGGAAAGAGAGGAGTTCAAATGCATCGCTGACTAGAGAAGGCAGGTTCTGTGTTGATCTGCATCAGCAAATTCTTTACTAATTCACACGACCTGCTCACCGCTCCCTGCAATTTGTTAACTCCCTTTGACTTTGTGAAGTGTCTGTGAAGTGAACTACTCATCTATGGAGCATTTTGGCGCAGCGTGTAGGCACGTTAGTACATGGTGCAATGGTGCATTAACCTTCTCGCTGTTGGGCTGTAGTGGAAAAAAAATATATATATTTTTTTTAAAACAAAATGGTAATACAAAAAGTGGAGATATAGAGATATAAGTTCAAATAGAGAGGGACTCTCCCATCTCCTCTCACCTTCACAGTCAGACTCAAAAGTGTGGTCTAATGCTCCAGCGAAGCAGACAATAAATTTGGGCCAGGGGAAAGTTAGGAGCAGACCGATTCGCTATTCTCCTCTGTTTTTGTCTAACCTTTGAAAATCACAGTTTATTTACTCAAGGCCAGGGAGCCTGTCATTGTGTGAAATAAGAAACATGGGATTTAAATCCATTCTCCATTGTGGTAGGAGCAGAATAAACATAGAGGACCATGCAGGACAAAAACATTTCTCCAGCAGATAGATTCACCCCCTGCCGATGACTTTACGAACAAAACAAGTTTTCAGTAGAGGAAAGGGTTTTTTTGTTTTTGAGAAGGACTAGAAAATGGAGTTTAAAAATGCATGATATGTGTGGATTCTGGATCAAATACAAGAATAAAATCATTGACGCCAAGTGTCCTACAATCTGCATCACACTGACATATTTTACTCCACTTCAGCTAAGAGTCTCTTTTATCAGTGGTCCTGAGTTCTAGGGATTTTGGGAAGATTGGTTTTAAGTGCCAGACTCGGATTCATGCTCCACAAACTGAAGTTGCTATGCAATTATACAAGCCAGCATTTATGTCTTCTGTGCTTCTCATGGACAGTGGATGAATATGTGTGGCTAGCTGCGCATTGTCAAATAGGATCACAAAATCAATTCAGCTGTCGCCTGTTTTTGAGAGTAACTTAAGGTCTTGTATGACTGAACCAGCAAACGGGGAGAATTTGTTCCACCGTTTGCTCGCCCACAGGTGTTGGAATGAAGATAACACCTTTCCAATGGCCCCACTTTTTCTCGCAGCACCGTGATCTGGCCCATGGGCAGCTCTCCTTGGCCTATTAGAGACACTTTCAGATATGAGTTTGGATCTCAGCTTTGGCTCTTTCCCCTCAGTCCAGTATTTCTTTCTGACCTGCTGTTTTCTGGAACAAATGTGTTTGTAAAAGAGGAATAAGGATCTGCTTTCTTGGTTGAAACTAACCTTGGGAACCAGAGACCCAGTTATCATACTGAAATTACAGTGTTTCCTGGAATACTATTTACTGAACATACAGTAACCAGTGTAAACTAATTAATCTTAGGAGCTTTTCACTGAATAAAAAAATATTATATAAAACAGTTACTATATAAAATGCCTCATTCATTCATTCATTCATTCATTCATTCATTCATTCATTCATTCATTCATTCATTCATTCATTCATTCATTCATTCATTCATTCATTCATTCATAAATGACTCCTAAATTAGCTTGAGCATGTACTGACTAACCTACTTTATGATTACCTTGTCTGAAAGAACAGTTAATGTATTCTTAGGGTCTGTGAGACTTAAATCAGTGTAGTTTATTGCTGATTGTTTATATGACACCATGCAATGTTATTGTGAAATGTAATGCAACTTGTTTTATTTATCAATCCTTTTCAAGTTACAAATGGTTGGATTGTCAATTTCCACCTTTAAAAGATTAATCTCCTTTTAATATACTCAACCATTTTTTGTGCATCAGTCCTTGTTCCAAAAGTTTTTTATTTTTTTATTTTTATTTTTTATTTTTTATTTTTACCTTTGATTCACTATATAGTGTGCCTGTTAGTGTTTACATTTTAGACCTGTCGGGATGGTTTTTGCAGTAAATTGCGTGATACGCGCCACTTGTCGTATGTCTTGTCAATGGGTTGCTCATGCTACTTGTATGCTGTGGGAGTGGAATAGAGGAGAGGAGTGTCTGCTGGCATAAAAAAGAGTGTGACAGAGCTTGTAATAAAATGAGAATCAACATTGGTTTGGCTTTTTTGAGATGGCGAGAACTGAGTGATTGGAAATGTTGTCAAAGTGATGCGGAGATAGCACTTTTATTACTCTACAAGTATTTTATTGAACAGATAAATTGTCATGTGTTGCTCTATAACAGTTCTTACTGTTGTGATGGTGGGTCATTTCATTATGGATGTTATAGCACTGTGCTAAGATTTATTTTCAAGGAAGTGCCATGTCTATTAAAGGAACACACCAACTTTTTGGGACTTTGGCTTATTCACTGTATCCCCCAGAGTTAGATAAGTCCATACATACCATTTTCATCTCCGTACATCTCATAACTCTGTTTGACGCACCCACCGCTGGCCTAGCTTAGCACAAAGACTCAAAGTAAACAGCTCCAGCTAGCCTACTGGTCAAAAAGTGACAAAATAACGCCAACATTTTCCTATTTACATGTTGTGATGTGTATCGCAGCGTAAAAATCACAAGGTTACATGAGACACAGCCATCTTATAAACGTATACATACTGGGGACTATATTCTCAGAAGGCGAAGCACTGCTACTTCTGTGGAGTGATTTGTTGCAGCACCTGAGAAGCACCGTTGTTACTTCCGTCAACAAAACCAACGTGACTAGGTAGTTAGTAACGACCGTGACTGTTGATCATGGCTGACTTTGAGGAATTGTCAGCGGATTTTACTTGGTATCAAACCAAAATCCAGAACAATATCGTTTTGAGCCAGAATACACAGATGAGGAGTTACACATTTTTGGAAGCTGATAGACAAGACACCGAATTACCTCTAGCACTGCTCGTTTGTTACTGTGACAGAGCAACACAATACTAACATTACAGGGGATACATGGAGCACGGGAACAACTGCAATACAGTAGTGACCACCCTGTTCATGTAATAGTGTCACTAACGTTAAATTAGATCTAGCAAATGACACTGTTACAGTCATCTAGTAATCTAAAAACATAACGAACACTTACCGCAGCCGCAGGTGATCCACTTTGTCCTGTCTGTACTACCGGCGGGATGGTCCGCTTTTTCTAAAAAGTCGCCCTTGGTTAAATGTTCTGATCAAACGCGATGGTACTCGATGGTTACAGGTGTGTTTGGATCTATATCCAGAGCAAGCAGCCATAGATTCATCAGGACAGCATTTTGGATTGGAATTCTATGAAATATCATGGTATTCCCTTTTTCCCCGCTTATTGTCGCAGTTCTTTTTGCAATACAGCGAACACCGATGACTGTAAACTATCTAGTAATTGCTGACTCTATTACTCCAACTCTAAGTGAACTCTTTGCTCTCACCGTAGGGCTTCTCAGGTGCTGAGAGCAAATCACTCCGCACTCCAGCAGAAGTAGCAGTGCTTCGCCTTCTGAGAATATAGTCCCCAGTATGTATGCGTTTATAAGATGGCTGTGTCTCATGTAACTCAGTGATTTGTACACGCTGTGACTATACACATCACAACATGTAAATAGGAAAATGTTGGCGTTATATTTTGACACTTTTGAGCAGTAGGCTAGCTGGAGCCGCTTACTTCCAGTCTTTGTGCTAAGCTAGGCCAGCGATGGGTGCGTCAGACAGAGTCATGAGATGCACAGAGCTGAGAATGGTATGTATGGACTTCTGGGGGATACAGTGAATAAGCCAAAGTCCCAAAAAGTCGGCGTGTTCCTTTAATGTGCATAGTACAGCTTTCCTGTAGCTCAAACAATAAGAGCGTGGCGCCAGCAACGCCAAGGTCATGGGTTTGATTCCCAGGGAAAGCAAGAACTGACAAAAATGTGTACCTTGAATGCAATGTAAGTCGCTTTGGATAAAAGTGTCTGCCAAATGCATAAATGTAAAATTTAAATGTACTGTCTTCAGCTAGTCAGCTTGAAATCCTGTCCATCTAAACTGGTTATATCTCTTAAGCCCAGTATTGAATGTTTTATTAGCAGTGGGATAATCTCTCTCTCTCTCTCTCTCTCTCTCTCTCTCTCTCTCTCTCTCTCTCTCTCTCTCTCTCTCTCTCTCTCTCTCTCTCTATGAGAAAGAACCATATTCATTCGCCAAAAGTTACATAGTGTAAATTTAAGCAAAGACGACTTTTATTCAGCAAGCATGCATTATTTTTATTTTTTTTAAAGTGACAGTAAATAAATGTATGATGTTACAAAACTTTTCTTTTTTTTTCTCTCAAATAATGCTGTTCTTTTGAACTTTCTATTCATCAAGGAATCCTGGAAAAAAAAGTATCACAGTTTCCACAAAATTCAGCAGCACAACTGTCAATGATAAGAAATGCTTATTGTGCTCCAAATCAGCATATTAGAATAATTTCTGAAGGATCATGTGACACTGAAGACTGGAATAATGATGCTGAAAATGCAGCTTTGCCATCACAGGAATACATTTCATTTCCAAATATATTAAAAGAGAAACGGTTATTAAACATTGTAATGCAATTCCACAATATTTCTGTTTTTACTTTTTTAATCAAGGTAAATGCAGCCTTGGTGAGAAGAAGATTTCTTATATAACTGTTCTGTTGAAATATGAAATGATCATTTGCAAACCAATCACTTAGGGCAGTAAATGCAAGAAGAATTATAAGAAATACTTCTTCCTCAACAGTAATCGTTAATGACATCATTAAAGAACTGAAACCATAATTGTTCAATTCCTTACAATTTCAATCCCCATAGTTGAAACTGAAACTTTATTATTTTATTAATCCATTTCCCCATCGTTTCACATTCCTTTATCTTTTCTACTTGCATTTTCTCCTTTGCACTCTGTTACTCATTTGTTAGTTTCATTAGTGTAGCTCACGTCCCAGGGCTGAGCCAATGTATCTGCCCCATTTTTTTGCAAACCCATGAGAAAAACATTCACATTGAATATACATATACAAACTAGCAGTGACTAATGCTCGCACTCTATATTTAGGTCTACCTCTCTTTCTGTCCATTTAATCACTTCATATATGATGTCTTGTGGGAACCATTCATATTCTCTTGGCAACAGAAACAAAATCATGCCATGTGTATATAAACATTAACCTTGGCTTCCTCCACACAGATGGCATCAGTATGTGCGCTTGACAGAACAAAATCGCAGCTGAGATCAGGTTGGGGCCAGACTAATCATCATCTCAAACTCCAGAGGGAAGGAATAAAAAGGATAAAACATACCAAAATGACAGGACAGAGAAATGACAGCTAATTGATAGAGGCTAATGGTTTGCTGGCGTCCCATAACTAAAGACAGCGACATGTAATTAATAGTTTCTGCAGAAATAACATTAATGGCGCCCTGAGAGCCCTGTGGTCAGAGTTTAGAAATGCTTGTACACCCTAAGGCCAAAACTCTCCACCCCCTCCTTTATGCCCACTATACTTTGTTGTCTAATTCTCTCTAACTCATATCAGAACCCCTGAGCTGTATGGTCAGATACTGTCTAGATCAGTAAAGATTTGCTTTTTGCTTTGGGTCATTGAACTCTGTTTGTTATTTTGTAAAAATAGCTTTACTTTTTGCTAATTTTAATTAAATATTTGCTTTGAATTAAACAGTGAATATTTAATTCTGCTGCTATTGTGCAAATGAAATTGAAATAAAAAGTAACTTTGTTTTCATTGCATGTATTAACTAAGCAGGTTTAAGATAGTAGTAGTAAATAGTAGTAGTAGTAGTAGTAGTAGTAGTAATAATAGTAGTAGTACTACTACTACTACTACTAATAATAATAATAATAATAATAATAAGCATTATTATGAAATATTATAACAATTTAACACAAAATCTTTATTACATAATTGCTACATCTATTTTTTTCCTTCAGAAATCATTCTTATACTGAATTAGTGCTCAATAAACATTGCTTGCTGTTATTATTTTTGTTGTTGAAAACAGTTGTACTGTTTAATTTAATTTTTTTTCTTTGAAAATAATTCTGATCAAACAACATTTATTTGAAATAGAAGACTTTAGTAACATTGTTTTACTATCACATTTGATATATTTGCATTTGAAAAAGTATTAGATAAATACATACATACATACATACATACATCTACCCCATACTTTTGAACTGTAGTGTAGTATGTTATGGAAGACAACAACACACTGGGTTCAATACTGTATCCCACAATGCAATGTGTTTGAGTCGAGCTTCCATTTCAAGTGTGATGAAAGAACTGGAAGCTATTTTAACTTTTAAAACTTTTTTTAAATTCATTATTTCAAATTGTCTGGAGACATTTTTAAATTGGATTAGAAATGCCCATAAAATAATCATATTTATATCTGCTAAATGAATAAATGTAAATGAGCTGATAACTGGACTGCACTCTCTGAATTAAACATGCAACGTGCTGACAATGTACCATGGTTTTCTTCTTTTTCTTTTTTTCTTTCTTTCTTTTTTTTTTTTTTTTTTAATATATGAAATTAGTATCTGTAACCTGCAGGAAATTGCCACACACCCACAGGAAAAATAAATAAAAATACAGCAGTTAAACCAGTAATCTTTCAGGTAGCAACTACATTTTTAACAATTAGGCTAATAGATCCTCATGATTGTTATAATTAATTCTTATTTGTGGTAGCAGTTGTTTCTGTGTTAATCTTTTTGTTGTTAAAGAGTGTTTTTAGCTGCATTACATGCAGCTAATGTCACTGTATCTGCCAGTGTTAAGCTCATGTAATCACCTGCTCTCTGACACCAACACTTCATACCCCTATTTTCTCTGTTATCCCCTTTCCTCCCTCCTTTTCTCAAGCACAGAGCTTCATCTATCTGTGAGATCAAAGCACGCTCGTATGATGCAGCTACGGCGGATATCAAAGTTGCCTCACTGTTAAGCATGTGCAGGCTTGAAGGCAGGGCCGATAACAGTATCCGTCTCATCACAGAGGCCATTTTATTAGCGCTCACTCATTTACAACAAACACATTTCATCTGAAGCTTGCTGAGCTGGGAAATCATCCAGGAGATAGCTCTTAGAAATCAGGAATTAATAACCCATTTTCCTGGTCTAAATGCTGAGAAAGCATTGTGCAAACAATGTATGGGCTCTTGAGACATGTGCGGTCACATCAAAAACAAATTTAGGTTCGTGACCAAGAACGTGATGCTCACGAGGGTTCTTCTGCATGTTTTCTAGCATATTTTGAGACTGGGCTATGCTAAGCCAATCGTCCAAATAGTTCACAATGTGCATTCCACTCTTCTTGAGAGGAGAAACAGCTGCATTTACACACTTTGTAAATGTCCAAATGGTATGAATGGTGTATGCTCCCTGTCCAGCCCATTGCTATGAGGGAAGTGGATAGTGTGGACGTCCACCCATGTGCAGTAGGGCGTATGTGAGGGTCCTGACTTTAATTTCCTTGCAGAAAGGACAGTCAGGTCTATCCAACGTGGCCTCTGCATGGGCAAGCGACAAAGCATAATGCGTGACAATGACGTCAGAAAAGAATCAGTACAAGCAAAAAACACATGCATCATGTGCGCTGGGTGCTCTGTGGGTCCGCCACACATTACATTCCTTGATGGATATCTTCTTCCTGCCGGAACGCAGAAGGGGAGTGGCGAAAAAAAAAATCTTAATGATGAAATCAACGGTGAAATGGCACTCAGTCACCATTGGACAGTAATGTTTACTGGCACGATGCAATCAGGCTTCAGTTTTCGAAGAAGGAGTGTGATAACCCATAGCATTAGCACGCAATGTCGAGATACTGACTCAAAAGGGAACTATAGCTGAGCCACACGTGGCATCCTTTTGCCGGTTTGTACCTCTCGCTTCAGTGGATTAACCTGCAAGCATCGCAGAGGCACGGCTGCCAGTTGCCATTATCATCTCCATCTGTAACAATATCTCACACACACACACACACACACACACACACACACACACACACACACACACACACACACACACACAGAACATGGAACCATCATTACAGTCCTTAACCTCAGATGCCTGTGTTTGTCTTAGTTATCCTAATCATATTTACCCCCTTAGCCTTCACCTTATTGAGATAAATTAGCGTAATGTTGTGGCGACAGTGTTCCTTGAATAGAAATGTCCTCTGCCTGATACAACCCTGTTCTGCATCGAAACATGTAATACATATGAAACACGACACCAGAAATACATTCACCATCTTCAACACATTCAATATTAATACCTGTACTTACCAAAAATACATTCACCATCTTCAACACATTCAATATTAATACCTGTACTTACCAAAAAAAAAAAAAAAAAAAAACTCCCAAAAAGGACTGAAAAGATGGACTAATGAAGCAGAGTGGGATTTACAAGCCTGCTTCGAGTGCACTGATTGAAGTGTTTTTGAAGCTGATGCCACCGATCTGGACGAGCTCACTGATACTGGAACATTGTATATCAGTTTCTATGAGGATATGTGCATTCCTACTAGGACTCATTTAACTTGCAACAATGATAAACTGTGGTTTCAGACAGCTTCAGCAGACAAAGAAGATGCCTACAGGAATGTGGAAAGAGTATTGTATGAACACGCCAAAAACACACTGACAAAGGAGATCAGAGTGGCTTAGAGGAGCTACTCTAAAAAGCTGAAAAAAAAAAACAAACAGTTTTCATCCAATGACCCTGCATCAGTGTGGAAAGGCCTGAAAGACATCACCAATTACAAGACTGTGTCAAATCAAAAACTGGCTGACGATTTAAATGAGTTTTATTGCATTTTTACAAAAACCCTGTCCCACATCCCACATCCATTCTGGACCGTCTCTCCATTTATCCATCAACACCTCCAGCTGCAAAATTCCTTCCTGCTTTAAATGCTCCACCATCATCCCCATCCCAAAGAACCACAAAACACAGGACTGAATGACTACAGACCTGTTGCCTTAATGCATGAAATCATTTGAAAGACTGGTGTTGGCCTACCTGAAGGACAATGCAACAATCTGGACAAACCAGGGACTTGCGTGAGGATCCTTTTTGTGGACTTCAGCTCGGCCTTCAACACCACCATTCCAAACCTTCTCCTGTCCAGATTAACCCAGCTCTCTGTATCCACCTCCAACTGACAGACAGGCAGCAGCTAGTGAGGCTGGGAAAATTCTCATCCAACAATCAGCACTGGTTGTGTTCTCTCCCACTGTTCTTCTTCCTTTACACAAATGACTGCACTTCAAAAGACCCCTCTGTCAAACTCCTGAAGTTTGTAGATGACACCACACTCATCGGCCACATCCAGGATGGTGATGAGTCTGCTTACAGACAGGAGGTTAAAGAACTGGCTGTCTGATACAGGCATAACAACCTGGAGCTGAACACGTTTAAAACAGTGTACATGATAGTACATCAATTCAGTTCAATCCATATCACGATGCATTGCATCCTCATGTATACAATTTTGTCAGTCAGTTATATGAACTGAACCTTTAATTTTACCTGCTAAAAGAAAACATGCTTCTTGAATGTATCAAACAAAACTCAAGTCACAGGCACAGAATACAACTGGAGCATTTAGAACAAATACACAAAAGTAAATACTAAGCCACTTCAGGAGGTGGTCTGGGCCGCCCCAACATATGTTTTTGGAACCACATATGTAAATTTTCCTCCTCACAACAATGCTAAAAATAAAATAAACATGTGAGAGCGTGTTATAGGCTATATGACATGTTATAGCCAGATATGACAGTACTACTGAAGACACATCGCCGCAGACGAGCAGCGGAGTATCTTCACCAAGTCAACGCACAAACTACCGAAAGTAAAGTCGTAGGTGCTCACATACAATCACATTCATTAAAAGTAAAGAAACCGAATGATCTTACCAGTCCTGTTGCCGCGGTCTTTGATTGTGAAATTAGCTGATGATTAATAAAATGCAGCTCATATCTGTTGTTTTCGGTGACGTGAACACCATTAAATCTGCATATAGTGCGGGAATTGAAGATCAGATTTATATCCGCTTTTTGCGAGATACATTTATGTGCCCAAGTGTAAATGAAATGGTTTTGATAAATCAGATAGCTTTGATTTACACACAGCGCATGTGTTCTCCAGGTCATGCTTACCAGGTTGTTCATAAAAGCCAAAATGTGCCCAGATGTCAGCTTTTAAAGTAGTTGGAGCATTTTAATTACTCAGACTCGCTTCTCGCCATTATATACTTCCGCGACAAAGCATGTACGTGACAATGACGTCAGAAAAGAATCAGTACATTATAATCGGTTATGGTCTATTACTGAACCAATACCCAATCGTCCTAATCTGCATCACGATGCATAATTTAAAAAAAAATTCGACACCCCTAATAAACAGCACTGTGGAAGTAGTAGAATCATTCCAGTTCTGATCACCACCATTTCTCAGGACCTGAAATGGTACAATCACATTTATTGTGAAAAAAAACCCAGCAGAAGTTGTACTTGCCACAAGAGCTGATGATGCAGTTCTACTCTGCAGTCACTGAGTCTTCTCTGCACTTCTATAACTGTCTGGTTCAGCTCAGCTACCAAATCAGACCTCAGAAGACTACAGCAGATAGTCCTGACTGCTGAGAGAATCATTGCATAGAGAACTGTACTCATCCAACGTGAGTAAAGGGCTGGCAAAATCACTCTGGACCCCTCACATCCAGGCCACTTCCTCTTTGAACTGTTGCCGTCTGGCAGGCGCCACAAAAGCACTGAGCATCAGAAAAGCCAGGAAAAGTTTCTTTCCTCGGGCCTTCTACCTCATAAACAGTTAAGTGCCCCAACTGGGCAATAAACGTGTGCAATACAAACACGATTTATACTTACATTTATTTAGTACACCATACCACTTATTTACATACCCTTACATTTGTATACGCAGTAACATACCTGTACATACACACAGTGTCTGTTTTGTCGCTGTCATTCTGTCTGTGCTGTGGAAACTTCTGTCACCAAGACAAATTCTTTGTATATGTAAACGTACTTGGCAATGTAAAGCTCAGTCTGATACTGATATGTCCCAGTCTCAGCTCAAGCCCTAATAACCTGAAGCGATAAACGCATGAAAACAGTTTGCAAATACAAAATGGCATAACTGATGGTTGCTTGAAGTTATTTTCAGAGTCAATCACTAATCATATTAGGCTATCAGCAGGTGACCAGCCAGCACTGTGTATACTACTGTGTACACAGTGGATACTACGATAAAGAATTACCATGAGCCCAGCGGAGATCAAACAACATGCGTGGTAGCGGGTAAATATTGCCTCTTCTACTGAAATGACAGGGAGATTTGAGCTCTTTCTTTAAAAGAACAGCAGACATTTTTGTCATTAATTACTTTCTTTCTTCTAGTGAACACAGGCGTGTACACACACAAACACACACACACACACACACACATTTTTAAAGAATTTAATTGATTGCTCTTTTCCATGCAGTTACAATGCATGGGAAATGAGACTCTTAAGCTTCACAAAGGATGCAAAAGAATAATAAAAGTATCATAAAATAGGGTCCATACAACTTGTGCACTATATGCCCAGACTTCTGAATTCATACAATACATTTGTTTGAGGTATAGATGGCATTTTTATTTATTCATAAACCATCTGAAATCTGATTTGTGAATTAATCAATCATACCAGTTTTCTGAACAGGATCAACCAATTATTTTAATAAGATCCAACTTTGGAATATAGAGAACAGAATTTACCTCTGTAGGTTATCCTCCTTCACTTATAATGATTTATTCAGCAAATACAGTCTCATCAACATGCCTAATAAGATTTTGCAGCACTGCGGGCGATGCCGAGGGCACAGGATTAGGTAAACAGGGGCTTTAATCAAAGGCTCACATTAAAGGCTCATTACAATTAGCAGACCTTTTTGGATTTTATTAGCGTTATGGCACAGCAGCTCTCAGGAGCACTGTTGTCCGCCATGAGAGGCTGGTGTCGGGTTGATGCGGAGGTGAGTGGGAGGGAGTCGAGGATGAGGGGGTGTCCTCTAAAGGGGAGTTAGCTGTAAGTGAGTGCAGGTGAGGACCAAATGATGGTGTTTCATCACAGATAAGTGAGTCACATGGGACACTGTGGATCCCTCAGTGGTGGGATTTTTTTAATTTATTTTTTTATTCTTCTCCCAGTATTTTCTGTTCTGGGGTTAAGTGACATGTCAGGCGATGTGTATAGAATCAAGTCCCGCCCTACATTTGTTCTTGCTCGAGAAGCTATTTTACTCTGATATACATCACAATAGGGAAGAAAAGACTACTGGAACTATTTAAGACAAAACTTTTCACTTGTTTTTAGAACAGGACAAAAACAAGACAACATATTTTTTTTAATGACCCAAAGTTTCCTTTGCTTCTTAGAGCACCACATTGTGCAGTTTATTTCCCTGCAGAAGCATCCTGGGTGATGTTGTGAGATGACAGTCCTCCAAATGACAAGAAAAGACAGAAGAAAGAGATGGTACATAAACAGAGCTGAGCTACAGAGAGCCACTGCAAGGTGCACATACACACGTATCCCAGCTGAGTTGTGTTGATGGAGAGTCAGTTTGTTGCTGATCGGCCTCACGCTGCGTTTCCTCCCACGCGGTCTAGCCGAGCCATGCTCCAAGCCAGCAGTTTACTGATCTATTTTTGTTTCTCCGTCTCTCTTTGTTTCTCTCTATGCTCAGATATTTCTTGTTCCTCGTGATGTCTTACTTTTGGTATTCCATGTGTAAGCCTGCTATTAAACATACATTTGTCCTTAAAGTTGATGTGCTAGAAGCAGGAAAAATGGGCAAGCGTAAGGATTTGAGTGAATTTGACAAGGGCCAAATTGTGATGGCTAGATGACTGGGTCAGAGCATCTCCAAAACTGCAGCTCTTGTGGGGTGTTCCAAACCGGTCTGCAGTGGTCAGTATCTATCAAAAGTGATCCAAGGAAGGAACAGTGGTGAACCGTGACAGGGTCATGGGCGGCCAGGCTCATTGATGCACGTGGGGAGCGAAGGCTGGCCCGTGTGGTCCAATCCGAGGGGGGATGTGTTGGACAAAAAAAGTCTGATCCATGGAGGCCCCACTTATAACTTACAGGACTTAAAGGATCTGCTGCTAACATCTTGGTGCCAGATATCACAGCACACCTTCAGGGGTCTAGTGGAATCCATGCCTCGACTGGTCAGGGCTGTTTTGGCCGCAATATTAGGACAATATTAGGAAGGGGGTCATAATGTTATGCCTGATCGGTGTATATACAAATACAAAGAAAAGCACATTATATAAAAAAATTAAATTGCAAATCGTCCCTTACCAGATCTCTTTACACTGAATTAAAAGGAATTTTATTTTCTCTTAATCTGATTGGTTGACTTTACACATTCTGAGTATTCCCTATAGATATATATTATACATTAGACCCTTTTTGTGCCGACGTCACAAATACGTCACAGCGTTAGCTGGAAGCAAAACAAAGGAAGAAAACTGAGGCAGCCAATACAAACCAGCACAGAGTCGGAGCTCAAAATGTCATCTTGTTGTGTTTTTGGGTGCCAGAATCGATGAGTACAGGCTCCAAATTGAAATTTTACCACATACCTGCTGCTACTGCCAGACAAAAAAACGACTACAGCTGTGGTTAAACAATAAAACGAGCGGACTGGAGTGAGTGTGTCAAGCTGCTGGCTAGGCAGAACTTCAGATCGCATTGCGACACAAAACTCATCTGTTAAATCTTTGTATTTTAAGTCTTGTACGTGTGCATTTAGCACATAGTTATAGGCATCTAACGATCTAAATATGCACATTCATGTTTTCACCATGAAGTAAACTGAGAAATTTAGATATTTAAGGTGAATTTTACAAAAATGTTTGCTATTTTAAATAAACCTGTAGGGCCTATATAAATATTATTAATAATTTAGGCAAATACATTTGAAAATGCCATATATCCCATTAAAACTGCACAACTGTAGAGTAAAAACATTAGGCTATTAAAAGTGAAATGTGTTCATAAACACTGACATAATTTTTTTTTTTTTACAAACTCATACCCAGAACAGCTGCTTGCATAAAGTTAACTTTTTAAAATAACAGTCACGGTCCCGGACAGAGAGTGACCTTACATATTCAGATAAGATTACTCCAGTCATTGAAAAAAAAAAAAAGCTGCTGCCTTAAAAAAAGTTAGTGAAGGACGATCTGGGGAATCATTCTGCCTCCAGCTAAGCTCCGCCCACAAAAAACGTCAGAATGTTTACTAACTGAAAAGGGGTCTATAAAAGGTTGTAGTTGATACATTTTCTGCTCAATAATTTTGTGAAACTAATTCTGGATTTTATTGTTTTATTTATTATTTGGGAATTTTATTATTGTTAATGATCACTTTAAGATACTTGATTTAAAACTAGCAAGAAAAAAAAAAAGTATCGTTTAGAGTGTATGTTTCATATATCATTTATTATTATTATTATTATTATCATATAAATATATATAATATTCATATTCATTCCCTCCAGTCTTCTATCAGCTTATTACTTTTCATTTTTCCTATACATCCCAATAAGATGAGCTGTCAGAAACAGTGTTTTCGGACTGCTTAGCATTACGCCATATATTTATTGTTCATTTATAGTTGCAGGGCTTAGCAATTAGTGTCACGCCTCTATCTGCACTTCTCTCCTTGGCTTCATGCTTGCGTTCACTGCAATTAAGAACAAACTGCTCATGTGGATAGATGTGGCCTTCCATTTTTAATTAGCAAAGCTAGTGTACATAGCCTAGACTGTTTGGCCTGCATGTTGATGAATTTGTTTGCTGTCTTACAACAAGACTGAAAAAGGATCTTATACTGTAATGCAAACATTTCAAATGCAACAAATTATTACGATTGGGGAAAAAAAGTGATGAATGTGCAGCAGTTTTGTACATTTTTTGCACCAAGTTTTTTCAGATAAATTATGGAATCAGTCCATTGACTGGTATTTTAGGCAGGATGAAAATGAGCATGCATGAGTTAATATGCTGGTTTTGCTGACCAGTTCAAACACATCAATAACAATATAGGCTGTGATACAAGGTAATATAGCCAGTCTTCAAAACGGCCCTGGTAACAATATTGATATTCTGCCATGCTGAAAAGTGAGCATTTAATCCAGTGTTTCTGAGTATAAAGCAGGCTGCTTTTTAAGGGTGCTTCAGGAAATCAACTTTGAAGAGCAACTTTGGATTGAAATTACAGGGCACAATCAGTAAACGGCACCACCACACATCTTGACAACACCTATTAGTAATAGTGTAGGTTGTGCATTAGAGAATCAAATATATGAATCAAATTAGTGAATCAAGTATTTATATTTATGTGTGTGTGTGTGTGTGTGTGTGTGTGTGTGTGTGTGTGTGTATATATGTTGTCATTTTTATATTTTCCTTTTTTTATTTTAATTTTAGTCATTTTTTGATTTATTTGATTTATTTAGTACATAATAAAATTAAGTTTTTTATTCATTTATTTTTAGTTTTAGTTCCCTTTCAGTCGGTCACGTTCGACGACGCCGGACGCCACCGACTTAATTGGGATCACTTCAGGAGCCCCTAACAGCTTCGAGATATAGAGAACAGGCCAATGAGAATTGGCGTATGCAGATTTGCATCTCAAGGCCCGCCCACAAGCGCGGTATAAAGCGGAAGTGAAATGCACGACGCTTGTCATTCACTTCGAGCCAACGCGTTGATGAAGAACGAAACGAGAGAGAGAGCGAGAGGCCAGAGAGAGGGAAACGCGTGTGTTGGCGAGGCGGCACAACCAGCGCGCGACGCCCCTGCTGCATTAAGAGGAGAAAAAAAAAAACTGCTGTTCTCACAGCAAGAGAGTTGTGAGTGCACACACACGGGCTGCACTATTTCCCGTGTGTTGCCGCGGTCCTCCCTGAGTGCTTCAGCACAAAAAAAAAAAAAAAAAGCGCGTTTTCCTCACAAAGAGAGCTACACGGGTGTGACACTGCGTCTTTTTTGAGATGTCATTCCACCCGTGCGCTACTGGATGCGGTCGTTCTCCTGTCACCGCTGACGGTCACAATCGCTGTATCACGTGCCTGGGCTTACAGCACGCTGAGGCAGCCTTTGTGGATAGTTCGTGTTCTCACTGCGGGAACATGACTATCGCAGCGCCAGGTCGACTTCGCCTACATTCGTGAAGGTGGTGAGTCCCCTACCCATGCCTCCGATCTCCCAGCTCTATTCCCCAGAATAGATCTACTTTCGACGAATGGCTGGGGTGACCTGAGGATTACGGTTAGGGCTAACCCGCCGAGCGTGCCTCCGCAGGCCCCTAACCCCTCACAAGCGCCGCTACGGTTGAGCTTCCGGAGGGACCCGCTGGCCTCTCCCATGGGCCCGCGTGTCCTCCGGAGCCCGGCGGAGGAGCAGATGTCGATCGCTGCATCGGAGGGGGAGTTCCAGTCCTCGGAGGATGAAGATTCGGCTGCACTGCCTCCTCTGGGAGAGTGGCAGCGGTCGAGTCAGACCCTCGAGTTGACGGCTATGCTTTCCCGGGCCGCCGAAAAGGTCGGGGCTTGAGTGGAACCCTCCACCACGCCCCGAACCTTCTAGGTTGGACGATTGGTTTCTCGGGCGGCGCCGCGCTGGTTCTCAGCGCCCCGCCCGGTACCTTTCTTCCCCGAGGTGCATGAGGAGCTCACCAGGTCGGTGGCTCGACACCCTTTAGTGCCAGGAACCGACCGGTGGCTCCTCCCTCTCACTACCCTGACGGCGGGCAAGCCAGGGGGTACGTGGGGATCTCCGCCGGTGGAGCGGGCCGCCGCGATGCAACCGTGTCCGGCGGCCGCCTCCAATTGGGCGGTGACCCACGCTCTCCCGCCCAAGGCCTGTAAGTTCTCCTCCAGTCTGACTGCGAAGGCTTACAGGTCTTGTGGCCAGGCTGCGTCCGCTTTGCATGCCATGGCGCTGCTTCAGGTGCATCAGGCCCAGGCACTCATGCGGATATGCACGAGGGTAGCCCTGGCCCAGAGCTCCTCGGGAGCCCGGACGGCGACGGACCTCGCCCTCCGGCGATTTAAAGTCACCGCCCGTTCCATTGGTCAGGCGATGTCCACTCTAGTGGTCCAGGAGCGGCATCTCTGGCTCAACCTGGCCGACATGAGGGAGACCGATAAGACTCGGTTCCTGGACTCCCCCATCTCCCCGGCCGGGTTGTTCGGCGACGCGGTCGAGAGCTTTGCCCAGCAGTTCTCGGCCGCCCAGAAGCAGACGGAGGCCATAAAATACATCCTGCCCCGGCGTCAGCTGCTGCCTCCACCCGCCGCCCGCCGCGCGCAGCACCTCCGCCTGCTCGTCGCCGAGGACGTCCGCCCGCCGCTGCCCCCGCTCCCGCCCCAGCCCAGCAGCAGCAGCTCCCACCCGGCGCGGGCGTGGAGCCCGGCCGTGGGAAGGGACGTCCAGCCGCCCAGGCCGCTGCAAGCCAGGTGGCAAGCGCCGCCGTAAGAGACCTGAGACGGGCCACCCAGGAGATGGAGGAGACTGCTCTTCGGGAGACGCGGCAGCACCTCTCCCCGGAGGAGGCCGGGGCGATATTGTGTCATCTTGTTCGCCGCTAGCCCCAGTGCTAGCGTACACCAAATTGTCAATAAAGAGCAGTTTCCGGAATCTCTGGGTGCCAAGAGAGGCGCTTGGCGGTGTTCGACGCTTCCATGCCTTGTCACCTCAGGCGCTCTCTATCGCCAGCAGGGGTGCCGGCTGTGTCTGGGACGCTCACCAACGGCCTCCCCACACTCGCGCGGTGCCCCTCAGCGGAAGCAGGTAAGTGTTGCATAGCACACTCAGACCCCACCTTGGGCCGCTACCATACCGCCCGTATCGGGTCCCTGCATGCCGCCGCGCTGCCCCGCTGCGGGTACGCCTGTGGTGCCGTTGGTCCCGCTTGCACGGTTCCTGGGAGCCTGGCTAGCGCTTCCCAGCCTCGTCTCGCTGGCTCATCCGCATTTATCAGACTTCGGCGCTGCGATTCAGCGCTCGCCGGGCGTCCCAAGTTCAGGGCGCTCACTTCACCTCCGTGACGGGCGAGAATGCCCCTGTGCTCCAGGCGGAGATCGCAGTCCTACTGGCGAAGCGACGCGATAGAGTCGGTCCTCCAGCCGATATGAAGACCGGCTACAGCCAGCCCGCATTTCATTGTACCCAAGAAAAGCGCGGCGGTTAGTTACGACGATCTTGGATCTGCGACTTCTGAACCAGTCTCTTCACAGGCTGCCGTTCAGGATGTTAACGCAGAAACGCATCTTCAGGTGCGCGCCCGCCCCCAAGATTGGTTTGCAGCGATCGACCTGAAGGACGCAGCATTTTTCATGTCTCGATTCTCCTCGACACAGACCGCCTTACGCTTTGCATTCGACGGACGAGCATATATCAGTACAGGTCCTACCCTTCGGGCTGGCCCTGTCGCCCGTGTCTTCACGAAAGTCGCGAGGAGCGGCCATTGCTCCCATGAGAGGCGTGGTGTTCGCATTCTCAACTACCTCGGCGACTGGCTGATCCTTGCCCAGTCGCGAGCAGTTGTGCGAACACAGGGACATGGTGCTCCGTCACCTTTGCCGGTTGGGGCTTCAGGTCAACTGGGAGAAGAGCAAACTCTGCCCCTCGCAGAGGATCTCTTTCGGGATGGAGATAGAGCTTCCGATCGCCGGACGGCGCGCCACACCGAGGAGCGCGTCCAGTCAGTGTTGAACTGCGTGAACTCGTTCGAAGGCAGGATAAGCGGTACCACTGAAACATTTTCAGAGGCTCCTGGGGCATATGGCGCCCGCAGCGCAGTAACGCCGCCGCTGGGATTGCTTCATATGAGACCGCTTCAACGCTGGCTCCACGACGCGTCCCGAGATGGGCGTGGCGCAGCGGAACTCTCCGTGTCCAAGTGACGCCGAGATGCCGCCAAACCTTCAGCCCGTGGTCGGACCCTTCATTTCTACGGGCAGGCGTGCCTCTAGAACAAGTGTCCAGGCATGCTGTTGTCTCCACGGATGCCTCATCCACCGGCTGGGGTGCCACGCATAACGGGCTTGCAGTGTCGGGTCTGTGGACGGGCCCCAACTGCAATGGCATATCAATTGCCTGGAGTTGTTAGCAGTTCGCCTTGCACTCAGCCGCTTCAAAACGCCGCTCAGAGGCAAGCACGTTTCTGGTCCGCACGGACAGCACTGCGGCCGCTGCGCACATCAACAAACAGGGTGGTCTACGCTCCCGTCGCATGTCACAACTCGCCCGCCATCTCCTCCTATGGAGTCAGAAGCATCTGAGGTCGCTTCGTGCCATTCATATTCCGGGCCTGCTCAATCGATGCGACGCACGAGCTCTCACGACAGCCAGTGCTCCCGGGAGAGTGGAGACTCCATCCCCAGGTGGTCCAGCTGATCTGGAGTCGCTTCGGGGCCGCGCAGGTAGATCTGTTTGCCGCCCCGGACTCCACCCACTGCCAGCTGTTCTATTCCCTGACCGAGGACCTCTCGTTCGGATGCGCTGGCACACAGCTGGCCCCGGGCCTACGCAAATATGCGTTCTCCCAGTGAGCCTTCTTTGCACAAACACCAGTGCAAGGTCAGGGAGGACGAGGAGCAGATCCTGTTGGTCGCTCCGTACTGGCCCAACAGGACTTGGTTTTCGGAACTAGTGCTCCTCGCGACAGCACCCCCTTGGCCCATTCCTCTGAGGAAGGACCTCCTGACTCAGAGACGGGGGCACCTCTGGCACCCGCGTCCGGACCTCTGGAAACTCCATGTCTGGTCCCCTGGACGGGACGCGGAGGTTCTAGGCGGTCTGCCACAAGCTGTGGTAGACACCATTACTTCCGCTAGAGCGCCCTCTACAAGGCACCTCTACGCTGAAGTGGAACCTGTTCGTCGAATGGTGCTCTTCTCGCCGAGAAGACCTCCGAAGGTGTTCGGTCAGTTCTGTGCTTTCTTCCTACAAGACGGGTTGGAGCGGCTGTCTCCTCCACCCTCAAAGTTTATGTGGCCGCCATCGCCGCCAATCATGACTACGTAGGCGGAAGTCCTTAGGGAAGCACGATCTGATCGCCAGGTTCCTGAGGGGGCGAGGAGACTGAATCCGCCTCGCCTCTCTCTATACCCTCTTGGGACCTGTCTCTGGTGCTGACCGCACTGCAGAGGCCTCCCTTTGAGCCTTTGCAGTCAGCTGAGTTAAAAATTCTGTCTCTGAAGACAGTACTCCTGACTGCATTGGCCTCCATCAAGAGGTAGGGGGACCTGCAGGCATTTTCGGTCGACGAATCGTGCCCTGGAATTCGGGCCTGGTAACTCTCTCACGTAATCCTGAGACCCCGGCCGGGATATGTGCCCAAGGTTCCCACCACTCCTTTCCGGGACCAGGTGGTGAGCCTGCAAGCGCTGCCTTCGGAGGAGGCAGACCCAGCCCTAGCTTTTCTCTGTCCCGTCCGCGCTTTGGGACTTACGTGGACAGAACGCAGTTTCAGGACCTCAGAACAGCTCTTCGTCTGTTATGGAGGACAGCAGAAGGGAAAGGCTGTCTCCAAGCAGAGGATGGCCCACTGGATAGTGGATGCCATCGCTCTTGGCGTATGAAACCCAAGACGTGCCCTGCCCGCTCAGGTTAAGAGCCCACTCCACCAGGGGTGTAGCTTCTTCCTGGGCGCTGGCTCGTGGCGCCTCGCTGGCAGATATTTGTAGGGCTGCGGCTGGGCGACACCTAACACGTTCGCTTAGGTTCTATAGCCTACGTGTAGAGCGGGTATCTTCCTGTGTGCTCACTTCCCATAGTCAGTAACACCGGTGCCCGTTCTAAAGTGTCGGCTTGCTGCGCCACTCCCTTCCCATGGAACGGATACGCGCGCTTATATGCTCCAGTCGAGTTCCCCAGTATGGCGAACCCTGTCGAGTCCTCCGCAACCCCTCGGCAGTCGGACGTGGCGGAGCGTCCGGACGCCAGGCCTAACGCTTCGTATGCATTGGTGGAACTTGTGTTAGGCTGGGTTCCATATGTTGTGACTCCCACGGCGGTCCCATATGTGTATTCTCCACGGTAAGTCTCCCTTCGGCGAGCTCGTGTCTTTCCCTCTCTGCCGTCTCAGTGTGGTGTGGACCCCGCCTAGATGGCCGGAGCCACCCTGGGGCTTCCGTGTAGCACTGCCCACGGCCAGTCCATACGTGTATTCTCCACATGGTAACTCCTCCGGGCATGATGTGGCTTCCGCAGCGGCCCCCGGGCACGCTTTCCCAGCGTTATCCAATAGTCGGCTGAGTGGGTCTTGCGGAACAGCAGCCGACTCTCCCTGCGTGAATTTCCCGCCCGAACAGCCGGGTCTGAGGGGCTTTCCCAGGGCGCTGGAAGTGGTAGCAACTGTGGCGTGTTCCAAAGGGATCCCAATTCGCCGGTGACGTCCGACGACGACGCCGAACGTGACCGACTGAAAGGGAACGCCTCGGTTACGTATGGTAACCCTCGCTCCTGAAGGAGGGAACGGAGACGCACGCCCCGCCGCCACAATTGCTGTACCATCACCGCAGGCCGAGTCAGTAGTTCGGCTCCTCAGTGAAAACAAACGCGTCGTGCATTTCACTTCCGCTTTATACCCGCGACGCTGGGCGGAGCGCGAGATGCAAATCTCGCACGCCAATTCTCATTGGCCTGTTCTCTATATCTCGAAGCTGTTAGGGGCTCCTGAAGTGATCCCAATTGCCGGTGACGTCCGACGTACGCCTCCGCTCCTCCTTCAGGGAACGAGGTTACCATACGTGAACCGAGACGCTTTTCTGTAATAACCCTGCTATGGAGACAACTCCTAAAGCACATCTTTACATTTGTAACGACAACATTTTCAGAATAAGATGTGTTGCTCTCTCGCCGAAGTCTGTTATGTCGCCAACCATGGCTTTCCGGTGCTGTGAAGTATTTCTTTTTGTGACAAATGTCTGGCTGTGCCTCCTTGTACACAAGTACATTTTAAATCCCCCTCTATCCTCTATATAGCCTGTCCTTAAATGAACTCAAAAGTTCTGATGTCAAACTAATAATGAGTAAAGAGTTCTCGCATTGTTGTGAGCAGGGTCTCTCTTGTGTGGACAAGGTGGATGACAATAAGTATAGTAGGCAGAAAAGTCAAAGTTTGCTTTCACTCAGACATTGTGTTGTTGCTCAATCATTATTAGTCTTTCATGGACTTAGTCTTTTAGATTATTTGCACTTCCTGTAGGCAAATGAATCATCAGATTCATCTCCTATCTTGCTTCAAACGTTGTATTGTTCTTCGCCTCTGATCCTCTCCCTCTGTGTTTTCAGCTGTAAATTATAAGGACTTCTCACTCCTACATTTGATTTTTGCTGTTAAGGGATTTGATTTTTCTAATGTTAAGGGATAGATAGATAGATAGATAGATAGATAGATAGATAGATAGATAGATAGATAGATAGATAGATAGATAGATAGATAGATAGATAGATAGATAGATAGATAGATAGATAGATAGATAGATAGATAGATAATGACAGAATGGTCTTTGTCCTTAGCTTTGTACCCTATAGAGATGCCAAAATTCCTATAAAAGTATTTGTATGAAAAATGCCACTGATGCATGTGTGAATATCACACACACACACACACACACACACACACACACACACACACACACACACACACACACATATATATTTATTTATTTATGAGCAGGTGGTCTCAAACGAGCCCAAACATTAGGCAATGCTTGATATTTTGCCATAAATTACAGACATGGCATCTGTGCACATGCACACTCTTCAAAAAGGTGCTTTAAATCTCTTGACAAATTAAATTACATTTGTATATATTCTAAATGAAAGATTTTCAAGTGTGTGCCAGCCTTAGGTGTCCCTGCTTTTTCTCTCTGTTTCCTTGGTTGCTCATTATATGCTCATAGGTTGCTATTGACTAATGTCACCTGCCTTTCATTTAGCTCCCTTTGTTTTCCCTGTGTATTTATAGCCCTCAGTTTGTGTTCTCAGTTGTCCATTCTCGTCTGTGTTAAGTGGTTGTTCTCCTCCTGCGTGTGGATAAGTGTTTGTTATTTTGCTTTATTGTTCATTAAAGTTTTACTGCTGCATCAGTCTGGATATCCCAGCACTAGTTCTGATTGTTCGTTGACTTGAGGAGCAATTGAACAGACGAGAACTGATTTACTCTCCTTCCTTTAATCCCTCAGGTGATACACGCTCCAGAGCACCATTTATTTGACTGATTTGATCTAATCCAATTGGATTGGGTTTGATTTTCTTCTTTGCCCTTCCCGTCAATTGGACCTGATCTCTTATTGAGAGTTGGTAATGGGATGGAGGGGAGGATCAACAAATGACATTTTGGCCTGCTTTGCTAAATTAATGCACACTAGTGTCTGATCAGACATCACGTATGCCTGTCAGCGAGGCTTGGTGGACTGCCGGATGCCAAAAGGCGCTTTGCTAAGCTCTTTGAACACGGCTCCAAAACATATATATTTGTCACAAAGGGTCAAGAAGGATTAGATTACTTCTGCCTGCAGTGCCGCCCACTCCTATCATGAATAACCGTGTTGTGATACATATAGTTTGTAGCAATAAATAGTATGACTGGGCCTGCTAAATGCCCTGGAGATCGCATAATGACATTATGATTAAACCTCTCTTTCTCTCTCTTTCTTTCTCTGTCCATGACTGTTGCTTTTGAAGTGCTTCTGAGAAATGCAGGGGCTGCTCAAGCTTCTGTTAACACCCACACCAAATCTGTACGTGGTACAGCAGAAACACTGGAGTGCATATGCAAGTCACTTAACTAATTGATGGAATTGGACTAATATGCTTTTACTTGAAGTTCCAGAATCCCCGGGGACACGCTCGCACACAACAATATATCCAGCACACTTTTTTCCTTTTCTTTTTTTTTCTTTCTCCTCAATCAATCTATATATAGCTATAAATGTACTTTGACTCTATGTTGAGATCATTTTCAATGATCTCGTTTGTTTATGCTTGGTTGTCTACATTCATGAATATACACACATGCACAATTTATATATATGCAAATTTGGAAGTTTCATAATGAAGGTTTATCCTTGCACTGTATTCTTTGAGAAAGTAGATGCTCAGTCTGTTCTCTTTCCAATAAGAATCTGTAGTAGTTGTCAGCAACAACTGTGGTATTGATAGCAGCCATTTGAACAGAAGTAGTATAGTTTATCTGCAATTTGTGGCACTTCATTAGTGGCTGTTTTACTCAATCTCTACTGTCGGCTGTTTTACTCAATCTCTGCTTCTTTAACATTGATCTGTGATGTGGCACTCATGTCTGCCATTTTTGTTGGTCTCATGACAGATTGAGACTGTGGTTTTTACTAACCTGTTCACTGCACAGTAAAATTGTACCCGGGCAGTTGGGTTAGAGAGTACTGTATTATCTGAATATCATGGTGGATGTGATATGAATTTAAAGAGGCCATAGTATGTCCTTTTACAAGTTTATGCCCTTTATTTATTTATGTATAAATGGGGTTGTGTGTGTGTGCGTGCTTTAATGTTACATTGTTGCAGCACCTCATCTAATCTGTCAGTAACTCTCTGTTTAGTCCGGTGTCTATGAAGTCCCTCGTTCTGAAAAAGCACAATGTGCTCTGATTGGTCAGCTGGATCAGTGTGTTGTGATTCGTCAAACACTATGAGTGTGTACACTACTAACGCAACTCAACCAGGCCTCGGCATGCCATGCCTTCAGCAGGAATTATTTAAATGAGGGATAATGTGACATTTACATTCCCAGAAGAAAACTCAAGACTACAGCCGAGGCGTTTCAGAGAGTTTAGAAACAGTGCTTACTGATATAGATAATAACTCCCACTGGAGTGGACTTTGTGCTTTGTAACTTTCAGACCTTTTAATGCTCAAACAGCAACATTACACACTAAAGAAAGTTGAAAATGTAAAAAAAATCTTTAAAGGTTTTTAAAACAAGCCATCACATTTGTTTAGTTGTTAGTTTTCATAAAAGCACACAACCATTACCAAGTCATTTTGCAGTATGTTGCTAAAACATTCCCTTGTTCAAATTACATCAAGCTGATGTTTTTGCAACATTTATCACTGAAAAGATGTTTGCACACAAATTCTATTTAAAATAGCATATGTGCAACGTGGCCGTTTTCACATGCTCTGCATTGCACTTTTGATGGATGTTAGAACAACATACAGCAGATAATTTTGCAGCTATGTCGATTAATATTTGTGAATCTTCTTATTTTAAGCTGTATAAAAAAAAAAAAAAGACACTTAAAATAGGTCAATTATACCACCCAGGCATCTACATTGCACATGTTTTTCATCTGAAAGACTGCTCATCTACATTAAATCTAAACATTCCTGTCGGATGTCAGAATGACATTCAACAGATGTTTTTTCAGTGTAAACATCTATGAATCTGTTTTTGAAGATGTTTATCAAACATAAAACAAACAGTTTGTACAAAAATGCGCTTAAAATTAGCACAGTGCTTTCCAGATTTTTGTGTGTTTGTTTAGTTGTTTGTAGTGAATCTTTTGAATTTCCTGAAAGTAAGGATGGCCTTTCTTTTGAATATTAAAAAAGCGACATGCTTTGCATTCTATTCAGAGCATTAGAAACCTTGATAAGCACAAAAATTCATAGATGTCTCTCTTTCCCCCAGCTCTCAGGCATATAAAGAGAAAGGAAAGGAACTGCGTTTTATCTGCAATGCAGCAACAAAGCAAGCTTCTTAAAATCATGGAAATATTCATGAATCACAACAGCATCACAAACACTCCGTCGAACTCCCCTCGGCTCATTCTGCTGTGCAGGGTAATGAACAAAGCTGAATGGGTGACCGGTTCCTACACACAAACTCACCCTACATATCATAAATAAAGATGACATAGTTGTAAAGCACTATGAGAGCTGAAAAGAGTTGAGAGAAAAGTGTTACCCCTCTCGCTTCTTTCTCAAGGCTGCTCGAAAAGCCGTTTTCTCATTGTCTGTCTCTGATCCGCCTCATCTGGCTGCTCAAAGGCCAGCAACTTAGCTCTCCATTGATTTCTGCCAGATATATAAAAAGCGATTAGAAGGTTAGAGACCAACTTAGAATTAAACAAACTGTAATGACCCATCACAAACCTTGGGATCACTTTCAGAGCCTCCATGTAGCCAGAGGCAACAAGTGTAATGTTACTTCCCCAATGACAAATCTGGCCTCCTCAAATGCATTTTTAAGGGGTCTCCCTGAATTAAACACAATAATACATACTCATGTCCCAGAACAATTAACCTAAACATATTGTGTTTCAGTTCAGCTGTAAGTACATTACAGAAACATAAGAATGAGCTGTGCATGCTGAGTCGAGGGCTGGGACTTTTATTAATCGAGCATTAATGCAGCTGTAGGCTGATAATGATGATGTATGTGAGGGATTGTGGCCCATGAGGGTTGGGCGATACATTACGTGTATGTGCCGTTGTCAAAGGAAAAGAAAACCACTACTTCTCTATATGGGTGCTGTTTGTGTGGCTGAAAAGCATTTGTTGTTTTAGTATAGGATCTCAAAATAAGTTTGTTTTTTGCCTCAGATTAAACAATAAAGCGGGTAACTGTGAGATAAAGTGTAAAATAAGAAGTGATTATGAGATAGAAAGTGACATTATCAGACATTATCATTAGCCCCTTTCACACATACAGTATTTACTGGTAAATTACGGTAACAGATCATGTGTGAACAGGAACTTTTCAAAAATACCGGTAAATTGGTTCGACCAATTTACCAGTAAAGAAAGTTGTAACATTACCAGTAAATTGCGGTAATGTGCTCTGTGTGAACACAGAATGAAGATTTCGGTATATTCACTTATGAAATCAGAAACGTGCTGACATAAGAAGTCTGCTTTGGGCCAATCATAAAGACTTATGAAGATGACGTGATTAACCAACACTGTTTATAGTAAAAAAAAGTTCTCGCAGCTTTTCAACGTGTTGCTCGAGACCCAGCCTTCTTTTCCATTTATCAGCGCTGCAGCTCTCAGTTGGATACTATAACGCGAGTGTCCTGTTTTCATATTAAATCCGTTATGCCTGTCACTCAGACGTCAAAAATATTTAGTCAAATTGAAAAGATAGTGAAACTAAAGCGCTTCTCCTCATGTGGGCTGATGAAGACAACGGCGCAAAATTTTAAGATAATTTCCGATGACTGACATCACAGAATGTACCAGTATTTTGCTGCTGATGTGTGAAGGGTCTCTTACAGGTAAAAAGCCAGAAGCGCCGTTGCTTGTTTGAACAGCATATTTGTGTATATACCGGTAAAGTAATTCTGGTAACTTACCAGTATCGCTGTGTGAAAGGGGCTATACATAGTTTTCAGTCACATGACTGTCGCGGTGCCCTGGAGGGCAAAACAGCCATAGAACTGCAACAAATATATGTGAACAAGATGCAAGTTTTGGGCACTTGTGATCCATATACAGCACCTATTATTGCAGTATTGCAGTATTTCAATCACTAAAAACAGCAGGACGTTTTTAAAATGCTTAGCGTGAAAAACACTCATAGGGTGATTTGCACCAATAGTGATTAAATTAAGCAAAGTTTAAAGCTAATCAAGGATTTGTTGATATGGGTTTTATTTTAAATTGAGTTTTGTTGCAATACTTAATTAAACAAATTAACTTCAAGCAGAAATACTGATCGGGATGAACCGACGCAGAGCTAAATAATCCTTATTAGTGCAACCCACCCATAAAAGTGCCTTAATGTACTAATAACAGTGATATTAAAAGATTAAATTCAGTTTACACCTTTTTGATGATGCATACTATATACAGGCAAGTAGATGAGCCAAGAATATATGAACACAGCGCATTTTCTTTATAATGTTTTTCGATGGTAAAAACACTTAACAAGAAAAACCTTATGTTGCAATAATATTCTGTGTTCATTTGCTTGCCTGTACAAAGTATCACAACAATCAAAAAAGGTGTATATTAATTTGGTATTTTAATAATATCACTGTCTCACTACATTAAATATACTACAAGCGTGGTGAAAATGACTGGCGGGCAGTGGAGAAAGCCTTGTTTGCCCTCAGGAGGAAACTATGAATAGTTAAAGTCACTATTAATAGATATAATGTTGCAATCACAAAAATTAATAGTTATAAAGCCAGAATTGAGAGATATAAAGTCAGAGGCCAGAGAGATATAAAGCCAGAATTGTGAGATATAAAGTCAGAATTGAGAGATATAAAGTCAGAATTGAGAGATATAAAGCCAGAATTGTGAGATATAAAGCCAGAATTGTGAGATATAAAGCCCAGAATTGTGAGATATAAAGCCAGAATTGTGAGATATAAAGCCAGAATTGTGAGAGATAAAGCCAGAATTGTGAGATATAAACTTAAATCTTTTAAATTTGTTCCATTGTGAAACAAGCTTCCATATATAACACAAAGTATAGAGTTATAAATGTATACTACAGTGTTGATAACTGTTTAAACACATCATCACAGTCTGTGAAAAGGGTCCATGGTGACTCATTCAAAAACATACTTTCCTCTTTTAGAATCGTTTTCCAGATATCAAATGAGCTTCCCATCTGTGGCCAGTTCTCTTCTCTTGATTTCCCCTATTTATTATTTATTTTTATATTTTTGGTCACACTTTTTTTTTTTAAAGGTGGCTTTAACTACTGTGTACCTATTTATTTTACTGCAAGTGATGTTTTATTAACAAATTTCGGGAGGAGCACGTCAGATAATTAAACCTAATTAAACATAGAGTGGAGCACATAAGCTAATCAATTTAATCAACGATAAGAGGTGTGTGTGTGTATATATATATATATATATATATATAGATTTACCTTCTTTAGTTGACCGTTTTTTTTAGCATCCCTCCACCACCCCCATCTCCTCACTTTGATTTAATAAACACTTATTAGATGTCAACACAATCCATAATACAATGACAGTCTAGTTCTAGACTATCTCTATCACCAGACAGGATACTCTGGGTTGAGGGCAAAATTCTAAGCCAGAGCCCTCCCGGACAACACGCCAAATCACGCATAATCTTTACTTTATTTAATTTGATGTAAGTGTGAACTTGTGAAATAATGTTTCATGGGTACTACAAATAATATGTCTTTTTCTCCCTTGCATGCTGCTGGCTGATTGATCAAAACATAAGGTAAGTGCTATTGTCTTTCTACCAACCCTGAGCTTTATAATGACTGTCATTGAAGCTATTATAGCATGATGTATAGAGGTCGAAGTGAATGTCTTTGAAATCTGTGCTTGCATGTATTTGACTTATGCATACGGTTGGTTACTTAGCAACAACACTCAAAACATCAGTGATTTTTTTAAAGTCTTTTAAAACCCTCCTGGTGCGTTGAAGGATTTGTCTTTAATATTATAACATTTAGTGGTGATATCTACTCATTGGAAAGAAACAAACAAGAACACAATATAAAATAAAACCTCCCATTTTCTTCCTCAATTCCATTTGATCAAATACCTTTCAGCATTGCTCTGTTGGACAGAACTTTGCATTTACTTCTCTGTCGCTCGTATTTAGGCCTGTGCAGCCCAATGGCAGATTGAAAAGCGGCATTTCTCGTGCTGCCAAATTGTAGTCTCCTCCTGTGGTTTTCATTCCCTCCTCCTCTTCTTGCTTCTCTCTCTCTCTCTGTTCTTTGTCAAAAGCAGGTTTGATGTAGACTGGATGCTCTGAATTGATCTAAAGCGCTTTTACAGAATAGGAAACTTTCTCCTCTCGTTTGATTTGGCCATGTGCAGCAGAGGGAAAGAACAGATAAACACCTCTGTCTCTTCTGATTCTCCCAGATGCCAGCGTGAGGCCGCAGACCACCACGCACGGCGCGAATGCATGCGTTGTAGTTATTTAAGCACGAGTGTGTGCAGCTTTTGTGTGTTTCCTTTGGTCTCTGCAGTTATTTGCTGTCTCATTAGAGCTTTCCAGCTAGCTTAAGCAGAGCACCCTCAAAGACCAGCCTCAGCACTGGCTCTAATGATACATATCAGCAGATGTGTGTTTGTGTGAGTTTGTCAACGTGAGGATGTGTGAAGATGCCTTTCAATAGTCGAGTCGTTGTGGCTCTGCATTGCACTTCCACAGCCACATATCTTATGCCTTCTACAGACAGTGAGATTTCTGCAATCCTATAAGATCGTTACAAATCACACTGTATGACATAGATCTAATAAACTTGGGTACAACGTGTGTGGACTGTCACGATGATGACACCTATTGAATCATAGGCTATGGCGCCAAGTTAGTGTAGAAGAATAAATGTCATTAACATGTGCTAGTGGTAAACAAATAGAGCAAAGGTGAATCACACTTTGGCAATTGTGTTTTTATGTGTGTTGAAAAACGAGGAGGAAGTTAACCCTCTGGACCTTGGAGTCTAATTTGTGTCCCTAAAGAAATTTGACACGCATCTGACATTTGTGTTTTTTTTTTTTCAGCTGCTTTAAAGCATATTAATGGCTAACGTCTGATTACACTGTATTCAGTACAAACAGGGCTACAGTAATATTTATTTTTATTAATATTTATTTATTTTCAGAATGGGATGTTTGTTGCCTAGAGTTTTTTTTCTTCAAAGCAATGTGAGAACCATTTTGATCACTCATTCATACAGAACAATATAGTCATTTAACTTTTGTAAGACACTTATTGTCAGAATGGCTGTATGCGGGGAGGGTGTGGATCATCATGAATATTCACAGCTGAGGCGTCACTGTCTCCTCCCCTGAATATCAATGAGAATGTGACAGAGGAACTATAGAGAATGAATGTGAGGAAGATTTAATGATTGAATGTACTGTTTGTAGCATATTCACAAAATCACGTTTAACTTAGAGAACTAATCTGACTATACATTGTCTTTACATAAGACTTTAGACCTACAGTACCATTTGTTTTAGTACCAAAAGTTTTAGATCTTTGTTTAAAAATAAAAAAAAGTATCTTCTGCTTACCAAGGCTGGATTTATTTGATCCAAAATAGTAAAAAAAAAAAAAAAAAAAAAAATGTTTTCTATGTGAATATATATATATATATATATATATATATATATATATATATATATATATATATATATATATATATATATATATATATATATATATATATATATAGTAAAAAAGTGTAATTTATTCCTGTGATCAAATCTGAATTTATCATCATTATTTCACAAATCATTCTCATATGAGGATGTGATATGTATGCTCAACAAACATTTATTATTATTATGAATGTTGAAAACAGTTGTGCATTTTTTTCAGGATTCTTTGATAAATGAAGATTTAACTTAGAGGATTAAATCTTTGATTAATGGAAGAGATTAAAAGAATAACATTTATCTGAAATAAAAGATGTTTGTAACATTATAAATGTCTTTACTGTTTTTTTGTTTTTTTATCAATATAAGGAATCTTTGTGAATAAAAGTATTCATTTCAATAGATTTTATTTTTCAGATAAATGTTGTTGTTTTGAACTTTCTATTTATCAAAGAATCCTGAAAAAAAAATTGTACACAAATGTTTCTTGAGCAGCAAATCAGCATATTACAGTGATTTCTGAAGGATCATGTGAAACTGAAGGCGGAATAAATTGCATTTTAAAAATATATCCAAATAGAAAACAATTATTTTAAATTATAAAAATGCTTCACAATATTACTGTTTTTGTTGTATTTTGGATCAAATAAATGCAGCCTTGTTAAGTAGAAGAATTAATTTTTTTTTTTTTTTTTTTTTTTTGAAACCTTAGAAAATCTAAAACTTTTGACTGGTAGTGTATACTTGGGTTTACAGTGCAAAAGAGACATTCATGGCAAACAGGGACAGTGCAGAGATGAGCGAAAAATAATTTGTCTCTAGCCTATTTGGCGTGCTTGTCACGCATCTACATTTAAAATAACGGACTTGAGTAACGCCAAAAGACACAACATATGTGAGCAGAGACCAACACAAGACCGTGTACCAGTCAATAAGCGGGACAGTCATATGCGTGACATTTAGGCCCAATAAACGGGACGTCTCAGCTAATATGGGACAGTTGGCAGCCCTACTTTTATATCATATGCGTTTAATATTATAGAGCATAAAAATATCCTCATTTTAAATGCGTGTATCTTTATTTAGCATTGAGGTTTGCCTACCTGTTTCATATTTCAGCATGTTTCAGTTGATTTCACACATTTTAGTCTGGCACTTGTTCAACTAGTAAACGCCAATAACGCTAATATAAGTGAGAGAAATGGTGTACCTTAAAATCGTGTTGTTCTTATTCTGGGGTAAATCGCGGCATGTCTTCCGAGCTCGATGAAAATCATTAGAATGATGAAGACGAGTCTTTGTTTGGAGGTGATGGGGGCGTTTACAGGTTTGGCGTTCCTTACTCGTGGGCAGATCGCATGTGAATCGCTTTGTGGCGTGTGGGTGTGGTCACATTACAGATAATGAGCAGCCGCTTGAGAAACTGGACCTCTCGCTGTTTTTCATCGGATTACATAAACAGAGAATGTCTGTTTTGACTTCATTTAAAAGCTTTATAAAGAGATATCTGTCGTATCTATGTGACAAGTTTTCTCTGAGTTCTGAGTATATTTTCACACGCATTTCAGAATGGACTTCACAGGGAGACAGGCGGGCGGCGCATCCTGTTTGTTTCCTTTATTTAGTTTTTATTTTGAGTGTACATAAATGAGGTTAAATCTGTGAGGTTAAATGGCGGATAATGTGGAGTATTTTAAGTTGTTTTACACAGTCATGAGGAAAAATCCAGCAAAAGCGCGAGCGCGTTTCTCAGGTCCCCTAAGGGTTAAAGAGGAGAATATGGCTAGGGAAAAGAGGCCAACTTGGCATGCCAATTTTTGAAATGGACCTTTTCAAATTGGACCATTTCATATTGCATTTTATTGGCTTGTTAGTAGATGTAGGCTGTGGCGCAGCACACTGTGAGATGATCATGCTAAAATTGCTGACACTTTCAGAAAATGATCGCAGACTATCTTTGATCGCAAGACCGTGACAATGGCCATCTTGGAACCTCTCTCATTGTATGACATAGGACCACCGTTTAGGTGCCACAACCACAGACATCACCACGATCGAGTCATCTTTCATCTGGGACAGGCTAAAATCATACAATGTGTAACAGGCATCTACGGGGTAATGACACTTGAATTATTATTATTGTGTGTTATTATTATTATTATTATTATTATTATTATTATTATATGTTCCTTGAGGTTCACTTATATGTTGAAGAGAGTACATAACAGCCAGTCTCATGTTAATCTTGAGTACCTGAGTAATATTACATCCTTCACATCTTTTAGTCATCACCAGTCATCACATCACAGTCTTTAGTTTTATCACACACACACAAAAAAAAAAAAAAAAAAAAATTGGCATTATCCTGAGATAACTTTCTATTCACTATACGTTCGTGTTGCTTACATTATATGCACAACAAACAAACACACTTGCAGAACTCCGTTTCTGCTCTGGAAAAAACAAACTGCATCCACTGTTTTCTTAGCACTGGGTTATTTTGGAAGCTGAACAAGGTTATCTTTTCCTCTACAACCAGAAATGACATTTCTTTAGTGACATTGTTGATTTCGTGGTCTAAAAAGCAAAATGACAGCGCTGCCGACGGCTACCATAACCTGAATGAAGCTTGTTGATGGGCGTGCTCTTGCTCTCGCACATGCTCATCTGGGAGAAGTGACCATACAAAAGGATTTTGCCCTTTATGACGTCATACAGGGCCATACTTTTTACAAACTTTATGAAACTTGTTGAATCCTGAAGGAGTGTATTTGGCAAAAGAAATACTCACGTCATACATCCAACTTGTTTTTGACATTTTGGCCATGTTTAGCATGAGAATCCAACTCTCTAACAGTTGTAAGTCATAAGTCAGAATGCATAAAATAGCATTAGATTTCTTTTAATAAAGTGTTTTTTTTTTTTTGCACATATATCTATTTTATAAATTTAAATGTCTCAGGAAGGGAAAAGTTTAAGAAAATTATTTAATTGGTTATTGCATTTTGATAAATTGATGTCCAAGTCAGGTAAAGTGAATTTGTGATATCAAAGACAACTGCAGAACAACGCATAGACACAGAAGTATGACCAGACTGTACTTTCTGGCTTGGCGTGGAGGTCAGAGAGAGAAAGTGCATCGGCAGGTCTCACGGTCAGCATCAGCTTTCAGGTCCATTCCATCAGGCTGACATGCCGAGATCAATTTCTGAGAGGGGCAGAACCATGTACAGCCTGCTGTGCCCACTGAAGCCGGTTCTGACCCGGATTACTGAGTGCAGGTGCTGGGTACCAACCAACAAACTACCAGCAGCTGTTTACTCTTCTAAGAACCTGTCACATATCTTCACATGAACTCTTGACATGGCTAAAGCCTCAGTGAAATGTATTGCCTTTTTTGTGCTTTTCATTTTGTTGTCTCCCTATTCTGTTTTGTCAGTCAAATCTATTGTGGAAAGATTTGCCTTTCAGACATTTACCATAGTAACCATAGTAACTGCTAAAATAACCTGCAGTGGCTCCAAAACATGAATACCAGTTACACTATGGCCCGGTTTCACAGACAGGACTTAGATTCAGCCAGGATTAGGCCAGCCAGGTTCAATTAGGTCATTGACATAGCTTTTTTATAAATGTGCCTTAGCAAAAAAAAAAAAAAAAAAAAAAAAAACATTACCGGTGTGTGCATGTTGAGACAAAACAATGGCAGTGACATTTTAAGATATGTCAGTGCAAGTTGTTTTTCTCAGTTAAAAAAGCTCAAACATGCATTTTAGTCTGGGACTAGAGTTTAAGCCTTGTCTGTGAAACCGTGGTAGGTAAGTATTTTGGACTTTTCATACATTTGTTAACATAAAAAAACATTTGCTTTGTTATTTTGTCATCAAATGCAATGACATTTAGACATTTTTAAGTGGGGCTTGAGTGTTCAAAGCTGTCCAAATTAATTTTGGGGCCACTGTTATGGCAATGAGCTAAATTCTAAAATCTTACAATTTCAAGATGTGAGTCCATCCATCCATCCATCAGATAACAACCAGTAAACTGATGACAAAGGCTCAATCAGGTAACTAAAATCAGTGCTATACGCTTGCGCTAGGAACAGGTTTTGTCATGGAAGTTTTTTGCGTTTGATGAGCTAATAAAATATTAAAGCTCAAATCAATATGTTGTGTACAATTATGTAATCCGTTAATGCACACTTCGTTCTCTTTTATTTCATACAAAAAGGCAGCTGCCATTTTTATGCGACAATTGTATTGTACACTGAAATGGATTCTAAGTTAACAAACAGGTAACAAACAATGTTTCATCTTGTGAGGTGGGTCAGCCTACGGTGGTTCAGGCTGCGGGGTTGCCGAATGACTAAAGCGTTATCAGCAAGATAATAGAAAACTCTACAGATTCTCGCTCTATAACCACCCACTGCAACGCTATACTAATGGAGGTCCATCCGTTAGCCAAGGATGGAATCTAACGGCACTCGTATCGTAGGACTTCTGCGTGTAAAGCCTTTTCCAGCACTTCTGTTGAATTCCACTCAATTTATTGTTATCGAATTTTAAATCTGACTCCATGAATAATTTTTATCTGACTCCAATTCTTTTGTAACTTTGTTACATTTGTAACAACAGCTGATCATTCTTAAGTTTAGTTGTGATTTAATTTAGATCTTTGATTTCTCTTAGTATCTCTTAATTTCAAATACCTCGTTCCTCCATGGGACCCGAGTCAGCTCAGAGATAGGATAATGCTACATGATTAATTACATTACCTCACGGACTGCCAAATTAATCCCAGTTCTGATATTACAGAGGATTGCAGAGTGAACTATTTTACAACTTTAAGTGATGTACATGCTTACTCATAACAGAAGTGTAATAATTTTAGCAGCCAGTCACGAGAGCTGTAACCCAGTAATAACAGTGACACGAAATCAGATTGCCCCTCATGCTTAGCGTATGCTCCGGTCATGGGGTCCTCCCGGTATAGATCTGCCCTGACAACAGAAAGATTTATTTGAAACTCCTACAAACTCCTCATGCGACACTACTAGAAAAATGATTTCAGAAAGATACAGAATAAATCCAAGATTAACATTTATTTTGTGGCCAGACAGAACTTAAAGAACATAATGAAACACTGAATCCATAGTATTTTAACTTTCCAGCATAAAAATATAAGAAATACAATTAAGTAATATGAAAATAATTTCAAAGAGAGAGTCATATCGCACCCTTACATACAGCGTGTGTAGGTGCTTTCTTGCAGCCCTGATTTTAACACTGCATGAGGTTCTGCTCTGCAGTGTTTCCCCAAATGGCAGCCTACCACCCTTCCTTAAATACCCAGACCAGAACAAGGTTGTAAATATTTGCAACACAAACACCTAGTTTGAGGAAAGGATCAGATATCTTTGGAGAGACCACTCCAAAGGAAGACACAATTCTCAGCATGTTTCAAATCTTTCTAACCCTACCAGTGGCTTCATTGATGTGAGAACCATTTTACTGTCTTTTCTGTGACCTTTAAAAAGACACCAGACATAGAAGGATAACACAAGATAAATCATATGCAGTATGTCTCACATTTGGGACTTGAATCAGGGAAGTGGGAAAGGGAGGTAGAAGGGGAGAGGAGGTTTTTGGTCAGAGGCGGTGTCCCACAGTTTCTCTGTGAGATCTTCTCTTCAGATTGAGTTTTATTGTTTTTATTTGCAGGCGCTAGATCTCAGCATTTTGTTTGTAGTAAAACCTTGCTCCTTTCTACTAGACGGAAATAAGCGCAGTTATTAATAGCAAAAATAATAATAGGAAGCATTGCTACTAAATATGCCTATATTATATTACAATAGGTATGCGCTTTTAAATTCTATGTAAATCAAAACTAGTTTGTACATCATTTATAATAGAAAGAATTTAACCAAAATCTGTGTGGTTACACTTAAAATAGTTCACAAAATAGATGTATGAGATGATGAAAACTTTACTACACACCGTTAATCATTTTCCCAGCATGATGAGAATGTTACCTGAGGGATAGAAAGTGAGAGAGGGAGAGAGGCTTTAGAAAGAGAAGGAAAGAGCCAGAGCAAAGAGGCCCATCAAAGAGAAAAGAGAATCAAAAGAGCCAGAGAATGAAAGTCTTCTTTTTGCTCTCTTCCTTGACCATGTGACTGAAACCCTTTTGTGAGTCATTCCGACTGGCCAATCAGTTAGCCAAACTACCTCCACTGTACTACAGGTGTGACACACATTTGTACTACAGACCTTCAGCATCCCTGTGTCTTTAGGAATTCCGAATGCCATTCTAGTAAGAAAGATGAGAAATTTAGAAAACAGCACAGCAGTATGTCTTTGATTATTTTCAATTCTACATTCTCAAATAGACATCTCTTATCCCCATAATTATTAATGTATGGTGAAAATACCATGTAACATGTGGTATGAATGTATTCGTATCCTTCTAGCGTCTAGTTTGGACTGCCACTTTCTATACCAGCTTGCCTTTCTTCAAATGAGATCCTTACATTTAAGACACAATGTGTGGCTTTCAACTCAAGATTAATATTTTGTTGTCTATTATTTACCTATGTGTCAAGATTTCTGTATAATAAACAGGATATTGCATACAGCCAGTTGGACATTGAATAAACCAAGCCACTTCAGGGGGTTAAAAGGCCCTCTGGCTGGATGTACCATTACACCCTTGCATATATAATTACTGCCAAAATTAAGAAGATGCATTGTCATATCACAGGGGCATTGAGCCTGCAGGGAGAGCTCATCCAGGGTATAATCCTAAATCAGATCACATAGAAGGGTAAATGGCTAATAAATAGCTAATCTTATCTGGTGTGTTGCCTGGTTTTAGCAGGGGCACCTATCAACTTATCAGGCTGGTGCTGGTTTAAAGATTGTTGTTTTATTATATTTTCCCCTGAGCTGCTGTAGTAACTGGTATTCTTGGCAGAAACTCTGGTTACCATGGTGAGCCATGATGTTTGTAGGTTTAGTATATAGCACTTTTTGTGTAATTTCTTTTCTTTTCTTTTTTTGACTGTTGTGGGAGGCTCTTCATGTTGGCTCAGTCATCCCTCTTATTCTACACTGCCAATGAAACGCCCCCTCCTCTCCAATATGTCCACGAGAGACACACTGGCCACAGTCAGGGGAAAATGTCCTTAAAAGTATTCTTCTGTTCTTATAACCATAATCCACTTTTACTCATTTCTCTGTCTCCAGACAGTTTCTTAACTTCCTGTCATATCCCACATTTCCTCCATCATTTGCTGTTCCTATCCAAGCCTGAGAACACATTGCTGAGATGCAAAAACTCATCACACACTCTAGTGTAGCTACACAGAAAATAACTTAATAGGAGTCGTTTTTAATGAAATCCTTTCCCTCTCTGACTGTTCTTCTGCTGCTTCTGTGTACCCTAGTTATTAACTCTCTAAGGTAACGTTTAATAATGCGTGCTGCACACGCACACACACACACACACACACACACACACACACACACACACACATTGTCATTTCTATGTGTCCTTCCTGTTTATGCCTCTGGGGTGTGTTGGTGAAAAGCGTGCCCCCAGTGATGCACATTATGCGATGAAAGATGCCATCATGAGTGGTTATTAACCACACAAACATGTTTTATCTCTTTATCTTTTCTTTTTTTTTTTTTTTTTATTTCTTGTAGAGATAAGATCTGGCTTAATTTCGCCACTGAATATGGAGAGAGGCGTATCCTTCTGTTCTATCTCTTGCTCTTGTTCTATTCTAAAGCTTCATACTAACTGATATGGAACCTCATAAGTGACACTACATAGGCATAAGCGTGTGCATCAGTGAGTACATTTTGGAATTTAACTCAACTTGTTCATGCTCTCATTTTGTACTGTCATATGAATATCTGCAGAGTGCACGTGCAGCTGCCCAAGCTGTTTTATTTGACATGCTTGCTGTCTATTCTTATTCTCAGAATAGAATATGAGAATAGCCTCCATTTTGAATGCAAGTGCATTTGCATACAGCTTTCTCACACTTTCCCACTTTTCGCTTCTTAGCTTGTCGTAATTGCATTATGGGATTACCGTTTCTTGAAGTGTACATGCAGTGCTACATTAGAGTTTCAAAAATTCTGGTATCTTAATGCCCGTTCACACCAAATACGATAACAATAAAAGGTATAGTTCTTCTCAATATTAAAGAATATCAGAGTTCACACCACAGCAATAGCAATAAGCGACACAGAGAAACAATATTGTTGGAATCACTTTCAAACGATTTTATCCATTTGATGAGCGATAAAAACAGAATCAGAATCAGAATCAGAATCCATCCTGCTGTAACAAGCGCCAAGCATTTAAATTTCAGACAAGCTATGCAGCTTAGAATAAACAGAACAATATCGTCCGTTGGTGTGGACACTAATATAGTTATCTTTATAGTTATTGTTCTTGGAGTGAACCCGACCTTTAGAATAGGCAAGACAAGCAATTTTAACCACAATCGCGTGTTAGTTTAAAATGTTGCTTTTGTAGAGCAGTTCAGTTTAATTTAAAACCCAGCTTCTTTATCATGCATTTTCCTACTCTTATGCAGCCTTGTTACGCAGTGGTTCCTTGTACAGATGTGAGACCTTAAGCTTGTAGTGTGTCTTTTGTTGTGTAATGTTACATATGTGATGTCTCTAATTTCAATATAGTTGTGTAGAGTAAAATCTCAGCACTTAACTGTAGGGACGCCAGTGCTCTCTAAGGTCAGCTCACAATTCAGGCCCTAATCACTTACCGGGTCCTGTCCTTAACAAAACCCACCTGTTCATTCTAACTATTACCTTTTACAAACAAGAAGAAAACATACTTGGATCTTACCTCACTCCAGCCTCATGCAGATGGCGCAAGTCTGTAATTAACCTCAGTGTTTTAAGCGTTCCTAATGAGTCTGTGTTACTGGCTTAACTGATAAAGAAAGATCAATGCGATGAAGGGTGTAAGAGCAAAATTAACCCCACACTCTTCAGGTGACCGAGATGTCTGTCATCATAATGAGAACATGCATTTAATGAAATCTGTTGTTTTATCTCAGCTCTCCCATATCAGGAAGCGGTTAAGATGTGTCAGGTTGCTCTTGGTTCGTTGGGCAGTTGGGTTCTTTTTGAAATCTCTAAATTGAAAGACTAATTATATTTTAAGCTTCAATAAGTGTCCTTGAAATGCTTATGAACACATTGATTAAGACAAAGAGGGTATCTCCTTCATTTAGTTCTTTTTTCTTGGCCAGACTAGGGAAAGCAAAAGAGGAGGAATAAGAAGAAGGGAGGATGACTGGCAGCGAAACTGTGCAATAAACCACTGCTGTGGGTGTCAAAACTCTGTTTTTCTATTCATGTATGCCATCATTTATTTACAACCGAGTTATGGTGTACATTCTCTGTTCATTCACTCATCTGCCACCTCTTATACTTTGTGTCCCCTTCACTGCACGCATCATTTGTTTTATCCAATCAGAGATGTGGAGACAGGTGTGCTTCTAAGGCAATGCTGAACATAACAGACCAACAGCCATTCCTAAAAAAGCAGTCTGAGCATATCATATCATATCATATCATATCATATCATATCATATCATATCATATCATATCATATCATATCATATCAATCATATCATATCATATCCATCCATCCATCCATCCATCCATGTGATGCTTCTGCAAGTGAATAGCACAACCACTTACCTCTGCAGGGCTCTAGATCCCTAATTGAACACCCTGTACAGTCATTGTGACAGCTCCCAAATCCTTCTAGAGAAAGCGGCAAACCAGGTTATGGCAGAGAACAAACTCCTTTTGTGCTGTTACATTTAGCAATGAAGTACTCAGTCCATTATCATTACTGTATACCTCTGTAAATCTCTTTCATTTCTTTATATAGCAAAGCCACAAAGATATAAATGTACCCTCACAGTGATAATCAATACCCTAGTGAGATTGGCCAAGATTTCAATTTATTTGAGGTTTGCTTCCTGATCATGAAAATTTTTGTGGTACACTTTTCCAAATGTGGCTTCCAATCATAGACCGTGATTAGCACTATGCCAAATGAATAAAAGGTTATTCAGAGTAATTAAGCAATTGAATCATTAAATTGATCTCTTATAATGCAATGGATGTAGTATGCTTGTGAACATGATCCAAATTGGCCCTCGCCAAGTGTCAAATGTGAGTAAAAGCAGGCTTTTTGCAAGTAAATTAAACAAGGTCATTGGCTGATAATTTTATTAACTGATAAAAGATCAAATTTAAACCATACACTTTAAAGAATCTGCCATTCTACGTTTATCTAGGATGCATTTTGTTTTCGCCAGAATTTTATTTGAGTGAAACATAAAGGCCTGTTTGCACCTAGTCCGTCACGTGTTTTTACTGATTGGATAGCTGGATTGGATAGATTTGTTAACTGCGGTTCCATTTACACTTGGCCACATAAATGTGTCTCTGCAAAACAAATCTTCAATTCCTGTGCTCTATGAATTTAACAGGATTCACATCAATAAACATAACAGCTATGTGCTGCATTTTATTTATCATCAGCTAATTTCAAGATCAAAAGACAACAATAGGAGAGAGATTATCTGACATAAAATGTTGGATAATAAGCCTTTAGATGTAGAGTGCCAATTTGAGCATACCTGGTCCCACCATTGAATCGAGAAAATTCGAAAGTAATTCAACAAATCACCCTTTGCGGGACTTTGATTGACAGGCGATCTGATCAGTGGTATTCTGCCATCCGCCATTTTGTCCGACAAAGCAGTTAGGAGAGTCTGAGATTAACTTTGGTGAACTTGAACTTGTCTTTAAACTTGAACTTGTGTAAAAACTGTTCAAGCGTTGTTCATTTTGATGTCGCGTCTGATGTGTTTATTTGATACTATAAATGAACTAAAGGAAAGAGAGATGATCAGTTCCGCGAGCAGCTTTAACTGAGGTGCTACAGCGATCTGTCACAATACATTAAAATGAGCCACAAAACGCTAATTATTGTTTACATTTCTTAAAAATTGATAACATTTGAAAGTTGAGAAAGTCAGTGTCCTCTTTGTTCCGTGATTTATTTTCACTCACGTGAGAACATGATGTTGGACATAGCAACAGTAACTAAATTTCTTCTTAGGGCCCAATATCCCTTCCATGCAAGTTAAGACCAATGGCTCGCACAATCTTTCCCATGACTTGGTTATTGGGGAAGGCCTTTCCAGATTCATACTCCGCGATGATGCGGTGGCTGCTTCATTTTAGTTCTTTATTCTGGCGGTCCTGCTGGATAACGTTCCCCACTTCAAGAGGTACTGTCTGGTGGCTGAGCTGTTCTGTCTGTCTTTCCAGCTTGGCTGTGTTAGCATGCTGTGTTATAACATGCTGTTTATTTTGCCCAGCAGCCCATTTCTTAGATGTTTTGACTTCCTCTCCCGTCCTCTGAGCAGAAATCTGCTTAGACTTTGACTACACAGTCAGTCCTTTCTTCCTCAAAACAGTCACTCTATCCCAGTCACTCTCTATCATGTTGTTCAGAATTGTTTGCAGAAATGTTTAATGATAGGCAACAACGGGATGTTGAAGTTGAGCACTTCTCTGCTCTTTATGCTTGTGAACTAAACCGGATATACACCATGAGGAGGTTATCAAGATTATAATTTAGTCTCACTACTTTTAATGAAGATGAGTGTGTCTCATGGAGTGTGTAAATGCCTGTTTACACTAAGGATGATAACTGTTAACAGTAACTATAAAGTTTTAATAATGGTTCTAATTCTGTGAGAATTGTGGAGTCCACAGCAACCACCATGTTGTTCTAAATATAAGACATTCTTAGAAATACATCTGAAAAAACAGGTTGGTCTTATATTCAGGGTCTCTAAACTTTTACAATAATACACCACGCAAGGATAGCAGTGTGCCAAGAAATACGGTGTGCAGAGTGTAATGTTAGAAGATCATAAGTGCAAAATGCAGACAGTCGAAAGGAAAGCTTACACGTCTGAGAGCCACGTGACTTTCATGTTTGCATGCCTGCGCTAACGGACCAAACTTCCCCATACGTGATTTTAAAGCGTAAGCGGTACCCAGATTTCAAAACTAATACAATTTCACTTCTACCATTAATGAAATTTTGGGATGAGAAGGATAACCTAATTGTTATATAATTCAGATGGGCTACAGGTTATTTTTATGGTATGCCAAAAAGGCAATCATTGGTACATTTACCAGTATTTACTATACTTTCAATACAAAAATGAAAATATGCAGTATGAAAATGATGTTCAAATAAAAGTGTGTTCTTGTTCAAAAGAGCTTTTGCAAAAGGTGCATCTTAAAAAAAAAAAGTGGGGAGAGTGGGCGGGGTAGAGTCTTATAATCAGCATCTTATATGCGGACACGTTATATACCGATGAAGAGCCATATCATTGAAATCACATTCAGAATGTTCAACTGATGAATGATAAAAACATTGAGAGCCAATCAGAATCCATTGTGTTTTAAAGAGCTCAGGCATTTAAGGCAGCAGGCAACATTGATGTGGATGATCATATAGTTACTCTTGGTGTGCACAAATATACAGGAAAAAGCCAAGTACTTTCCTTTTATGATCAAAGCGATATTTTTAAAATAAAATATCATACAAAATACCTTTTATTTCATCTTTCATCTGAGACATGTATGGTCATAAACATTCTAAATTAACACAGGTGTGCCCTATGTTTGTGAATAACCGAGAGGAAGAAAACCAAGGGAAAGGCGAGTATTTTGGGTGAATTTAGCTTGCACCGCATGACCAGGATCTGGTGAGTGAGATGAGGACCTTTGTGCTGGCTTCGCTCCAGCCTGCCTGATGGCCTTGTCTCTAAGGAGAGCGAGGAGAGAGAGAGAGAGAGACAGAGAGATGGCTTTACAATCACCCCACCAGCCTCGGACTGCGCTGGCATCTCTAATCAGCTTCCCTCGCTTCGCCGCATCCTGTTGCCCAGGCAACAGCCAAGCCTGCTCGTGTCCTGCTAAGGGCGAGGCAGAACTTTGAGAAATGAAAAACAGCAATGGTGAGAGAATACGCTGCTTACACAGTCACAAATCAGGGCGGATCTGGAATGTAGCGGATTAATTTATACACAGTCTACAGAGCAGAGGGTGATTGCTCGCAGTTCATACGTGAATTAGATCACTCCAAATTCTGTGTGAAGGTGAGGAGGGCGTGCATCGGCCGATGTGTGTTTTGTAGTTTTCGAAGGGTTATTAGGCTATTCCGCAACCCTCCTATTGAATTCTCGCACACTCTTCTAATCTGATGACTGCTGCTACTTGGGGAATCACCAGCTGTCTGTGGTCCTCTCATTCGCCTCCCCATCCGCTGAGTGCAGAAAGGTGCTTCGGAGGAGAGAGGGGAAAGAAAGCGTGTCGATTGGTTCTTCAGTTAGGCTAGACTAAATGGAAGCGTGGATGGCCGTGCCACTAGAGGCTAGCCACACAGGCTCAATTTTCTGAACCTTGTTCTTTTGGTGTGTAAAGGTCGGGAGAGGTTAGTGAGTGTTAGCGCTGGACTCGCCGTCTCACTGACTCTTTCATTACTCTTCTTATTCCCCTTTCTTTATCAGTTTCCTTCTTTCTCCATCCTGCCACTTGACACCACTGTGTGAGTTTGTATTTCAATCTGCCACAGGGGACAGTCTTCCCCTCAGCCCTTGTGTAGCCAGACTTTAGACTGTCAGAGTACAGTCTGGTCAGCTTAGTTTGGCCAAGAGGTTCATTTGAATTAGCCCCTGTTGGTAGATGCTGTAACTACATTCATAAGTAGCTGTGTATTCTGAGTCAGTGTAATTTAAACGTACATTGAGAAATATTATTACAATTTAAAATAAATGTATTTTAAAATGTAATTTCTTCTTAATGTTAATTTTCAGCAGCCATTACTTCAGTCTTCAGTGTCACATGATCCTTCAGAAATGAGTGTAATTTGCTGATTTGGTGCTCAATTATTATCAATTATTGGCTCTCTGTTGAAAATGTTTTTGTGAAAACATGATTATGCTATTTATTTATTTTTTTTCAGGATTCTCTGTTTAGAAGTTTTTGTTTGTTTGTTTTTCAGGATTCTTTGATAAATAGATGTTTTTGTTTGTTTTTTCAGAATTATTTGATGTGTAGATGTTTTTGTTTTGTTTTTAGGATTCTTTGATAAATAGATGTTTTGTTTGTTTTTGACAGGATTCTTTGGTGAAAATAAGTTCTGTTTGTTTGTTTTTCAGAATTATTTGATGTTTTTGTTTGTTTGTTTATTTGTTTTTTCAGGATGCAATTTCAGAATACAGGATTCTTTGATGAATATAAGGTTTTTTTTTTTGTTTTGTTTTCAGAATTCTTTGACAAAAAGATTTTTTGCTTTTCAAATTATTTAATGAATAGATTTTTTTTTTTTTTCAAACTTTTTTAATGGTAGTTTCACTGTTCACACACACACACACACACACACACACACACACACACACACACACAAAAACTGCAGCACAACTGTTTTCAACAGTTATGATAATAAAAATGTTTCATCATCAGCATATTCAAATGATTTCTGAAGGATCATGTGACCACGAAGACTGGAGTAATGGCTGCTGAATATTCAGCTTTGACATCACAGGAATTAATTATATTTTATAATTTCACTATACATTAAAACAGGAAATGTATTTTAAATTGTAATATTTGACACATGTAGTATAACACACACAACTCTGAATGAATACAGCAAGTGTTTTTGATTATCCAGTAGAAAACGAACACGACAACTGCGCTTTAATTTAAACAGTACCAAACAAGGGACAAAATGAAGCGGAGCAAACAAAGAGAACTTATCAAGACCAGCTGAACAGAATGATTGGGTAAGCTAGGTGAAGAACTAGGAACTCAGATCAGATAATGACAGGGAGACAGAACAGAACTGAATCAAATCACACTGAAGAAAACCATGAACCTGACAATACTATTCCATACTTATTGTTTTACTTGATTTTTGATCAAATAATGCAGCCTTGGTGAGCATATGAGCATATTTCTTTCAAAATAATTTCAAAAAATCATAAGTGTGTTTCATGTCACAGCTCAGAATCGTCTCTAGTGAAGGGCTTGGACCGTGTATGGTCTTGTGGCTTTAAGCGTTGACAGTGCTAAAACACTTCAGTATCTGATTTCAAGAATGTTGTTGCCAGTAACCTTGCAATATGTCTGTGAAAATTACTTTTTCCTAGAGAAGGTGCTTACTGTACCAACCTTGAATACGATTTCATCTCCTGGGAACTCTTTCACCCTCCTTCCCAGAAATTTTGTATAGCCAGTCAATCAGATTAGAGCTTTTTCAGACCGTCGATTTTTTTTTTTGTATGCAGTATACATCAGATGGACAATTAACCTATCTGTGATGATCCATGGGGATGCTGTCTGATGTTGAAGCTACATTGACCTCTCTGTTTCCTCTGGTTTTAATCTTACAAGTGTTCTATTTTAACCTCTCACTGTGTATTTTCAATTCTGTTGAAAAAGGCTTCCACTGTGCTCTTATTTTAGTCTAATTTATATAAAAGTACCTTTCAAAAATGTGGAAACTTTACAATGTTTTTAAAATATTTTATGCTTACCAAGGCTGGGTTTATTTAATTAAAAATACAGTAAAATTAGCAATATTGTGAAATATTATTACAATTTAAAATAATTGTTTTTCTATTTGAATATATTTTAAAATGTAATTTATTCCTTTCCTGTAATGACAAATCTGAATTTTCAGCATAATTACTCACAACTGTCACACAATCCTTCAGAAATTATTCTAATATGCTGATTTGCTGCTCAAAAAATATAATATTATTATTATTATTATTATTATTATTATTATTATTATTATTATTATTATTATTAATATCATTATTATCAATGTTGAAAACAGTTTTTGCTGATTCCACATTTCTGTGGAAACAATGATACCATTCAAACATTTGTAGTCACGATTAAAAAGAGAAGTGAAATTAATATGTTTATGTATCAAGGAAGTCTTCTATGTCACTTTTATGATCAAAGTGACATTGAAGAACCTTTTATAATATTACAAAATATTTAAATACATCTTTAAATTAAATGCTGTTAATTGAACATTCTATCCATCAAAGAATCCTGAAAAAAATATCACCATAATTCCACAAAAATATTAAACAGCAGAACTCTTTTCAACATTTATAATAATAAATAATAATAATAATAATAATAATAATAATATAGAGTTACCTGAGCACCAAATCCTCATATTAGAATGCTTCCTGAAGGATCATGTGACACTGAAGACTGGAGGAATGATGCTCCAAAATTCAGCTGTGCCAAAATAGGAATAAACTACATTTTATATAATATATATATAATTTTTTTTTTTTTTTTTTTAAATGTATTTTTCATTAAATATTTATTCAATCTAATATTTATATTTCATGTGATTTCAGCTTTATTTTACTTAACAAAAACAATGTTTGTTTTTGTTTGTTTATTTTTGTAGTTAAAGCTGCAGTCTGTCACTTTTGTGCTCTAGCGGTTAATAAACAGAACTGCATGCGTCTTGCAGAAGAGCATTGCAGCGGAGCTACTTCTCTCTGTTTGTCTGTCTGCGAGTCACGCGCAGGGACTGTGCTCCTCATAGCCAGTTCCTACCAGACCGGTCTGAAATAGTCCCAATATAAACACTTATTATAAGTGTACCATAATGATTCAGGAGTAAGACAAAAACACGCTTTGGACAATGGATTCATGTTGTACATTCTCATTATATAATTTTTGTAAATCTTTTTGTAAAAAAAGTTCACGGACAACGGCTTTAACAATAGTGCTGAGAATGGCGTGTGTTTATTGGATAAGGTCTATACTTTTGCATATATTTCTGGAGCATTTACGCATTAGTATCTCAAGTACCAAATCGTGGAGTTAGTTCAATTGTTATACATTATATTGTACAAAATCCTGCAATTAGACTAAAGTGCAAATAGAATATGGCTCAATGGAAGATTCTGTTTTCTGCCAGGTGCCCCTAAAGGAAGACCACATTTTTTTGTGGCGTGAAAACAGTATTGCTAGACTGCCCACCAAGTGGAATCTCCCTCTCACCTAATCACTTTGTTACACTATTAAGTAATGGTTTTCACTGTCGTGCATCTTACTTAGCCTCCAGGATAATGTGGTAACTCCCAGGTGACTTTCAAAGAACTCATCAAGGATAATCTCAGCCACCCACCATGCATGTATGCTTCAGTGAACACAACCCATCCTCAACCTATCCTTAAGTGTGATCCCTGAAAAGGTAACCTTGCCATCGGTGTTAGTGTATGTGTGTTTGCAAGTGTAGGGTTATTCCTATGTGAAACTTCGTCTATGCACACACACACACACACTGAAATGGGAGCATCAGGCTTGCAGTCGGGCCTCTGGGTGATGAGCCTGTAGACTAATTAAAAGATATGAGATCTAGCATATGGGCTGAGTTCTTCCTCTCCACCTGACACTTCTCACCTCCGTCCCTATGCTGGGATTTTCATTAGCTCTTAATCACGGCCTATTCAGCTGTGCATCACACTCTAATTCAAATAGAGTTGTTCATGTAATATGACTGTGTGATATTCTATATAGCAAATTTCCCCTTTTTATTGAATATATAGGTTTATTTGTTTAACTGATACAGATATCACTGTGTTGAAATGACAAACAATTAATTAATTAATTAATTTATTTATTTATTTATTTATTTATTTATTTATTTATTTATTTATTTATTTATTTATTTATTTTACCTACAGTGGCACCAAATTCAGGATTTTATTTTGTTTTATAATTTTTACTTTTATTATAAATAATTTACTTAAATTGTTCAACTATTCATTTTAAATGGAAATAGTTATACATAGCTTATTATTATTATTATTATTATTATTATTATTATTATTATTATTATTATTATTATTATTATTACTACTACTACTACTACATAGTCACACCAAAACATATTTGGACACCCACAGTAATGTATGAATTAAGATGTTATTTACACTCTAAAAATGCTGGGTTAAAACAACCCAAGTTGGGTTGAAAATGGACTAACCCAGCGATTGGGTTTGTTTAAGCAAACATTTAACCCAACACGCTGAGTTAAAACAACCCATTTACTGGGTTAAAACAACTCAATCGCTGAGTTAAAACAAATGCTGGGTTGTTTTTACCAGCATTTTTTAAAGTGTAAATAACATCTTAATTAATTCTTACATTACTGTGGGTGTCCAAATATGTTTATACTCTATCACAAAGTTACTTTGCATAATAAAAAACAAAACAAATGTAATTTATTATGATATAGCACAAACACACTTTTCAAGCAACACATTTCACTGTATCTTTAAAATTATAAATCAGTAGATATATTGATTACAAATTTAGACAAAGCAAAAGCCACTTTTTATACCAAAACAAGCACTTTTAAAATGTAGCAAAGAGATTTCAAATTATACATCGATAAATGCAAAACTTCTGGAGCCCACTGTAACGTGTGTGTGTGTGTGTGTGTGTGTGTGTGTGTGTGTGTGTGTGTGTGTGTGTGTGTGTGTGTGTGTTTTGGAGTCGTATTATCCAAATAACGGCACAGGCCAAGATCCGTGTCTAATCCTTGAGCTTTGTACATGTAGGCGTGCGTGTGGTTTGTAGTAGCTCTGTGGATTATTCATACTGCTGGTATGAAGCAGAATAGCTCCACGTTTTCTGTTCCAGTTTGTTACTGCCAGAATACGTGCCACTCATTAAAGCAACACAGACTCATTGGAAAAACTTACCTGTGGCAACATTTTTGCAAAACGCAAAATCGAACCAATACATCACTGCAGTTCCCAACAGAAATAAGTGCTAGAGGCAGAAAAAGAGCAAGCACTTTTAATCCTTTTCCTACAAAATTATGATTATATTAGAACGTGTTCCCCAAACTTTGTTAATAGAACAAATAACTTTGTTATTTACTTTGTTTGTTTTTAATATATTTCAAGCAAAATATAAAAATTGTCCAGAGTTCAAGAGGAAAACCCTGAGCTTACGGATCCAAGCTCACAGTTCAATACATACCTCGGGTTTTTAACCACGGTTTCGCAGGTTCTGATGGCTTGACACATCAGAGTGTTTTTATATGTTTCTATGCTTTGGCAATAGGAACAGTAAGAGGTTCCAAAAATATTCCAAAAATACACTTGTACACATTCCTAGTGTATTGCATAATATACAATAAATTTAGATTCAAATTAACACTGATATCTCACAGCTACTGGTAGCGAGGCGGTAGTCTGTAACGCTGGATCGAGCGGCTGCGATGCCGAAAGTCCACTGAAAGCGGCTGTAAATCTTTGGCAATGAACACCCCACCCCCGCCTTTGTTATTTTTGCTGTCTCTCATAACCAGTTAGGCAAGTATGCTGGAAGGATTCAGTGAGGGACTGTTGCTTATTGGAGGACTTTACCCGCTCTGCTGGCCTGCCTTCAGACACTGATATTGCTGGGTGATGGCACACAGATGTGCAGTCATGTTGGAAGTGTTTCCGTCTGAGTAGGTTACCCGTGTAAAACAATGCTTGTACACAGGCATTTTTTTGTTTGCTGTTTTTCTTCCTCTGCATTATACTCGGCGGCAAAACCGAAATGTCCCCACACCCAGCGCTTCCTCGTACTGTTGCCTCACACTGCTCGCCATGTTAAAGTGTGGAATGATGGTTAAGTGCTCCTAACTTTACTGCATAGTGATTGAATATTTACTCGTGAGGAGAGTTTCCTCATGTCAGCTCGTAGACTTGCGCGTACACACAAACAGTCAATTCGGAGAGAAAATAAAAAAGCATGGAAATTATTTATCATTAAAATAAAAAATAAAAAAACAATTCACAAGCACGTATTGAACCGTGGATGTCGTACGAGCAGTTCAATATTATATTAATTGAAATTGTGGCATCCCTATATATATATATATATATATATATATATATATATATATATACTATTACACACACACACACACACACACACACACACACACACACACACACACACAGGTTTGTTTTTGTGAGTTGTGGGGACATTCCATAGGCGTAATGGTTTTATACCGTACAAACCATATTTTCTATCCCCTACACTACCCCTACCCGTAAATCTACCCATCACAGGAAACTGCACATTTTACTTTCTCCCAAAAACTAAAAACTCATTCTGTATGATTTATAAGCCTTTTGAAAAATTGGGACATGGGTAATGTCCTCATAAGTCACCCTCTCCTTGTAATACCTGTCATACCCATGTCATTATACACATTTGTGTCCTGATATGTCACAAAAACAAGCACACACACACACACACTCACACTCACACTTGCATGCATACACTTATGCACACACACACACACACACACACACACACACACACACACACACACACACACACACAAAGTATTGTCCAGATTGGAAGAAATACAGAAACCTCTTGGAACTTTAATTGAATATCCCTGGTCTACTTGTTTGTTGGTTGGATTTTACGTGAGTAATGTGATCAGTGTGTATAAATTGTCTTTATAAAGATTACCACAATTATAAATAATTTGGCACATTTGTCTCTTTTGGTTATTTGTCATTAATGGACATGCAATTTGTAATGTATAATGAATGTCAGTAAAGTAATTTATGCTGTGATGATATGCAGTCATGGCTTTGTAACCTCTTCTAGGTCATGCTGAACTTACTCCGCTCTGTGAAATGGTATTTATTGTGGCTCCAGATTCAGTCTATTGATTACTTTGACATTTCTACTGGCTTTCAAGAGCAGAATGCTTTCTTGGTAGATTTGTGCCATTTATGATGTTTCTGTTTGCATGTGCGGGTGTGTGAGCAAAATATACTTCAGACCGACTGAATTCATCAGGAAAAATGACACTTTATTGGTTGCAAACCGTGGCATTTCCAGAGTGCAAACAGATAGAAATGCATCTTAATAGCAGAGCATTCCCAGAGATCCCATAGGCGTGCATTTCCTGGCTGTCAGAGAGCAAGCCGGCGTGTCCTCGTACAAATTCAAATGTTATGCACAGCAACTCACCAGGAAGGCAGTCCACTGACTTACCTGGTTGTCTTTTTTTTTTTTTTCTTTTTCTCTCTCTCCCCTCTTCTGATCTTTCAATCACTCGCCCTCTCCATCTCCTTCCTGCCCTGAGACAGCCATTAACAAAAAGGCAGTGTTTAAATGGCTTTGCCAGCACGGCTGACATGGCTGTCAGTGTCCCAGAGATTACCCCGTCCCCTGTCCATCCCACTGAGAAATGATGGAAGGGCCGCCATGACAAGTAAAGGGTGGAAAAAATGGACAGTGAGCTGGGGAAAATGATTGACTGATTCATTACAGGCAACAGGAAATGTTGAATGACTGTTGCCAAGGTGCCCATTATGAGGTCCTCCAATTCATCTATGCCCGTTATGAGGTCATCAAACTACATTTTTAAAGTCAACATGAACTCAAAAATTGAATAGTGTGTTTGTCCTTGTGATATTTAATCAAAATGCTTTCATGCAGCCAAAAGTTTCAAAAAATAAAAATGGTCAAAAATACAGTAAAAACTTAATTATGTGAAATGTTTTCTATTTTAATGTACACTCACCTAAAGGATTATTAGGAACACCTGTTCAATTTCTCATTAATGCAATTATCTAATCAACCAATCACATGGCAGTTGCTTCAATGCATTTAGGAGTGTGGTCCTAGTCAAGACAATCTCCTGAACTCCAAACTGAATGTCAGAATGGGAAAGAAAGGTGATTTAAGCAATTTTAGCGTGGCATGGTTGTTGCTGCCAGACAGGCCGGTCTGAGTATTTCCTACAATCTGCTCCAGTTACTGGGATTTTCACGCTTCAACCATTGCTAGGGTTTACAAAGAATGGTGTGAAAGGGAAAAACATCCAGTATGCAGCAGTCCTGTGGGCGAAAATGCCTTGTTGATGCTAGAGGTCAGAGGAGAATGGGCCGACTGATTCAAGCTGATGGAAGAGCAACTTTGACTGAAATAACCACTTGTTACAACCGAGGTATGCAGCAAAAGCATTTGTGAAACCACAACACGCACAACCTTGAGGCGGATGGGCTACAACAGCAGAAGACCCCACGGGTACCACTCATCTCCACTACAAGTAGGAAAAGAGGCTACAATTTTGCACAAGCTCACCAAAATTGGACAGTTGAAGACTGGAAAAATGTTGCCTGGTCTGATGAGTCTCGATTTCTATTGAGACATTCAGATGGTAGAGTCAGAATTTGGCGTAAACAGAATGAAGAACATGGATCCATCATGCCTTGTTACCACTGTGCAGGCTGGTGGTGGTGGTGTAATGGGTGTGGGGATGTTTTCTTGGCACACTTTAGGCCCCTTAGTGCCAATTGGGCATCGTTTAAATGACACGCTACTTCTCTGATGGCTACTTCAGCAGGATAATGCACCATGTCACAAAGCTCGAATCATTTCAAATTAGTTTCTTGAACATGACAATGAGTTCACTGTACTAAATGGCTCCCACAGTCACCCAGATCTCAACCCAATAGAGCATCTTTGGGATGTGGTGGAGAGCAGGAAACTTTGTGCCCTGGATGTGCATCCCACAAATCTCCATCAACTGCACAGATGCTATCCTATCAATATGGCCAACATTTCTAAAGAATGCTTTCAGCACCTTGTTGAATCAATACCACACGTAGAATTAAGGCAGTTCTGAAGGCAAAAGGGGACCAAACACCGTATTAGTATGGTGTTCATAATAATCCTTTAGGTGAGTGTATTTTAAACAGTAATTTCTTCCTGTAATAGCAAAGCTGACTTTTCAGTCTTGTCACATGATCCTTCAGAATCGTTTTAATATATATATATATATATATATATATATATAAATATATATATATATATATATATATATATATATATATATATATATATATATATATATATATACTTTTTTTTTTTTTTTTTTTAAATCAATAGACAGTTCAACAGCGTTTATTTGAAAAGAAACATCTTTTGTAACACTATAAATGTCAATTTACTGTTACTTTTGATCAATGCAATGTGTCCTTGCTAAGTAAAAGTGTTTTTTTTTTTTTTTTTTTTTAACAGTGTATTTATAAATGGTAATACTGGTATATTCCTTTGGTATACTTTTTCTTTTTTCCTTTTTTTCGCTTTGTTTTTTTTTTTTTTTGGATAATATTAATTTATAACCAACTAGTTTCTTAGGCATCGCTTTTGCAAACTCATCAACATCATGTCATATACTTTTCTTTTTCATTGAATACATTTTTATTTAGACATGTCACTGCAAATGTGCAAGTTGATAAGCCTATTTAATTTAAAACTAGAGCTGTCAAGCGATTACAATTTTTTTATGAAATTGTACTGTAAATAAGAAACTAAAACTGCCAGTAGGTGGCGGTAAATGTCTAATTGAGTAAGTCATTGAGTGATTCATTCACTCAATTTGTTCAAACGGCTGATACATTCTGGAGTGAAGTAAATGGTTCTCTTTATGAAAATGGTAAATGCAGATGATTCTCTTTACAGTCCATTGAATCCATTGTTTCACCCATTCATTCAAAAGAGAGACAGAAATGAAACATGCACTGTGTATTAAGGCAAAACTGAGCAAAACAGACAACACAATATTAACTTATTCAGTATCGCAATTGCATTTGTCTCGAGTACTATTCTGGAATGTTCTGCCGTGTTGTTCAGAAAAACAACTTATTGTGATATCGCTTTCGTTACTCGTGTGATATAGGCTACTTATATCATGATGCAAATGTGAGGGCATTTGCACACGCGCAGTTTAGTTCAAAGCGGGCACAGTTCACATGAAAAAATTGCCAAACATGAAAGCTGTCATGCGAGCTCAGCTGAGCTCAGAGGTACCGAATTCGAGACTGCCTGAAGGAGGTTGTCTGTGCCGCGATTCACGTGGAATGTGAAAGCAACACGGACTTGGGTGAAAAAGTAACTTTCATGTGCGTTTATCAGATGGCGATGTATCATAGTGTTGACCATTTCTCTCTGGATATGAGCGAGAGAGCCTGCAAGTGTATTTGTGCAGGAACAATTGCGCTCACTGACATGGACCACAACAAACCTGCCCATACTATAAAAATGGCCTGACACTAAAACAGCCTTTTTTGCCCCTATCTTGCTTTAGGACATTCTACCTGGTATTCCACATAGGTCATAACACAGTGAGTTGTTGCCCTGCATCATATGTATACAATTTAAGAAGACCTAGCTGGTCTAAGGTCTGGGACAAGTGTGTTAAATGCAAAAGTAATAATTTTTAACGTGTTATTTTTACCATTAACAAATTCATTTTAATTCATCATGTTAAATCCACATCCCTATTTAAACATATGAATTCGTTTTGCATAGTGATACATTATATTCAAAGAAAACTCTACTGTGAAGCGATATTTTTGTTTCATAAGCAAAGTAATTATATCTTCGCTGAGTCCGTTAGTTAAATTTGCATTGATTTCTAACTCTATCAGCTGGCTGCCATTTATTATTTCATCCGCTCATGGATGTCCTTTTTGTTTCCGAAAATCCAGCAAGACATAACATGCCAAACCAGTGAAAGCATGAAGAATGGAAACATTCAAAGAGTGATGGCGGCAGATATCTAAGCGATTCTTTATCTCCAAAATGACATCAGATTCTTGTAAGATTAATGCTCTGGGAATTAAAATGGACTAGAAGAAGCGCGAAGGCAAAATCACAGCACTGCCCAAGAATGAAATGTGAAGCTAGTTGGCATAGCAGCTGCTTCCAGTGCCTCCCTCATTGCATTCTCAATGCTATATCAGCTTGGATAAGACAATTTCTGTTTAGGATATACAAACCTTGAATCATATTGTATAATACAGTAGTCTTTATTGCATTACTTGTCCTCAATATCAAAATGCTTTTAATGCTTTAACAAACACATATCCATATGGAATGGGTTTTGGGAAAAACATTCCAGACAGAATACAAATATTCACTCTTACCATTCACCCAAAAATGCACATTCTGGGCAGTTGTCTGTATCACTTCATATGCGATCTTTTGTCCTTGTGTTTTGTACAGCGTCATCATCATCAAATCAGAAGTTCAGTTCAAAGCAAATTGTGCCGCACAAGTTCCACAGAAAAGTGAAGCCAAAACGTTTCTCTCCATGTAATCCCAATATGGACGCGAGACAGAGCTACAATGGAAGAGGTAAAGAGAATCGTCGTCCACTTATTTCCACTGAGGATTTTTTTTTTTGCAGTCAATGGGTTCCAATGCCTCAAGAAGCCAAGTACAGAGGACACATGCAAGTAACCAGGGATGTATTCTTGATAATAAAGATGCTTTGGTCCTGCAGACTCTGAGAGAAACTGAACATAAACTCTTTTCCCACCATTAACGGACATTTCCGTCATTTATAGAGACGTTTCCCGCCATTGTAGTATCCAGCGCCTCAATTATATGCTAGGAAGTGCTATGACACATCTTCTGAAAGAGTACCGTCCTCACCTGGATCAAAAGACATGTGAAGAAGCAGCAGAAGACATAGTTGATACATATGCATATGTAAGCAGATACATATCATAAATTCTACGCTATTATAAACATTAAACAGCATATAAATCAAAACTGCCTTGATATTTACTAGATGAGAGAATGTCAATCCTAGGCCAAGGTATAGGACTTTACTAAGCTTTGCAGGGTGGTGATGGGCGTGATTGACTCCATCTATGTTTACGATAATCGTTCTGAATCATATCTGGATCTTGTCTTGTTTGACAAAAAAACGCTGAAATTATCACACATCGAGTTTCTGTCAATCTCATATCAATCTTGAAGTACCTACAGAAGTGATATTGCATCCTTCATATCTCCGAAAATCCTTCAGTTTTTATTATGTTTATAAAAGAAAGATAAGTTGATAAAATTAACTATATGTTCATGTTGTTTAATTCTTGGCATGATAGCCAACAACACAGACATTTGGAAACAGTTTCCTCACACTTTGCTTCCAACACCGCGACCGTGAAAGCTTTGTCGCTGGCTTCGCTTTATCGTGAAGCTAAATTCTGCCCTTGATGATGTCACATAGGCCCGTCTCTAAAAATACTTTCTAAAACTGAGAGAGCAGAAGGAGACTTAGAAATACTCCATCAAACGATCAGCTTATTTTTGAAACTTTGTCCAGCAAGCTAGCTTATAGATCCAAGTCTTCTAACAGTGTAAACTCGTGAATGCATGATATTATAATTTACCAATTATTGTCATTGCACGTAAATATAATTTTACATCCCAGATACTAATCCACTTACCTAGCACCACCTGCAAAACCTCAATTGCATAAAAAAAGAGGTCCAAACATAAATGATAAAGCTGTGTTTGAGGCTATAATTATATGATGATGCATATTATTATATGTTATAAATTTTGTATTTGTTTTGCTAATCCGCTTTACTTACATAGCCCCCTTAAGAAATGTGGATCGTGCTGGTACAGCTATAATCAACAAGCCAAAAATATGGCATGGCAACCACAATATCAGCTAGCTAGAAACTCGCATTGCGCACACTCCACTATGCTTATATCCTTTCTTTATTTCACCACAAGTACAGACAGTCTACAGATGGTATCAGTATATACTCCATACAATTACACAGAATCATACCCAAATTCAATATGATGGGACCAGAGCATGGAGGAGAGTAGGAGCTGCTCAGAATCTTGTAACATTTAAGACATAGATCAAGCTCTTGCAAATATTAGGATGCTTGCATTTGACATAAATCTCTCTTTTAGATTGAGCTGGAATCAGTCCAAACTGCCTCACGCTCTGCTGCATTAAACATCGACATTAACATTGAAATATGGTCTGCATAATATGCCTAAGTGGCTGCAACCTCCACCAGTTCAAAGCTCACCACCCTCTGGCACTGTACAAAATTGTAACCATACTAAGCTGTTATCTAATGAAATCAATTTAGCCTAGAGACCTTTCCACTCTGAATAGAATTGTTACGTTTGCTTTCATCTGTCTGGCCACTCAGGATTTTTTTAGCTCTGAGCGAGGAGAGAGGGAGAAGTAGCACTCAATAACTGGAATTACTAAAAGCCTTTTTGATATTTGTTAAATACTAATGCGTTGTTTGTCTATTTTTATTTTTGCACTGGTTTAACCTCAAATCATTTAAGTTGGATTAGTGCACTTTTGTCCCTTCTGCTTTGTTTTATCAGCAAATCCCTAAAACCAGCCCCCAAACCCAAAAGCAAATCCATCGGAAATGACTGTCAAATAACAGAGGATTTCGATCGCTCTTGTTGCGCCTCCAATGTCATTGGCAGATTCAGGGCGATTTACCACAATGAGGGCCTACCCATAACCATTAGAAAAGACAGAATAAAACTGGCCTGTAGTTTAGAATCAATCACCAGTGCAGCAACTCCCAATCCGTCATGGTCCGCTGCTCAAGAACAGAGATGTACCTCTGCCTGAGGTCAGCGTTGATTCTAGGCCAATCAATGAGACAGCAGCTGTTACTGTAAAATGAGCTCAATTCATTTTCAATAGAGAGACATAGTAGATGATATTAGAGTGTTTAACTGACTGTAGCAACAAGGATAATAAAAGACAATTTCCAGTATGGTACAGAAGTTTCCCTCATTCTCCTGTCATCAAAGTTAACTAATTAAAACCAATGCAGCACATTTTATTTTTAGATGTTGACTTCTTTCCACCAAAATCCTTTCATTCATTCATATTCATTCATTCATTCATTCCATTCATTCCATTCATTCATTCATTCATTCATTCATTCATTCATTCTTACCGGATTTATTTGCTTCATGTTTGGGCTGTGTTTTGTGCAAGAACTATGTGTCCGATAATTTGCTCAGAAATTATGACAAATGGTACCTTATAACTTTGAGAAAGGTTATTTAAAATAATTTCATGCCCATTAATAATTTATGTACCGCATACTACATATGTTTCCAGTGTCAAATTATATCTTGCCAGTCTTTGGCTCTCCTGGGTGGCGAAAAATTAGGAAACATTTTTTTGCACTTTAAATTAAACATTCAAAAAGCATGAAGCAGTGACACCTTGATTTATGAGATTTTATTATACCACAGGCAGTGCTTCAAGCTCATGCGTATGTGGAATTAGCATGGCATGTTTATCATGTCAGATACATTGTTGAGGATGTTGAAGGATTGTATTTATAATGCTACTCTCTCTTGCGTTCCTTTCAGCGGCTGCTACGAGACACTTGTTGCTCCTGCGGTAAGCTAAGATCAATATTAGACGTTAAAACATGAGTACTTATAGTAAATCAAGAAAATGAAGATTTAAACAATAAGACTATTTATGTTGAGCTATATAACAATAAACAATTTTTTGTTGATTTATGTATCCAAACAGTTACTCACCTGTCTAATAGGCTTACATAATGCTATTAATACATTTTAGTGTTGCCATTATTTCACTAAATAAAACCAAAAAATTGAGATGTCTTAATTATGATTTCATTGATAGGTGATACTAGCATTTCTTACTTCTCTAGATTTAAATATTCTTGGAATCATTTGGGATAATGCAAGTACTCAAGTCAACAAAATATATAACATTGTTCCTAGTGGTTTTTGGATAAAAATTGTACATTGTAACTAAGTTATTTTTAGGATCTAAAATAATTTTCACGCTGTAACAGAAGTTTCCCATAGCCATTTTTTTAAAATTTTCTTTTAATGTTTAATATGCCAACAGTTTTTTTCTTTTTCTTTTCTTTTAATGTTAATGTACCAACAGTTTTTTTCTTTTTCTTTTCTTTTACAATGTTTAATATGCCAACAGTTTTTTCTATTTTTTTCTTTTTAATGTTTAATATGCTAACAGTTTTTTTGTTTTTGTTTTGTTTTTCTCAACACAATATGAAAATGTCAATGTGAAAAGATGGCTATTGATTTCCATAAAACTCCAAACCCCGTGTCATGTTCAATATGATGAAAATTCGACTGTTGTTTCTTGACTGTAATGATACTTCAGCTTCAAAATTTCTTTGATGTATCAGAGGATTCAATGCTAATAGCCTTCAATTTGAATACCAAATGGCAGCTCTTCCTCCTCATCCATCCTCTCTGATAGCAGTCCCTGCGATCAGTCAAATAGGCGTTAGATCTATCTCCATAGCTTTCGTGGCCTGTTTACTCTAATCACGAGAACGTCAAACTCGATAGCTTTGTTTGTTTTTGTTTTTTTAAGTGTGATTTGTTGCCCAAACTGCGTGACCCGAGGATATTATTAAATATGTGTTTTTTTGTTTTGTTTTCTGTATGAAAACTGGAGCAATACCAATAGCTTTTCTTTAAATGGCATACTTCTTCAAAGACAAAGAACTATCAAAAGTGGATGGCCCACCAATTTTTTGCTCTCTCGTATCTCAGCGGAGACTCAGTGAAGCATCCTGAGTCAAGAGCACCACACCTGACACTTCACAGTTCGCCTCCATTAGTGTTTTCACTGGATCTTTTTTCACTGCTCCAGCTCCTTTGAAGACACAATCTGACTTCTCCTCCTGCTGAGGGTGACATAAAACACAGCACGCTGATCCATCTCGAACCCTCCTCTGCCTAGCTTTTGCTTTTGTTGTAGCTTTTTCTTTCAGTGCTATTTTTCCCTGAGTTTCAAAATTGATTCCCTCTTTTTCTTTTTTTTTTTTTGTCCATGCGTTCCAAGCTTTTTGCTTTTGTGAATCTCCTTCTCCTTTTTTTCTCTCTACAAATTACAGCACAGCATATAAACCCTATTACAAAAAGTTCACAAACTGTTCTCCTCTAAAAGAGAGAGAGAGAGAGAGAGAGAGAGAGAGAGAGTGAGAATAAAAGAATAAATAATGCAAATTCAGAGGGACTGGGAATGAGAAATGGACATGACATTATTTCAATGCTACAGAGCATTGAATTCTGGAATCTCGGGCCTTTGCTCACTGTACGCCCTGGGGCATTGACCCCTCATCTATCTCTACTTACTAATGGATGGAGGGGAGAACAAAGGAGTATAGACAGTGCCACTTCCATCTGTACACATTATTTTCATCTTAGACATCCTCTGTACAGTGACTTTCCATGACAAGCCCCTGTAAGCTGTGACTTCAATGGCATGGGGCCCTACGACTTTCTGTGAGACTGTTCTGGTTTGTATTTTATTAAAACAGCCGGCGCTTACTTTGTATGGATGTTTTATTCCAAAGTCATCAGAGCAGACAGCATGCCTTCTCAATGTTTTGTAGCAGGAAAGTCGATGGAGAAAAGACAGAGATGGAGATTTTGGCGCTGCCACCAGCCCATGTCTGCTTGTATCTTTGGCAGCAGCCAGTGTCATTACATGTCTAAAGCTTTCAGATTGGTGATAGACCATCTGAGACGCCTCAGGCAAAGTTAAAGCCAGACAGCCCCTCAGTCTCAGGAAGAAGAGGATTTTGAGGACCCAGTTAAATCAGTGGTTCTCTACCTGGTTGCTTCAGGGCCTAGATTTTACATTGGATAAAGTGCCGACCTAACATGATGTCAAAACCTGTGTTTAA
>CM031943.1:42112670-42124949 GCA_018749465.1 Paracanthobrama guichenoti
AAAACATTTTTTGCTCATGGTTATTCATGTTAGCAAATACATTTAACTAATGTTAACAAATAAAACCTTATTGTAAAGTGTTACTGTTGTCTTTTTGCAGGGTTGGAGAAATGTTTTGCAGTCATTTCTCATTCGTGGTATTTTATAGCACCCTCTAGAGGGCAACTTTAACCAGTCTCTTCTGGTATGCTTAATTTCAGTACTGGACAGCTACTAGGTTTATTTTTTTTTTACTACCATTAAGTAGGTTACCAGAAAAGCTTTGATATTAATGCCAATTTCTCAGATTTTGAGCTTTACACCAAAAACTTCTGCCACGTTATGACTAAAGCAGTTTTCTCTTAAGCTATATAGCTTGATGACTAATTATTTTTTTTCCTGCAGCGAGGCAATAATTGTGGCTTGACTAGGGTGGTGTTCAGTGCTTACTAGATGTTGCCCAGGGTGTTGTCATGCATTTCTTTTTTCCTCTAATGGTTTCTGTACCCTGATTCAGCCTCACTCAGTGGCTGCTAAGATGCTCATTGACTTCAATTAGATGCTAACTGGTGTTTGTGCTCCCTTTACCCCCCTATCCCTGCCCCCAACTCTCGATTGCAACACAAAGAGCTACTGCAGCAGCAGCTTCTTTAGTTAGATGCTAATGTCTGTCCTCTCAGTGCTGCATACAAATATCTCCTGACCCAGCCTCCTGCCGTCTTCTGCATGCTCTCCTGAGAGCTGTGCTATGCTTTACTTCAGCTTTTCTCTGTTTCTTTCGTGTCCTTGGTATGAACCTCTGGATATTTCTTGCACAGACAAAAAAATGCTTTTTTTTTTTGTATTTATGGACTAAAACGAGCAAGGCTATGAAGTAATAACTCTCTTGTTTCCATGAAGGCAGAATATCTTTCTCTCTCACCCTCTCACTCTTTCACTCAATCATCTCAAGCACTGATTTTGTACTGGCCGAGGAGGCTGAAATATTCAGGGCAGAGGTTTTGGGTGACAGAATATTAGATTTGTTTTCCCAGGGCTTAATTGACTCAATGTTTAAGCTGTCAGGTGTGATTATGCTCTCTGCTGCATTCGAACACTGCGACGCAAAGCGTGCACATTTATTTTTAGGAGACAATTGTCAGTGTCCTCTGCATTTCTCCTTTCTTATCCCTCACTAGTAAGTTGTTCTGGCTGGTGTTTGCTTAATGTAGCATTCTTTGATTGTTTTCTACCATTTAATTAATGATGCAGTGATCTAAGCAGCATTGTTCTATCACAGTGAGGATGTCAGTGTTTTAAGCAATCTTATGTAAGAATATATGCACAATGATAATCGAGCAATTGCCTCTTTTGAACATTTAGTTAATCCCTGCTGAAGTTGTAATAGTTTGGACGTTTTGTTAGAACCAGTGTAGAGCCATATTGGACATTAACCTTTTCACACAAAGTGCTAGGCTTTAAGATTTCAAGGAAGTGGACAGAGTTTATTGAATTTAACCAAATGCAGAAACGGGAAGGCTGTTAAGTGTTCTCATTAGTTTGAATTTAAGACTCGATTTAAAGTGAAAGGATCATTTCTGCCACATGAGGAAGCCAAGTAACGTGAGTGGGTTGAATTCCCTGTTCAAATCTAAATTTCATTATGTGGCTCAATTTGAAACAGTACTTGTTCTCAATTTAGAAAAGGTCAGTTAAAAAGTATGCTTTGTATTCATCTGATTTTTTTGTTTTGTTTTGTTTCCTCTCCCCAAAAGTGAATGTGAGTTAGATCTATAGTGTTGCTAACGTGCACAGTCTTTTTTTTTTTTCTTTTTTTTTATCCTTTTCAATTTGCACTGCTCAGCATATGTAACACTATTTTTCCATGTAATAAAATTTCACCATATATCAGAAGATATGTCATTTTATAAACTGTTTTCTGGAGCACAGGGTTCCAGGCGGTTTGGCTATAGATTTCTCATCTTCTCTGTGCTGCAGAATACATAGTACACAAACTGGTGATGCAGTGATGCATCCAACCTTCCTCTGCTGAGATTGATTGCCCCAGCTAGATATGAACCTTTGCATTTGTATTACAAAAATAAACTTGTGGATTTCTCTATTTCCTCTTTTCAAATTCATCCCAGTCGTCTCAAGCTTTCATAGATTTCCAGAGCTAACAATTTCAAATAAACTTTCTTCATACAAACTGAAAAGGGAACAAAAAAAGTCCAAAAGCAAACCCTGTATCTTTTGAAATGGACGAATGGTTAAACCCATAAACTGCAAGAATAAATAGTTTATACTTCACACTCTTTGTAAGGCAGTTGCTGACATTTGCACTGCCCATAGCCATTGATGATCACAAGTGCACCCTCCTCGTGACTGGGCTCATACTCGTTATAGGGCACCTGTGTAGCCAGGTCCGCCATTGGCTGCCTCTGCTGGGTCCTCATCTGTCGCCGGTTCTGAATGGCCGTGCAATGGCGGATTCGCCTCAGCGTGGGAGGGCAGCATTTTCTTGATATGTACACTACGAAAATAATGAGAAAGAATGAAAACAACAGAGCCATGGTGCCAATGATGACCCTCTGGGTCAGCACTGTGTTGTCCATCGCAGAGTAGTCCTCTGTAACATCTGCCCCCTCCACTGTCATGGTAGTAGCAAGGGCAGTGCGTGGGGGTTGGGTGGTGGTGGTGGTGGTAGTAGTAACAATCGTAAAGCTCCCAAAATCCTCTGCATAGAAGTCTTGCGTAGGGGTCTGCATATTTCCAAACAGGGAGCTTGTGATCTCGGGGAGCATGGCATCCGTGCTGGTACTGGTCAGTATTACCGGGGCCGAGAAATTTTGGCAAAGTTGGAATCCGTAAACGGCATCCAGTATTTCCTCTCCCTGTGCGTACTCAGGACTGTGGCAGAGGATAGAATGCTCCCATCGACCCTTAAAGGTGCTCAGCCAAGTGGCCAAAATGCAGATCCGTTTGGTACATTCCCAAAGGTTGCTCGACAACCCGATCGCAGTTAGGGACTTCCACATATCCATGGTTTGGGTATCGAGGCTGGTCAGTTTGTTGTTATCCAGCAGCAAGATCTTGAGGCTGGGCAAAGTCTCAAACACGTCGGGGGTGAGTACACGTATCTCGTTTCCAGTGAGATCCAGTTTCTCCAGAGTTGTCCATTTCCATTCCATGGTGCATGTTAAATTGTTGATCTTGTTCCACTGTAGATAAAGGAACTGCAGGGCAACCAGGCGAGGGAAGTGCGCTAAGTTAATCTTGGTCAAGTGATTGTGTTCCAAATGGAGCTCCCGGAGCTTAATTAACCCGGCAAAGCCGTTCCGGGCCAGGCTTCGGAGCCGGTTGTTGCTCAGGCCAAGGTATTCCAGGCTCCGGCAGTCCCAGAAGGCTCGCACAGGTGTCGTGCGTAGGGAGTTTGACCGCAGGTGAAGGATCTGAAGTTTCCGGAGCCCGTGAAAGAGCTCTGGCTCCAGAGCCATCATCTGGTTGAAGGAGAGATCCAAGATCTGCAGGTTGATGAGGTGGATGAAGGTTGTGTTTGGCAGCTTGGTGATGCGGTTTGAGCTCAGGTTAAGGTCCTTGAGCTTGTACAGCCCCTGGAAGGCATCCTCATGCACGGTGGTTATTTGGTTGTGGTCCAGATGAAGCCAAGTGAGCTGGGTGAAACCAAAGAACTGGTCTGAGCTGAGCTCGCTGATGCTGTTGTGTCTAAGCGAAAGTCCAAGGGCCCCTTTATCCACACCGTCTGGGGGCGCCAGGAGCCCCTGCGTGTCGCAGTAAAACTGCAGGTCTTCACATCGGCATTTCTGGGGGCAGGTTGTGCATGACACAGGAGGGAGGCACAGTAGCATGCTGATCACACAAAGTGCCGCTGGTGCTTGTCCCACCAATGGCCACCTTGAATGGAAACCTAGGTGGGTTTAAAGATAAGAAAATAAACCAGGGGGAGGGAAATCTAATCTCTGCAGTACACAAACATTTTTTTCCAGTATCATGCACGCTCTCTATATTTGTCAACAGGCAAAGCAATCTGCTTGTTGATCAAAGAATTTTAAGAACGTTTAAAATGAATGTTCAAATAATTGCACCATTTTAATGCCGAAATTATCCATTCATGTGTTTGGACTGCAGTATTGAAATATTAACATTTTATTTGCAGGTGCTTTAGGTTTTTAGTCCTTTTTCATTTTAGTTTGTTTTGTTTTCATTCCCTAGGATGCGCACCTTAATTTCCTTTCATTTATTTTTTGCAGTCATTTTAAGTGCCTTGTAAGTCTGCTTTTACCCCTATGCTGGAAAGGACCATGTATTAAATATTACAAGCCTATGAAGAAAAAAGGGAAAGCAGCATTTTAAGTATATAGATGTTTCTAGAGACCCTGACAGCCTCTGTTCCCCCCTCCTATTCACTACATTGCCTATTCAGGTCCAGACTCTGTTAATAAAAGGGCTAACTTACCCATTCTTTTGTGTACATCGGAGGCTGCATTCAACTGTCTTTTTCCGCAGACTTTTGGAGCAGCCAGATGGAAGAGAAATCCAAAGGGAAAAAAACCTTTTGGGTAAATACAAGAGGAATCAAGCTCTTCAGAAATAAAGAAGTGCTGAGCCCCCCCAGTTGAACCAAATTCAGGAATTCCATGTCCTGGGATGCTGTTTTCTCTTTTTGGCTCTGTCCTTTTTTCAGTCCTGCTATTCAATTTCCAGATTAAGAAAAGATAAGCATTGTTTGCCTTCCAAGAATCCTTAAATTTGAAGTTGATGATTTGCATCCAAAGCAGCACCGCTGAGCAGATCCCTCCGTCCCTTAGCTGCCTCTTTCCTTTTCCACCGCAATGATGTCAGCTCAATTGGTTAATTGAAGATCACGCATCCCTCTTTCAGTACTCAAGGACCTTCACCCCCAACTTGTTGATGGCAGGCAGAGGCTGTACTTGCGACGCCAGTTCCGTGTAGCTCTGCTGTGTTGTGTGGCGTTCTCTGCATCGAGGAAGGGAGATGCAGTGAGGGGAAAAGCGGAGGAGAGGAGCGGTGATGTTATTCTGTGCTTTTGTTGCAGCCACTCACTGCTACAGAGTGGTGGCAGGCTGGCGTCGATCATCAGTGCAGAGCTCTCTCTCTCTCTCTCTCTCTCTCTCTCTCTCTCTCTCTCTCTCTCTCTCTCATATGCACACTTTGGTTCGCTCACTGGCTCGCTCACTTTCCGCCTTGCACAGTGCTTTGCCGTTTGATTCAACGCACCCTCCCCCTCCCTTACTTTTTTTTCCTCTTGTTCGTCACAGTCAGAATATTGATAACTGCAACGTGTTGCAGCAGTTCACAGCAGAAATGAACAATTACATTTAAATCTCTGTCTCTTTCCTGTCTGCTCAGTTTGTTTTTGTATGTGCCTATATACATGTATATGTGTTATAGTGCTTTTGTTTAGTTTTTGTTGGGTGTTTTACCTCTTTATAGCTATAAATTAAAACAAGCGATTTCAAATGATTTAGTTTTGGGTTTTTACATCAATTAAGTGTTGATGAATGAATTTGATATAATTAAGTTGGCACAGGAAGCTGATACTTAATTTGATATATGATGACTTGCAATCAGATTGGCCCTTCCCTTCTCTCTCCCTTTCGTTTGTTCAGGTCTTCTACACAAAACGCGTCACAAGCAAACCGACGTCACAGAGACCTTTTATACTCCTGTCGATCTGCAGTGGTGGAGACACAATCTGAATGCTGGACTTAATAGAGCATTCACACTGCATAGCCCCACAGGAGATTTCACTAAACATAAGACATGCACTACTTGGCTGTTGTCTGCATTTTTCTCAGCTCCTCTGTCATTTGGCTGATTTTTCTTCATTTGGGTTTGCTGAACTTAATGTAATGGAAATCAAACTGTTCTTTTTTTAATGAAACAGCCTTTTTTTGATGACAGCCTATCAAGCTTACTGGCTAAATGTAGATGTGGCTGACATTAATATTTTACCATTGTGTGTTTTGCTCACCTGCCACTGTGGGCACTGTGCATAATTTGGCAGCAGGTATATTAGGCTGCTGTCACTTTAAACCTGATGCACGGATCACACTGTTACACATGCATTTTCTTCAGTGTTGACATATTTCCAAGTGAAACGGAATATTGAATAGAGGTTGTATTTTAGCACACCTCCGCTCAATCCCATGCTTTTACAGGCTGTAGCAGTCTGATGTAGCAGATTGACAGCTGGAGGGGAGTACACTCAAAAATGACACTCATCCTAATGTAATTTCACACCCATGAGACATTTGTTCATCTTTGGAACACAAATGAAGATATTTTTGATGAAATCCGAGAGCTTTCTGTCCCTTTGTTGGGAGCTACACAACTTTCAAGTTCCAGAACAGTAGGATAGACATCATTTAAGTAATCCATGTGACTCCAGTGGTTTAACCTCAATTTTATGAAGTGACACGAGTGCTTAAACCACTGGAGTTGCATGGATTACTTTTAATGATTTTAATGGTCTTTCCTACCCTTCTGAACTTTGAAAGAAGTAGTTGCGTAGCTTCCAATGGAGGGACAGAAAGCTCTAGGATTTCATCAAAAACATCTTGTGTTTCCGAAGATGAACAAAGGTCTCACAGGTGTGCGACAACATGAGGGTGAGTAATTAATGACAGAATTTTCATTTTTGAATTAACTAACCCTTTAAGGTTTTCAAACCCAATCTGTCAAACTGACGTCATCAGAGGAAGCGCCGTTCCAGAGCATAAAAAAATTTCAAATTTTGAAAATTTCATGACTTAAAACATAACTGATTGGGTTTTACGTGAATACTTGTGAATATCTCATTTAGTACTGAGGCGGATTTATGTGCACACACTTTAGGTGTGAGCACAAAGTCTGCGGGAATGAGTCAATATAAAGAGGTTTCATTATATAGAAACACAAATGTTTTTGTTTGTTTGACAGACAAACTCTCCAAGACATCGCAAAGACATAATTTCCTGTCCCCTTTATCCTTTAAAATTATGCCACTACAGCCACCAATGCACTACTTTTGTAACGCATCTGCTTTCAATACATTTTAAAATTATTTTTGCCGAATTTCAAATCGCCTGCTGTGAAAATATTATTCCTGTTATGCGTAATGGTTGGTCTGTTGCAGTTGGAGTTTTTGCATTACACTGTGTAGTTTGGAACATCCCTGGTTAGTCTGTGCTTTTGCTGCAGCCACTCACTGCTACTTTTTTGTGCTGCTTCTGTGCACACGGCGAGTATAGTGAGTATATGCTTTTGTGCCATTGTACCTACTGTGCTTATTTTGAACATCTGTGTTTCTTTTTTTGGGGTGGTCACTTTCTAAAATGACCTGGGCCATTTTTATTTTGCATATGATTTATTTGTTTGTTGTTTTTCTCTATAGGTCATATTACTTTTTTACAGATACTTTCCCTGTTGGTGTGTAATCTGCCCTTAAGAGAGGTGTCTGCTGAGAAGGACTGTTTTAAAATGTCTTTCTTTTTCTTTTTTCTCCACCAATCTGTGGGGAGATTTGTTCATGCTGCAAGCATGGTTTTACCTGACTATCTTTAACTGTGTGTGAAAACACCACGTAAACTAGTGTGAGGAATCAAATGACTGCCCAATTAAGTGGTGCTGCTCAAAGCAAAATCAATATTAAGCGATCCAAGTCATTTCAACCTCTGGGGGAAACATACGATCATATAGCTAATATCCATCGAGTTTACTTGGGTGTGCTGTGGATGAATGTACTATTCACACTATTGAAGGAAATTTTTGTTCAACTCAATGAGCAACTCACCTGAAGGTTAGAAATTTAGAATTGACATCCTCTCACCATTACACATGAGTCTACATTGTTCTGAAGTGCTTTCATCCAGCCAGCACCAAATCAGGAGGGGATTAAGGCCTCGCCTCCTACCGTGTACCACCTAGTGAGGTGAGGGTAGATGGGGGCTGATCTGCCAGTGACACTGCCATATTTCATTGACTGTCATTCTTTTGCTGCTTGTGCCCCTGTGACGGCCTTCCTTTAGGCATTTCACTGTGCTGGAGATTTACCTACCCTCTGCACATGAGCAATTTGTCTGGGGCATGTGAGTGAGATCTGCTCTCCCACACTCACCGACTTGACTGGGAGCACTAGAGAAGAAAACGCCTTCTAAAGTGTGGAAATTTCTCAGATTTATCTCCATCAATTGCCTTTCATTGTGTTGGCAAACATGTGAACTCTACTTGACCAGGTTTACTCTTCCTGCTTGCCTTCAGTTAAGCTGTTGTTTTTATCACATAATGGGTTTTATTTTAAGATGTAAGTGCCTTGCTTACATTTTAATCCTTGAAGGTTGGGGCTGGAAGAATCGGACACCAGTTCAAAAGCATCTGTCGCATTTTAACTAATCTTTAAGTGTGCCTTCCCCTCCATCCTTTTTTTTTTTTTTTTGTGTGTTTGCACTGCAGGAGAGCTATTTATGTCATGAATTATTTCATGGACTACTTAAGCCCAGCTCAAGAATGTGACAGACACAATCTCTAGATTTTTTTATATGAAAAATGTATCAGTAAAAGAATGTGGGCGGGTGCCTCCTGACAGTACCACAAGTCACGTTAGTCATATGAAACAATCGCCAAAGGGGGTAAAGGAACCAAAACCCCTACAAAGTTTTCAAGAATGAAATGAAATGTTTGCCACAGGGGGTTACAACCATTAAACTGACTCATGGTGTTTTACTTTACTTTTTTCTCCCTCTGTGGAAAATGCATCTTTATCCATCATATCTTATAAGTTTGTCTTGTCCTTTCAGTTCTCAGCTCTAACTCCCACCTATCGTTTTTCTTTTTCCCAGCGAGCCTGACTATAACAAGTTTAAATGAGGCTCTCTAAGTATATTTTCCCCTGTTTGTTTTTATCACAGGCTGGACATAAAGAGAAGAGTGATGCCCTCAACATGGCCATCGACAGGATGACTAAGAAGACCCGTGACCTGCGCAGACAGGTCTGTTCACCATGAAGCAGTGCTCAGAATCACATTTATTATGAATAAATGTCAATAAGAATATTTTACGTCTTTCTCTATAATGGATTATGACCGTCCCTTTTTAGATGCATGCTGTGTTTACATTGCATATTAAAAATGAATACACCAAACCCAGGTGCTCTGAAAGATCATACTCTAGCTAAGGATTTGTGTGTTTGGTATTCATAATTTCAGCTGCGAAAGGCTGTGATGGACCACGTGTCGGACTCTTTTCTCGAGACCAATGTTCCACTGCTGGTATTGATCGAGGCTGCCAAAAATGGTAATGAAAAGGAGGTGAAGGAATATGCCCAAGTTTTCCGTGAGCACGCCAACAAACTGATTGAGGTATGCACCTGTTTTCTGCTCTATAAAGTGCCAATTACTGTCCCTTGTCTATTGCGGATTTTAAATTCTGGAATTGTTTCAAAACAAATGATGGAACATTATTTGTACTCATCCAGACTAGCTATTCTTTTTTTCAACATGGCATCTCGAAGAGAGCACACATGAACTGTGATTGTAGGTCTTGTTGTCTTTGGTTAACACATTTTTGTTGTTTAGTGTTCCTCACATAAGCCTTTCTGGGATTTAGCGTTGCTTAATTAGAAGAGGTGATTTGTTTAAATGCACAGCCCAGTCCCGACCTAAAGTTGAGTTTGTGCATGCGATGTAAAAACTTTGCTTTGCTTTTATAGTAGTTGTAACTTGCATGAAACTAAATGTGAGATGTTCTACCAGACTAGATTTAAATTAGAGATGAGTCAGGATAGACAGCCTAACTGATTTTATCAGAATGTTTTTTTTTCTTCATATTTTCATATTTTAGAATGCTGTGCTTTTAAAGGGGATGATTTGAGACTCTAAAAATGAGGAGGTTTTAGAATGCTGACAACATGCTTGAACGTGCTGCACAGAAGTTGCATCTCTAAAATCATCCCCATCAAAGCATCACTTTTGTAACAAATTTGCCGCCTTCAACAGATTTCAAGACAATTACTGTCAGATTTTAANTCACTTGCTGTGTGCAACTTTCCCATTATTATGCATAATCTGTAGATCTTACGAGGACTATGATAGTTTTGTGCAATAGAAGTTTTTAAATATTTTGTCTTATTTGTTAGATCATTAGATATTTGTAGGATGTCTTTCAGTTACCCTGTTGACAGGCTGCGCCCTTCCACATGAGTCTAAAACGCCCTAATTATACCAGATACTAGATGATTTTGAGAATAGCTTTCTAAATGGCTAATTAAGAGTGCTTTATGCCACCCACGAAGCAGAAGAAATGGAAGCTGTCATTTCCGCAAGTAGTTAGTACATGCTTGTAGGAGAGAAACTTTCCATTCTGATTTCAACATGCAAGCTGATGTAAAAACAGAATAAATTAATCGATAGCCAGCGCCATCACTATTTATGCAGGAATGCGACAGGTCTCTGTCATGATTGCTTGATCTGAGCATGTTGTGTCACGGCCATTTTATCTCTTTATGCTTCATATTTTGGTGTCAGACAGGAGTCAAACTTATTTTTTATACCATGGGACAAATGCAGCAAGGCTGCTGGGTTTACAATGCCACAGCCGGGGAATCACTGCATTTGTATGGGCAGTCACAACTGTGAATCACATTTTAAGCTCAGCCAAAGAGTGAAACTCCTCAGAGCCCAAGGTTAAGTGCTGCCTCGGTGGGGGAAACGCGAAACAGCTGGATATCCGGTGTCTCATTGATGGTCTTCGAGAATCTGCGTTGTTGTGTCTGTTTGTGGTGACCGTATTCATGACCGATAAATAGGCCGCGTCTCTTGTGGCGTTTTATTTTCCAGATAGATGTTTTTCATGCAGAATCACTGGGGGTTTTATATCTCATGCTCGCATTGGCAGGGCCAGTGACAAGCTGACAGAAATGTTAGCTATCCTCATTAGTTTTTCAAATCTGTTCATCTTGGTCCCTGTGGTAACACGTCATCTACCGACATTTCAGACTGACCTCTCCCCACAGGGGGCAGGCCCTGCCCTCGTGTGACACGCTCATACAGGGGAAGGACTGGTGAAGGAAATCGAAGTGAAGGGAAAAGGAGGGGTATTGAGTAGAAGCCTCAGAGTCTCACTGGGGGCTAAAGATAGTCAAAGCACAACACTTCTCCAAAAGTCAAATCCTTATTCTCTGCCTCTTTTCTTCCCTCTCTCTCTAACACTGTTTTTCGTTGCCTTGATTTGACACCAGTCAGTGGTGGCACCATATGGATTCCAACCTTAATCCAAACACGGATTACATGAACAAAACATGGACTCATTTTGATAATTCCATTTGAGGGGCATTTACGGATGATTGGGGTTTGCATACTTTCCTCACTTATGCAGAGTCTGCTTTTGTCCTTGCAAATGTTAAATGCAAGCTGTTATTTATTAATAACAATGTGAATAATGTGGATATTTGAAAAACAAAGGTATTAAAAATAACAATCATTATAAATTTAGCTTTATTGAACATTCATTTTTTTGGCAGCAAAATCAATACAGACACTAATCTAAAACATCCGTCACTGTAACAGCTTCTCATGGGTTATTTCTTTAGTATAAAGCAAATTACTAATGCATGAAGCCCATATTCCAGCTGTGTAGAGGGTCAGCTCATGCTTGACCTTGTGTTGTCTACTTTGTGTGGTAAGGGGGTAGGTAGAGGGGATTTTAAATATGTAGGTTATGGGGGGGTGGGGTGGGGTGGGGGGGGGGACTGCACTGTCTGGAATAGCTGAAGCGTCTCACTCCTGGTTCGTATCCAATCTGTTGGCAAGGAAATGTATTCTTGTCGTTAAGGGATTTTTCCTGCATTCATGTAGTTGCCTTCTGTTACAAAAGGAACAGTGGGTTGAAAACTGTGTGCCATATATGGGAAGTCCTCTGTTTGCCGATGGCTTTCATCACTAAGGACAGTCTAATATATTTTTGACAGGCAGTGAAGGCTTGCCTCGCAGCAAGAGATGGTTAAGGTGGGGAATTTATTTTAACCTCTCTTAACTCTGCACTCTTGTCCTTCAGTATGGTTTAACACTAAACTTTTATGCTGCTGAGCTTTTTTTAAAAAGAAAGAAAAAAATGCTGAAAATTAAAGTGTACTTTTAGTATGCATGTAAAGTTTTTCAGTTCTTGAAGAGAGGCCACAGTGTGTCCCACAGAATTGAGTGTCCCACATAGTTCTCATTTCATAAAGCCATCCATTTATAATTTTATACAATTATAAAAACTTTGCATTACGCGCGTACACACACACACACACACACACACACA
>CM031943.1:42192662-42709100 GCA_018749465.1 Paracanthobrama guichenoti
AGGAATCTTTGTGAATAAAAGTATTCATTTCATAGATTTTATTTTTCAGATAAATGTTGTTGTTTTGAACTTATTTATCAAAAGAATCCTGAAAAAAAAATTGTACACAAATGTTTCTTGAGCAGCAAATCAGTATACAGCAGTGATTTCCTGCTGATCATGTGAAACTGAAGGCCGGAATAAATTGCATTTGTGAAAATATATCCAAATAGAAAACAATTATTTTAAATTCTTATAAAATGCTTCCACAATATTATTGCTTTTATTGTATTTTGATCAAATAATGCAGCCTTGTTACAGAAGAATTAATTTTTTTTTTTTTTTTTTTTTTTTTTGAAAACCTTAGAAAATCTAAAACTTTTGACTGGTAGTGTATACTTGGTTTTACAGTGCAAAGAGACATTCGCTGGCAAACAGGAACAAGATGCGAGATGAACGAAAAATAATTTGTCTCTAGCCACGATTTGAGCGTGTTTGCATCACGCATCTACATTTAAAAATAACGGACTTGAGAACACATAAAGGACACACATATGTGAATCGAGACCAACACAAGACCGTGTACCAGTCAATAATGTAGGACAGTCATGTACGTGACATTTAGGCCCAATAAACGGGACGTCCCAAAGTAATATGGGACAGTTGGCAACCCTACTTTTATATCATGTCATGCGTTTAATATTATAGAGCATAAAAATATCCTCATTTAAATGCGTAGTATCTTTATTTATAGCATTGAGGTTGCCTACCTGTTTCATATTTCAGCATGTTTCGTTGATTTCACACATTTTGGTCTGGCACTTGTTCAACTAGTAAACGCCAATAACGCTAATATAAGTGAGAAGAAATGGTGTACCTTAAAATCGTGTTGTTCTTATTCTGAGGTAAATCGCAGCATGTCTCTTCCGAGCTCGATGAAAATCATTAGAATGATGAAGACGAGTCTTTGTTTGGAGGTGATGGGGCGTTTACAGGTTTGCGTTTCCTTACTCGTGGGCAGATCGCATGTGAATCGCTTTGCGCGTGTGGGTGTGGTCACATTACAGATAATGAGCAACCGCTTGAGAAACTGGACCTCTCTCGCTGTTTTCATACGGATTACATAAACAGAGAATGTCTGTTTTGACTTCATTTAAAAGCTTTATAAAGAGATATCTGTCGTATCTATGTGACAAGTTTTCTCTGAGTTCTGAGTATATTTTTCTGCACGCATTTCAGAATGGACTTCACAGAGGGAGACAGACGGGCGGCAGATCCTGTTTGTTTCCTTTATTTAGTTTTTTTTGAGTGTACATAAATGAGGTTAAATCTGTGGAGGTTAAATGGCCAGTAATGACGAGTATTTTAAGTTGTTTTACAGTCATGAGGGAAATCCAGCAAAGCAGCATGAGGCGCGTTTCTGGAGTCCTAAGGGTTAAAGAGGAGAATATGGCTAGGAAAAGAGGCCAACTTGGCATGCCAATTTTGAAATGGACCTTTTCAAATTGGACCATTTTCATGTGCATTTTATTGGCTTGTTAGTAGATGTAGGCTGTAAGCGGCAACACACTGTGGAGATGATCATGCTAAATTGCTGGCACACTTTCAGAAAATGATCGTGAGACTATCTTTGGTCGTAAGACCCGTGACAATGGCCATCTTGGAACCTCTCTCATTGTATGACATAGGACCACCGTTTAGGTGCCACAACCACAGACATCACCACGATCGGTCATCTTTCATCTGGGACAGGCTAAAATCATACAATGTGTAACAGGCATCTCACAGTAATGACATGAATTGAATTATTATTATTATTATTATTATTATTATTATTATTATTATTATTATTATATGTTCCTTGAGGTTCACTTATATGTTGGAAGGGTACATAACAGCCAGTCTCATGTTAATCTTGAGTACCTGAGTAATATTACATCCTTCACATCTTTAGTCATCACAGTCATCACATCACAGTCTTTAGTTTTATCACACACACACACAAAAAAAAAAAAAAATTGGCATTATCCCTGAATAACTTTCTATTCACTATACGTTCGTGTTGCTTACATTATATGCACAACAAACAAACACACTTGCAGAACTCGTTTCTGCTCTGGAAAAACAAACTGCATCCACTGTTTTCTTAGCACTGGGTTATTTTTGGAAGCTGAACAAGGTTATCTTTCCCTCACAACCAGAAACACATTTCTTTAGTGACATTGTTGATTTCGTGGTCTAAAAACAAAATGACAGCGCTGCCGACGTACCTACCATAACCTGAACGAAGCTTGTTGATGGGCGTGCTCTGCTCTCGCACATGCTCATCTGGGAGAAGTGACCATACAAGGATTTTGCCCTTTATGACGTCATACAGGGCCATACTTTTTTAAACTTTATGAAACTTGTTCGAATCCTGAAGGAGTGTATTTGTGAAATACTCAAGTCATACATCCAACTTGTTTTTGACATTTTGGCCATGTTTAGCATGAGAATCAACTCTCTAACAGTTGTAAGTCATAAGTCAGAATGCATAAAATAGCATTAGACCCCCTTTAATAATAAAGTGTTTTTTTGCACGTATATCTATTTTATAAATTTAGAATGTCTCCAGGAAGGAAAAAGTTTAAGAAAATTATTTAATTGGTTATTGCATTTTGATAAATTGATGTCAAGTCAGGTAAAGTGAATTTGTGATATCAAAGACAACTGTAGACAACGCGCATAGACACAGAGTATGACCAGACTGTACTTTCTGGCTTGGCGTGGAGGTCAGAGAGAAGATTGCACGTCGGCAGGTCTCACGGTCAGCATCAGCTTTCAGGTCCATTCCATCAGGCTGACATGCCGAGATCAATTTCTGAGAGGGGCAGAACCATGTACAGCCTGCTGTGCCCACTGAAGCCGGTTCTGACCCGGATTACTGAGTGCAGGTGCTGGGTACCAACCAACAAACTACCAGCAGCTGTTCTCTTCTAAGAACCTGTCACATATCTTCACATGAACTCTTGACATGGCTAAAGCCTCAGTGAAATGTATTGCCTTTTTGTGCTTTTCATTTTGTTGTCTCCCTATTCTGTTTTGTCGTCAGGAAATCTATTGTGGAAAGATTTGCCTTTCAGACATTTACCATGGTAACCATAGTAACTGCTAAAATAACCTGCAGTGGCTCCAAAACATGAACACCAGTTACACTATGGCCCGGTTTCACAGACAGGACTTAGATTCAGCCAGGATTAGGCCAGCCAGGTTCAATTAGGTCATTGACATAGCTTTTATAAATGTGCCTTAGCAAAAAAAAAAAAAAAAAAAACATTACCGGTGTGCATGTTGAGACAAAACAATGGCAGTGACATTTTAAGATATGTCAGTGCAAGTTGTTTTCAGTTAAAAACTCAAACATGCATTTTAGTCTGGGACTAGGTTTAAGCCTTGTCTGTGAAACCGTGGGTAAGTATTTTGGACTTTTCATACATTTGTTAACATAAAAAAAAACATTTGCTTTGTTATTTTGTCATCAAATGCAATGACATTTAGACATTTTTAAGTGGGGCTTGAGTGTTCAAAGCTGTCCAAATTAATTTTGGGGCCACTGTTATGGCAATGAGCTAAATTCTAAAAATCTTACAATTTCAGAGATGTGAGTCCATCCATCCATCCATCCAGATAACAACCAGTAAAAACTGATGACAAAGGCTCAATCAGGTAACTAAAATCAGTGCTATACGCTTGCTAGGAACAGGTTTTTGTCATGGAAGTTTTCACGTTTGATGAGCTAATAAAATATTAAAGCTCAAATCAATATGTTGTGTACAATTATGTAATCCGTTAATGCACACTCGTTCTCTTTTATTTCATACAAAGGCAGCTGCTGCCATTTTGCACAATTGTATTGTACACTGAAATGGATTCTAAGTTAACAAACAGGTAACAAACAATGTTTCATCTTGTAAGGGTGGGTCGCCTACAGTGGTTCAGGCTCTTGGGGTTGCCCGAATGACTAAAGAAACGTTATCAGCAAGATAATAGAAAACTCTACATTTCTCGTCTATAACCACCCACTGCAACTTATACCAATGTAAGGTCCATCCGTTAGCCCAAGGATGGAATCTAACGGCCTGGTCGAAGGACTTCTGCGTGTAAGCCTTTTCAGCACTTCTGTTGAATTCCCTCAATTTATTGTTATCGAATTTTAAATCTGACTCCATGAATAATTTTTATCTGACTCCAATTCTTTTGTAACTTTGTTACATTTGTAACTTAACAGCTGATCATAAGTTTAGTTGTGATTTAATTTAGATCTTTGATTTCTCTTAGTATCTCTTAATTTCAAATACTCGCTTCCTCCATGGGACCCGAGTCGCTCAGAGGATAATGCTCGCGATTAATTACATTACCTCCTCACGGACGCAAATTAGTCAGTTCTGATATTACAGAGGATTGCAGAGTGAACTATTTTACCTTTAAGTGAGTCGCACATGCTTACTCATAACAGAAAGTGTAATTTTAGCAATAGTCACGAGAGCTGTAACTTGATAATAACAGTGACACCCAGAAATCAGATTGCCCCTCATGCTTAGCGCCATGCTCCGGTCATGGGGTCCTCGGTATGAATCTGCCCTGACAGAAAGATTTACGGAAACTCCTACAAACTCCTCATGCGACACTACTAGAAAAATGATTTCAGAAAGATACAGAATAAATCAAGATTAACATTTATTTTGGCCAGACAGAACTTAAAGAACATAATGAAACATGAATCCATGGTACACAACTTTCAGCATAAAAATATAAAATACAATTAAGTAATATGAAAATAATTTCAAAGAGTCATATCTGGCACACTACATACAGTGTGTGTGTGAGTGCCTCTTATGACACTGACACAACACTGCATGGGGGTTCTGTCTACAGAATGTTCCCAAATGGCAACCCTGCCACCTTCCTTAAATACAGACCAGAACAAAGGGTTGTAAATATTTGCAAACACAAACACCTAGTTTGGGGGAGAGGGATCAGATATCTTTGGAGAGACCACTCAAAAAAGGAGAACACAATTCTCATATGTTTCAATCTTTCTAACCCTACCAGTGACTTCAGTGATGTTGAGACCATTTTACCAATCACACTATGACCTTTAAAAAGACACCAGACATGAAAGGGATAACACAAGATAAATCATATGTAGTATATCTGCATTTTGGGACTTGAATCAGGGGAAGTGGGGAAAGGGAGGTAGAGAAGGGAGAGGGTTTTGGTCAGGCGGTGTCCACAGTTTCTCTGTGAGATCTTCTCTTCAGATTGAGTTTTATTGTTTTATTGCAGGGCGCTGGATCTCAGCTTTTGTTTTAGCAGTAAAACCGCTCCTTACACTGCTGACGGAAATAAGCGCAGTTACAATAGCAAAATATGTGGGAGAGCATTGCTATAATGTGCCTATATTATATTGCAATAGGTAGCACTTTAAAGTCTATACCAAATCAAAACTAGTTAGCACATCATTTGTAATAGAAAGAATTTAATGACAAAATCTGTATGGTTACACTTAAAATAGTTACAAAATAGATGTATGAGATGATGAAAACTTATACCATTAATCGTACCCAGCATGAATAGAATGTTACCTGAGGGATAGAAAGTGAGAGAGGGAGAGAGAGGCTTTTAGAAAGAGAAGAGAGAAAGAGCCAGAGCAAAGAGCCCAGCAAAAAGAGAAAGAGAATCAAGAGCCAGAGAATGAAAGTCTTCTTTTATCTCTTCCTTGACCATGTGACTGAAACCCTTTTGTGAGTCATTCAAACTGACCAATCAGACCAAACTTCCTCCACTGTACTACAGGTGTGACACACATTTGGCCTACAGGCCTTCAGCATCCCCTGTGTCTTTAGGAATTCCAAATGCCATTCTGGTAAGAAAGATGAGGTTGAAAACAGCACAGCAGTATGTCTTTGATTATTTTCAATTCTACATTCTCAAATGAACATCTCTTATCCCCATAATTATTAATGTGGTGAAATACCATGTAACATGTGGTATGAATGTACCGTATCCTTTAAACGTCTAGTTTGGACTTGCCACTTTCTAGCAACTTGCTTTCTTCATGGAATCCTTACATTTAAAGACCTAGTAATGTATTTCAACTCAAGTCAATATTTTGTGTCTAATTATTTACCTATGTGTCAAGTTTCTGTGTAATAAACAGGATATTGTACATACAGCCAGTTGTTATTGCAGAATAAACCACTTCAGGGGGTTAAAAAGACCCCTCTGGCTGGATGTACATTACCCTTTACGTATATAATTACTGCAAAATTAAGAAAGATGCATTGTCATATCACAGGGCATTGAGCTACAGGAAAGCTCATCAGGGTATAATCCTAAATCAGATCACATAGAAGGGTAAATGGCTAATAAATAGCTAATCTTATCTGGTGTGTTGCCTGGTTTTAGCAGGGGCACCTATCAACTTATCAGGCTGGTGCTGGTTTAAAGATTGTTGTTTTATTATATTTTTCCCTGAGCTGCTGTAGTAACTGGTATTCTTGGCAGAAACTCTGGGTTACCATGGTGACCATGATGTTTGTAAGGTTTAGTATATAGCACTTTTTGTGTAATTTCTTTTCTTTTCTTTTTTTGACTGTTGTAGGGAGGCTCTTCATGTTGGCTCAGTCATCCCTCTTATTCTACACTGCCAATGAAACGCCCCTCCTCTCAATATGTCCACCGAGAGACACACTGGCCACAGTCAGGGAAAATGTCCTTAAAAGTATTCTTCTGTTCTTATAACCATAATCCACTTTTTTACTCATTTCTCTGTCTCAGACGGTTCTTAACTTCCTGTCATATCCCATTTCCTCCATCATTTGCTGTTCCTGTCAAGCCTGAGAACACATTGCTGAGATGCAAAAACTCATCTGATACACTCTAGTGCTTAGCTACACAGAAAATAACTTAATAGGAGTCGTTTTAATGAAATCCTTTCCCTCTCTGACTGTTCTTCTGCTGCTTCTGTGTAAATTCTAGTTATTAACTCATAAAGGTAACGTTTAATAATGCGTGCACACACAGCGCACTGGCACACACACACACACACACACACACACACACACACACACACACTGTCATTTCTGTGTCCTTCCTGTTATGCCTCTGGGGGTGTGTTGGTGAAGCGTGCCCCCAGTGATGCACATTAACGATGAAAGATGCCATACATAATTAATTATTAACCACGCCAAACATGTTTTATCTCTTTATCTTTTCTTTTTTTTTTTATTTCTTGTAGAGATAAGATCTGGCTTGAATTTCGCCACTGAATATGGAGAGAGGCGTATCCTTCTGTTCTATCTCTTGCTCTTGTTCTATTCTAAAGCTTCATACTAACTGATATGGAACCTCATAAGTGACACTACATAGGCATAAACGTGTGCATCAGTAGTACATTTGGAATTTAACTCAACTTGTTCATGCTCTCATTTTGTACTGTCATATGAATATCTGCAGAGTGCACGTGCAGCTAGTAAGCTGTTTTTATTTGACATGCTTGCTGTCTATTCTTATTCTCAGAATAGAATATAGAGAATAGCCTCCATTTTGAATGCAAGTGCATTTGCATACAGCTTTCTCACACTTTCCCACTTTTTCCGCTTCTTAGCTTGTCGTAGTGCATTATGGGATTACCGTTTCTTGAAGTGTACATGCAGTGCTACATTAGAGTTTCATAAAATTCTGGTATCTTAATGCCCGTTCACACCAAGTACTGATAACAATAAAGGTATAGTTCTTCTCAATATTAAAGAGAATATCAGAGTTCACACCACAGCAATAGCAATAGCGGCACAGAGAAACAATATTGTTGGAATCACTTTCAGAACGATTTTATCCATTTGATGAACGATAAAAACAGAATCAGAATCAGAATCAGAATCCATCCTGCTGTAACAAGCGCAAGCATTTAAATTTCAGACAAGCACGCGCTTAGAATAAACAGAACAATATCGTCCGTTGGTGTGGACACTAATATAGTTATCTTTATAGTTATTGTTCTTGGAGTGAACCGGCCTTTAGAATAGGCAAGACAAGCAATTTTAACCACAATGCGTGCTTAGTTTAAAATGTTGCTTTTGTAGGCAGTTCAGTTTAATTTAAAACCAGCTTCTTTATCATGCATTTCCTACTCTTATGCAGCCTTGTTACGCAGTCGTTCCTTGTACAGATGTGAGACCTTAAGCTTGTGAGTGTGTCTTTGTTGTGTGTGTTACATGTGTGATGTCTCTAATTTCAATATAGTTGTAGAGAGTAAAATCTCAGCACTTAACTGTGAGGACGCCAGTGCTCTCTAAAGGTCAGCTCACAATTCAGGCCTAATCCTTACGGGTCCTGTCCTTAACAAAACCCACCTGTTCATTCTAACTATTACCTTTTACAAACAAGAAGAAAACATACTTAGGATCTTACCTCACCCAAAACCTCAGCAGATAGGCGCAAGTCTGTAATTAACCTCAGTGTTTTAAACGTTCCTAATGAGTCTGTGTTACTGGCTTAACTGATAAAGAAAGATCAATGCGATGAAGGGTGTAAGAGAGCAAAATTAACCCCACACTCTTCAGGTGACCCGAGATGTCTGTCATCATAATGAGAACGCCATTTAATGAAATCTGTTGTTTATCTCAGCTCTCCCATATCAGGAGCGGTTAAGATGTGTCAGGTTGCTCTTGGTTCGTTGGGCAGTTTGGGTTCTTTTGAAATCTCTAAATTGAAAGACTAATTATATTTTAAGCTTCAATAAGTGTCCTTGAAATACTTATGAACACATTGATTAAGACAAAGAGGGTATCTCCTTCATTTAGTTCTTTTCTTGGCCAGACTAGGGAAAGCAAAAGAGGAGGAATAAGAGAGAAGGAGGATGACTGAGCGAAACTGTGCAATAAACCACTGCTGTGGGTGTCAAAACTCTGTTTTTCTATTCATGTATGCCATCATTTATTTACAACCGAGTTATGGTGTACATTCTCTGTTCATTCACTCATCTGCCACCTCTTATACTTTGTGTCCCCTTCACTGCCACATCATTTGTTTTATCCAATCAGAGATGTGGAGACAGGTGTGCTTCTAAGGCAATGCTGAACATAACAGACCAACAGCCATTCTAAAGCAGTCTGAGCATATCATATCATATCATATCATATCATATCATATCATATCATATCATATCATATCATATCAATCAATCATATCATATCATATCCATCCATCCATCCATCCATCCATGTGATGCTTCTGCAAGTGAATAGCACAACCACTTACCTCTGCAGGGCTCTAGATCCCTAATTGAACACCCTGTACAGTCATTGTGACAGCTCCAAATCCTTCTAGAAGCGGCAAACCAGGTTATGGCAGAGAACAAACTCCTTTTGTGCTGTTACATTTAGCAATGAAGTACTCCAGTCCATTATCATTACTGTATACCTCTATGGAAATCTCTTTCATTTTCTTTATAGCAAAGCCACAAAGATATAAATGTGCCCTCACAGTGATAATCAATACCCTAGTGAGATTGGCCAAGATTTCAATTTATTTGAGGTTTGCTTCCTAGTCGCAGAAAATTTTGTGGTACACTTTTCCAAATGTGGCTTCCAATCATAGACCGTGATTAGCACTATGCCAAATGAATAAAAGGTTATTCAGAGTAATTAAGCAATTGAATCATTAAATTGATCTCTTATAATGCAATGGATGTAGTATGCTTGTGAACATGATCCAAATTGGCCCTCGCCAAGTGTCAAATGTGAGTAAAAGCAGGCTTTTTGCAAGTAAATTAAACAAGGTCATTGGCTGATAATTTTATTAACTGATAAAAGATCAAATTTAAACCATACACTTTAAAGAATCTGCCATTCTACGCTTATCTAGGATGCATTTTGTTTTTCGCCAGAATTTTATTTGAGTGAAACATAAAGGCCTGTTTGCACCTAGTCACGTCACGTGTTTTTACTGATTGGATAGCTGGATTGGATAGATTTGTTAACACGGTTCCATTTACACTTGGCCACATAAATGTGTCTCTGCAAAACAAATCTTCAATTCCTGTGCTCTATGAATTTAACGGATTCACATCAATAAGCGCAACAGCTATGTGCTGCATTTTATTTATCATCAGCTAATTTCAAGATCAAAGACAACAATAGGAGAGAGATTATCTGACATAAAATGTTGGATAATAAGCCTTTAGTGTAGGTGCCAATTTGAGCATGCCTGGTCCACCATTGAATCGAGAAAATTCGAAAGTAATTCAGCAAATCACCCTTTGCCGGACTTTGATTGACAGGCGATCTGATCAGTCGTATTCTGCCATCCGCCATTTTGTCCGACAAAGCAGTTAGGAGAGTCTGAGATTAACTTTGGTGAACTTGAACTTGTCTTTAAACTTGAACTTGTGTAAAAACTGTTCAGCGTTGTTCATTTGATGTACGTCTGATGTGTTTATTTGATACTATAAATGAACTAAAAGGAAGAGATGATCAGTTCACGAGCAGCTTTAACTGAGGTGCTACAGCGATCTGTCACAATACATTAAAGAGCCACAAAACGCTAATTATTGTTTACATTTCTTAAAAATTGATAACATTTGAAAGTTGAGAAAGTCAGTGTCCTCTTTGTTCCGTGATTTATTTTTCACTACGTGAGAACATGATGTTGGACATAGCAACAGTAACTAAATTTCTTCTTAGGGCCCAATATCCCTTCCATGCAAGTTAAGACCAATGGCTCGCACAATCTTTCCCATGACTTGGTTATTGGGGAAGGCCTTTCCAGATTCATACTCGCGATGATGCGGTGGCTGCTTCATTTTAGTTCTTTATTCTGGCGGTCCTGCTGGATAACGTTCCCCACTTCAAGAGGTACTGTCTGGTGGCTGAGCTGTTCTGTCTGTCTTTCCAGCTTGGCTGTGTTAGCATGCTGTGTTATAACATGCTGTTTATTTTGCCCAGCAGCCCATTTCTTAGATGTTTTGACTTCCTCTCCCGTCCTCTGAGCAGAAATCTGCTTAGACTTTGACTGCACAGTCAGTCCTTTCTTCCTCAAAACAGTCACTCTATCCCAGTCACTCTCTATCATGTTGTTCAGAATTATTTGCAGAAATGTTTAATGATAGGCAACAACGGGATGTTGAAGTTGAGCACTTCTCTGCTCTTTATGCTTGTGAACTAAACCGGATATACACCATGAGGAGGTTATCAAGATTATAATTTAGTCTCACTACTTTTAATGAAGATGAGTGTGTCTCATGAGTGTGTAAATGCCTGTTTACACTAAGGATGATAACTGTTAACAGTAACTATAAAGTTTTAATAATGGTTCTAATTCTGTGAGAATTGTGGAGTCCACAGCAACCACCATATTGTTCTAAATATAAGACATTCTTAGAAATACATCTGAAAAAACGGGTTGGTCTTATATTCAGGGTCTAAACTTTTACAATAATACACCCGCAAAGGATAACGAGTGTGCCAAGAAATACGGTGTGCAGAGTGTAATGTTAGAAGATCGCAAGTGCAAAATGCAGACAGTCGAAAGGAAAGCTTACCGTCCTAAGAGCCACGTGACTTTCATGTTTGCATGCCTCGCTAACGGACCAAACTTCCCCATACGTGATTTTAAAACGTAAGGCGGTACCCAGATTTCAAAACTAATACAATTTCACTTCTACCATTAATGAAATTTTGGGATGAGAAGGATAACCTAATTGTTATATAATTCAGATGGGCTACAGGTTATTTTTATGGTATGCCAAAAAGGCAATCATTGGTACATTTTACCAGTATTTACTATACTTTCAATACAAAAATGAAAATATGCAGTATGAAAATGATGTTCAAATAAAAGTGTGTTCTTGTTCAAAAGGCTTTTGCAAAAGGTGCATCTTAAAAAAAAAAAAAAAGTGGGAGTGGGCGGGGTCGTCTTATAATCAGCATCTTATATGCGGACACGTTATATACCGATGAAGAGTCATATCATTGAAATCACATTCAGAATGTTCAACTGATGAATGATAAAAACATTGAGAGCCAATCAGAATCCATTGTGTTTTAAAGAGCTCAGGCATTTAAGGCAGCAGGCAACATTGATGTGGATGATCATATAGTTACTCTTGGTGTGCACAAATATACAGGGAAAAAGCCAAGTACTTTCCTTTTATGATCAAAACGATATTTTTAAAATAAAATATCATGCAAAATACCTTTTTATTTCATCTTTCATCTGAGACATGTATGGTCATAAACATTCTAAATTAACACAGGTGTGCCCCTATGTTTGTGAATAACCCGAGAGGAAGAAAACCAAGGGAAAGACGAGTATTTTGGAGTGAATTTAGCTTGCACCGCATGACCAGGATCTGGTGAGTGAGATGAGGACCTTTGTGCTGGCTTCGCTCCAGCCTGCCTGATGGCCTTGTCTCTAAGGAGAGCGAGGGAGAGAGAGAGAGAGAGAGAGACAGAGAGATGGCTTTACAATCACCCCACCAGCCTCGGACTGCGCTGGCATCTCTAATCAGCTTCCCTCGCTCGCCGCATCCTGTTGCCCAGGCAACAGCCAAGCCTGCTCGTGTCCTGCTAAGGAGCGAGGCAGAACTTTGAGAAATGAAAAACAGCAATGGTGAGAGAATACCGCTGCTTACACAGTCACAAATCAGGACGGATCTGGAATGCTTAACGGATTAATTTATACACAGTCTCGCAGACGAGAGATTGCTCGCAGTTCCGCGCGTGAATTAGATCACTCCAAATTCTGTGTGAAGGTGAGGGAGGAGCGTGCATCGGCCGATGTGTGTTTTTGTAGTTTCGAAGGGTTATTAGGCTATTCCGCAACCCTCCTATTGAATTCTCGCACACTCTTCTAATCTGATGACTGCTGCTCGCAGGGGGAATCACCAGCTGTCTGTGGTCCTCCTCATCGCCTCCCCATCCGCTGAGTGCAGAAAGGTGCTTCGGAGGAGAGAGGGAAAGAGAAAGCGTATCGATTGGTTCTTCAGTTAGGCTAGACTAAATGGAAGAGCGTGGATGGCCGTGCCACTAGAGGCTAGCCACACAGGCTCAATTTTCTGAACCTTGTTCTTTTGGTGTGTAAAAGGTCGGGAGAGGTTAGTGAGTGTTAGCGCTGGACTCGCGTCTCACTGACTCTTTCATTACTCTTCTTATTCCCCTTTCTTTATCAGTTTCCTTCTTTCTCCATCCTGCCACTTGACACCACTGTGTGAGTTGTATTTCAATCTGCCACAGGGGGACAGTCTTCCCCTCAGCCCTTGTGTAGCCAGACTTTAGACTGTCAGAGTACAGTCTGGTCAGCTTAGTTTGGCCAAGAGGGTTCATTTGAATTAGCCCCTGTTGGTAGATGCTGTAACTACATTCATAAGTAGCTGTGTATTCTGAGTCAGTGTAATTTAAACGTACATTGAGAAATATTATTACAATTTAAAATAAATGTATTTTAAAATGTAATTTCTTCTTGTGTTAATTTTCAGCAGCCATTACTTCAGTCTTCAGTGTCACATGATCCTTCAGAAATGAGTGTAATTTGCTGATTTGGTGCTCAATTATTATCAATTATTGGCTCTCTGTTGAAAATGTTTTTGTGAAAACCGCGATTATGCTATTTATTTATTTTTTCAGGATTCTCTGTTTAGAAGTTTTTGTTTGTTTGTTTTTCAGTGATTCTTTGATAAATAGATGTTTTTGTTTGTTTTTCAGAATTATTTGATGTGTAGATGTTTTTGTTTTGTTTTTTAGATTCTTTGATAAATAGATGTTTTTGTTTGTTTTACAGGATTCTTTGGTGAAAATAAAGTTCTGTTTGTTTGTTTTTCAGAATTATTTGATGTTTTTGTTTGTTTGTTTATTTGTTTTTTCAGGATGCAATTTCAGAATACAGGATTCTTTGATGAATATAAGGTTTTTTTGTTTTGTTTTGTTTTCAGAATTCTTTGACAAAAAGATTTTTTTGCTTTTCAGAATTATTTAATGAATAGATTTTTTTTTTTCAACTTTTAATGGTAGTTTCACTGTTCACACGCACACACACACACACACACACACACACACACACACTGCAGCACAACTGTTTTCAACAGTTATGATAATAAGAAATGTTTCATCATCAGCATATTCAAATGATTTCTGAAGGATCATGTGACACGAAGACTGGAGTAATGGCTGCTGAATATTCAGCTTTGACATCACAGGAATTAATTATATTTTATAATTTCACTATACATTAAAACAGGAAATGTATTTTAAATTGTAATATTTGACACATGTAGTATAACACACACAACTCTGAATGAATGCAGCAAGTGTTTTTGATTATCCAGTAGAAACGAACACATACAACTGCGCTTTAATTTAAACAGTACCAAACAAGGGACAAAATGAAACGGAGCAAACAAAGAGAACTTATCAAGACCAGCTGAACAGAATGATTGGGTAAGCTAGGTGAAGAACTAGGAACTCAGATCAGATAATGACAGGGAGACAGAACAGAACTGAATCAAATCACACTGAAGAAAACCATGAACCTGACAATACTATTCCATACTTATTGTTTTACTTGATTTTTGATCAAATAATGCAGCCTTGGTGAGCATATGAGCATATTTCTTTCAAAATAATTTCAAAATCATAAGTGTGTTTCATGTCACAGCTCAGAATCGTCTCTAGTGAAGGGCTTCGACCGTGTATGGTCTTGTGGCTTTAGCGCTGACAGTGCTAAAACACTTCAGTATCTGATTTCAAGAATGTTGTTGCCAGTAACCTTGCAATATGTCTGTGAAAATTACTTTTCCTAGAGAAGGTGCTTACTGTACCAACCTTGAATACGATTTCATCTCCTGGGGAACTCTTTCACCCTCCTTCCCAGAAATTTTGTATAGCCAGTCAATCAGATTAGAGCTTTTCAGACCGTACGTTTTTTTTTTTTTTTGTATGCAGTATACATCAGATGGACAATTAACCTATCTGTGATCGATCCATGGGGATGCTGTCTGATGTTGAAGCTACATTGACCTCTCTGTTTCCTCTGGTTTTAATCTTACAAGTGTTCTATTTTAACCTCTCACTGTGTATTTTCAATTCTGTTGAAAAGGCTTCCACTGTGCTCTTATTTTAGTCTAATTTATATAAAGTACCTTTCAAAAATGTGAAACTTTACAATGTTTTTAAAATATTTTATGCTTACCAAGGCTGGGTTTATTTAATTAAAAATACAGTAAAATTAGCAATATTGTGAAATATTATTACAATTTAAAATAATTGTTTTCTATTTGAATATATTTTAAAATGTAATTTATTCCTTTCCTGTAATGACAAATCTGAATTTTCAGCATAATTACTCACAACTGTCACACAATCCTTCAGAAATTATTCTAATATGCTGATTTGCTGCTCAAGAAACATAATATTATTATTATTATTATTATTATTATTATTATTATTATTATTATTATTATTATCATTATTATCAATGTTGAAAACAGTTTTTGCTGATTCCACATTTCTGTGGAAACAATGATACCATTCAAACATTTGTAGTACGATTAAAAAAGAGAGTGAAATTAATATGTTTATGTATCAAGAAGTCTTCTATGTCACTTTTATGATCAAAAGTGACATTGAAGACATTTATAATATTACAAAATATTTAAATACATCTTTAAATTAAATGCTGTTAATTGAACATTCTATCCATCAAAGAATCCTGAAAAAGTATCACCATAATTCCACAAAAATATTAAACAGCAGAACTCTTTTCAACATTTATAATAATAATAATAATAATAATAATAATAATAATAATAATAATAATAATAGAGTTACCTGAGCACCAAATCCTCATATTAGAATGCTTCCTGAAGGATCATGTGACACTGAAGACTGGAGGAATGATGCTCAAAATTCAGCTGTGCCAAAATAGGAATAAACTACATTTTATATAATATATATATAATTTTTTTTTTTTTTTTTTTTTTTTTTTAAATGTATTTTTCATTAAATATTTATTCAATCTAATATTTATATTTCATGTGATTTCAGCTTTATTTTACTTAACAAAAACAATGTTTGTTTTTTTGTTTGGTTTTTTTGTAGTTAAAGCTGCAGTCTGTCACTTTTTGTGCTCTAGCGGTTAATAAACAGAACTGCATGCGTCTTGCAGAAGAGCATTGCAGCCGGAGCTACTTCTCTCTGTTTGTCTATGCGAGTCACGCAGGGACTGTGCTCCTCCGCAGCGGTTCCTACCAGACCGGTCTGAAATAGTCCCAATATAAACACTTATTATAAGTGTACCATAATGATTCAGGGTAAGACAAAAACACGCTTTGGACAATGGATTCATGTTGTACATTCTCATTATATAATTTTTGTAAATCTTTTTGTAAAAAAAGTTACGGACAGCGGCTTTAACAATAGTGCTGAGAATGGCGTGTGTTTATTGGATAAGGTCTATACTTTTGCATATATTTCTGGAGCATTTCGCATTAGTATCTCAAGTACCAAATCGTGGAGTTAGTTCAATTGTTATACATTATATTGTACAAAATCCTGCAATTAGACTAGAAGTGCAAATAGAATATGGCTCAATGGAAGATTCTGTTTTCTGCCAGGTGCCCCCTAAAGGAAGACCACATTTTTTTGTGACGTAGAAAACAGTATTGCTAGACTGCCCACCAAGTGGAATCTCCCTCTCACCTAATCACTTTGTTACACTATTCGTAATGGTTTTCACTGTCGTGCATCTTACTTAGCCTCCAGGATAATGTGGTAACTCCCAGGTGACTTTCAAAGAACTCATCAAGGATAATCTCAGCCACCCACCATGCATGTATGCTTCAGTGAACACAACCCATCCTCAACCTATCCTTAAGTGTGATCCCCTGAAAAGGTAACCTTGCCATCGAGGTGTTAGTGTATGTGTGTTTGCAAGTGTAGGGTTATTCCCTATGTGAAACTTCGTCTATGCACACACACACACACACACTGAAATGGGAGCATCAGGCTTGCAGTCGGGCCTCTGGGTGATGAGCCTGTAGACTAATTAAAAGATATGAGATCTAGCATATGGGCTGAGTTCTTCCTCTCCACCTGACACTTCTCACCTCCGTCCCTATGCTGGGATTTTCATTAGCTCTTAATCACGGCCTATTCAGCTGTGCATCACACTCTAATTCAAATAGAGTTGTTCATGTAATATGACTGTGTGATATTCTATATAGCAAATTTCCCCTTTTATTGAATATATAGGTTTATTTGTTTAACTGATACAGATATCACTGTGTTGAAATGACAAACAATTAATTAATTAATTAATTTATTTATTTATTTATTTATTTATTTATTTATTTATTTATTTATTTTACCTACAGTGGCACCAAATTCGGATTTTATTTTGTTTTATAATTTTTACTTTTATTATAAATAATTTACTTAAATTGTTCAACTATTCATTTTAAATGGAAATAGTTATACATAGCTTTATTATTATTATTATTATTATTATTATTATTATTATTATTATTATTATTATTATTATTATTATTACTACTACTACTACTATAGTCACACCAAAACATATTTGGACACCCACAGTAATGTATGAATTAAGATGTTATTTACACTCTAAAAATGCTGGGTTAAAAACAACCCAAGTTGGGTTGAAAATGGACTAACCCAGCGATTGGGTTGTTTTAAGCAAACATTTAACCCAACCGCTGGGTTAAAACAACCCATTTACTGGGTTAAAACAACTCAATCGCTGGTTTAAAACAAATGCTGGGTTGTTTTTAACCCAGCATTTTTTAGAGTGTAAATAACATCTTAATTAATTCTTACATTACTGTGGGTGTCCAAATATGTTTATACTCTATCACAAAGTTACTTTGCATAATAAAAAACAAAACAAATGTAATTTATTATGATATAGCACAAACACACTTTTCAAGCAACACATTTCACTGTATCTTTAAAATTATAAATCAGTAGATATATTGATTACAAATTTAGACAAAACGAAAAGCCACTTTTTTATACCAAAACAAGCACTTTTAAAATGTAGCAAAGAGATTTCAAATTATACATCGATAAATGCAAAACTTCTGGAGCCCACTGTAACGTGTGTGTGTGTGTGTGTGTGTGTGTGTGTGTGTGTGTGTGTGTGTGTGTGTGTTTGTTTGGAGTCGTATTATCCAAATAACGGCACAGGCCAAGATCCGTGTCTAATCCTTGAGCTTTGTACATGTAGGCGTGCGTGTGGTTTGTAGTAGCTCTGTGGATTATTCATACTGCTGGTATGAAGCAGAATAGCTCCACGTTTTCTGTTCCAGTTTGTTACTGCCAGGGGCCACGTGCCACTCATTAAAGCAACACAGACTCATTGGAAAAACTTACCTGTGGCAACATTTTTGCAAAACGCAAAATACGAACCAATACATCACTGCAGTTCCCAACAGAAATAAGTGCTAGAGGCAGAAAAAGAGCAAGCACTTTTAATCCTTTTCCTACAAAATTATGATTATATTAGAACGTGTTCCCCCAAACTTTGTTAATAGAACAAATAACTTTGTTATTTACTTTGTTTGTTTTTAATATATTTCAAGCAAAATATAAAAATTGTCCAGAGTTCAAGAGGAAAACCCTGAGCTTACGGATCCAAGCTCACAGTTCAATACATACCTCGGGTTTTTTAACCACGGTTTTCGCTTCGGTTCTGATGGCTTGACACATCAGAGTGTTTTTTATGTTTTCTATGCTTTGGCAATAGGAACAGTAAGAGGTTCCAAAAATATTCCAAAAATACACTTGTACACATTCCTAGTGTATTGCATAATATACAATAAATTTAGATTCAAATTAACACTGATATCTCACAGCTACTGGTAGCGAGACGGTAGTCTGTAACGCGGATCGAACGCTTTGCGATGCCGAAAGTCCACTGAAAGCGGCTGTAAATCTTTGGCAATGAACACCCCACCCCCCGCCTTTGTTATTTTTATGTCTCTCATAACCAGTTAGGCAAGTATGCTGGAAGGATTCAGTGAGGGACTGTTGCTTATTGGAGGACTTTACCCGCTCTGCTGGCCTGCCTTCAGACACTGATATTGCTGGGTGATGGCACCGCAGATGTGCAGTCATGTTGGAAGTGTTTCCGTCTGAGTAGGTTACCCGTGTAAAACAATGCTTGTACACAGGCATTTTTTTGTTTGCTGTTTTTTTCTTCCTCTGCATTATACTCGACGGCAAAACCGAAATGTCCCCACACCACGGCGCTTCCTCGTACTGTTGCCTCACACTGCTCGCCATGTTAAAGTGTGGAATGATGGTTAAGTGCTCCCTAACTTTACTGCATAGTGATTGAATATTTACTCGTGGGGAGGAGTTTCCTCATGTCAGCTCGTAGACTTGCGCGTACACACAAACAGTCAATTCGGAGAGAAATAAAAAGCATGGAAATTATTTATACGTAAAATAAAAAAATAAAAAAAACAATTCACAAGCACGTATTGAACCGTGGATGTCGTACCGAACGGTTCAATATTATATTGAGAATTGTGGCATCCCTATATATATATATATATATATATATATATATATATATATATATATATACATACACACACACACACACACACACACACACACACACACACACAGGTTTGTTTTTGTGAGTTGTGGGGACATTCCATAGGCGTAATGGTTTTTATACTGCATAAACCATATTTTCTATCCCCCTACACTACCCCTACCCGTAAATCTACCCATCACAGGAAACTGCACATTTTTACTTTCTCCCAAAAACTAAAAAAACTCATTCTGTATGATTTATAAGCCTTTTGAAAAATTGGGACATGGGTAATGTCCTCATAAGTCACCCTCTCCTTGTAATACCTGTCATACCCATGTCATTATACACATTTGTGTCCTGATATGTCACAAAAACAAGCACACACACACACACACACACTCACACACTCGCACGCACGCACGCACGCACGCACACACACACACACACACACACACACACACACACACACACACACACACACAAAGTATTGTCCAGATTGGAAGGAAATACAGAAACCTCTTGGAACTTTAATTGAATATCCCTGGTCTACTTGTTTGTTGGTTGGATTTTACGTGAGTAATGTGATCAGTGTGTGTAAATTGTGCATAAAGATTACCACAATTATAAATAATTTGGCACATTTGTCTCTTTTGGTTATTTGTCATTAATGGACATGCAATTTGTAATGTATAATGAATGTCAGTAAAGTAATTTATGCTGTGATGATATGCAGTCATAGCTTTGTAACCTCTTCTAGGTCATGCTGAACTTACTCCGCTCTGTGAAATGGTATTTATTGTGGCTCAGATTCAGTCTATTGATTACTTTGACATTTCTACTGGCTTTCAGAGCAGAATGCTTTCTTGGTAGATTTGTGCCATTTATGATGTTTCTGTTTGCATGTGCGGGTGTGTGAGCAAAATATACTTCAGACCGACTGAATTCATCAGGAAAAATGACACTTTATTGGTGCAAACCGTGGCATTTCCAGGAGTGCAAACAGATAGAAATGCATCTTAATAGCAGAGCATTCCCAGAGATCCCATAGACGTGCATTTCTAGCTGTCAGAGAGCAAGCCGGCGTGTCCTCGTACAAATTCAAATGTGTGCACAGCAACTCACCAGGGAGGCAGTCCCTGACTTACCCACAATTGTCTTTTTTTTTTTTTTTTTTTTCCTCTCTCTCCCCCCTTTCTGATCTTTCAATCACTCGCCCTCTCCATCTCCTTCCTGCCCTGAGACAGCCATTAACAAAAAGGCAGTGTTTAAATGGCTTTGCCAGCACGGCTGACATGGCTGTCAGTGTCCCAGAGATTACCCCCGTCCCCTGTCCATCCCACTGAGAAATGATGGAAGGGCCATGACAAAGTAAAGGGTGGAAAAAATGGACAGTGAGCTGGGGAAAATGATTGACTGATTCATTACAGGCAACAGGAAATGTTGAATGACTGTTGCCAAGGTGCCCATTATGAGGTCCTCAATTCATCTATGCCCGTTATGAGGTCATCAAACTACATTTTAAAGTCAACATGAACTCAAAATTGAATAGTGTGTTTGTCCTTGTGATATTTAATCAAAATGCTTTCATACACGGCCAAAAGTTTCAAAAATAAAAATGGTCAAAAATACAGTAAAAAACTTAATTATGTGAAATGTTTTCTATTTTAATGTACACTCACCTAAAGGATTATTAGGAACACCTGTTCAATTTCTCATTAATGCAATTATCTAATCAACCAATCACATGGCAGTTGCTTCAATGCATTTAGGAGTGTGGTCCTGGTCAAGACAATCTCCTGAACTCCAAACTGAATGTCAGAATGGGAAAGAAAGGTGATTTAAGCAATTTTGAGCGTGGCATGGTTGTTGCTGCCAGACAGGCCGGTCTGAGTATTTCACAATCTGCTCAGTTACTGGGATTTTCACGCACAACCATTGCTAGGGTTTACAAAGAATGGTGTGAAAAGGGAAAAACATCCAGTATGCAGCAGTCCTGTGGGCGAAAATGCCTTGTTGATGCTAGAGGTCAGAGGAGAATGGGCCGACTGATTCAAGCTGATAGAAGAGCAACTTTGACTGAAATAACCACTTGTTACAACCGAGGTATGCAGCAAAGCATTTGTGAAGCCACAACACGCACAACCTTGAGGCGGATGGGCTACAACAGCAGAAGACCCCACCGGGTACCACTCATCTCCACTACAAGTAGGAAAAAGAGGCTACAATTTGCACAAGCTCACCAAAATTGGACAGTTGAAGACTGGAAAAATGTTGCCTGGTCTGATGAGTCTCGATTTCTATTGAGACATTCAGATGGTAGAGTCAGAATTTGGCGTAAACAGAATGAGAACATGGATCCATCATGCCTTGTTACCACTGTGCAGGCTGGTGGTGGTGGTGTAATGGTGTGGGGGATGTTTTCTTGGCACACTTTAGGCCCCTTAGTGCCAATTGGGCATCGTTTAAATGACACGGCTACTTCTCTGATGGCTACTTCCAGCAGGATAATGCACCATGTCACAAAGCTCGAATCATTTCAAATTAGTTTCTTGAACATGACAATGAGTTCACTGTACTAAAATGGCTCCCACAGTCACCAGATCTCAACCCAATAGAGCATCTTTGGGATGTGGTGGAACGGGAGCTTTGTGCCCTGGATGTGCATCCCACAAATCTCCATCAACTGCAAGATGCTATCCTATCAATATGGGCCAACATTTCTAAAGAATGCTTTCAGCACCTTGTTGAATCAATACCACGTAGAATTAAGGCAGTTCTGAAGGCAAAAGGGGACCAAACACCGTATTAGTATGGTGTTCATAATAATCCTTTAGGTGAGTGTATTTAAAACAGTAATTTCTTCCTGTAATGGCAAAGCTGACTTTTCAGTCTTGTCACATGATCCTTCAGAAATCGTTTTAATATATATATATATATATATATATATATATATATATATATATATATATATATATATATATATATATATATATATATATATATATATATATATATATATTTTTTTTTTTTTTTTTTTTTTTAAATCAATAGACAGTTCAACAGCGTTTATTTGAAAAGAAAACATCTTTTGTAACACTATAAATGTCGTTACTGTTACTTTTGATCAATGCAATGTGTCCTTGCTAAGTAAAAGTGTTTTTTTTTTTTTTTTTTTTTTTTTTTAACAGTGTATTTATAAATGGTAATACTGGTATATTCCTTTGGTATACTTTTTCTTTTTTTTTTCTTTTTTTTCGTTTTTTTTTTTTTTTTTTTGGATAATATTAATTTATAACCAACTAGTTTCTTAGGCATCGCTTTTGCAAACTCATCAACATCATGTCATATACTTTTCTTTTTCATTGAATACATTTTTATTTAGACATGTCACTGCAAATGTGCAAGTTGATAAGCCTATTTAATTTAAAACTAGAGCTGTCAAGCGATTACAATTTTTTTTTATGAAATTGTACTGTAAATAAGAAACTAAAACTGCCAGTAGGTGGCAGTAAATGTCTAATTGAGTAAGTCATTGAGTGATTCATTCACTCAATTTGTTCAAACGGCTGATACATTCTGGAGTGAAGTAAATGGTTCTCTTTATGAAAATGGTAAATGCAGATGATTCTCTTTACGGTCCATTGAATCATTGTTTCACCCGATTCATTCAAAAAAAGGAGACAGAAATGAAACGCCACTGTGTATTGGCAAAACTGAGCAAAACAGACAACACAATATTAACTTATTCAGTATCGCAATTGCACTTGTCTCGTGCTATTCTGAATGTTCTCGTGTTGTTCAGAAAAACAACTTGTGTGATATCGCACTCGTTACTCGTGTGATATAGGCTACTTATATCATGATGCAAATGTGAGGGCATTTGCACACTTGCAGTTTAGTTCAAAACGGGGCACAGTTCACATGAAAAATTGTAAACATGAAAGCTGTCATGCGAGCTCAGCTGAGCTCAGAGGTACCGAATTCGAGACTGCCTGAAGGAGGTTGTCTGTGCCGCGATTCACGTGAATGTGAAAGCAACACGGACTTGGGTGAAAAAGTAACTTTCATGTGCGTTTTATCAGATGACGATGTATCATAGTGTTGACCATTTTCCTTGGATATGAGCGAGAGAGAGCCTGCAAGTGTATTTGTGCAGGAACAATTGCGCTCTGACATGGACCACAACAAACCTGCCCAGTATAAAAATGGCCTGACACTAAAACAGCCTTTTTTGCCCCCTATCTTTTTAGGGACATTCTACCTGTATTCCATAGGTTTCATAACACAGTGAGTTGTTGCCCTGCATCATATGTATACAATTTAAGAAGACCTAAGCTGGTCTGTCTGGGACAAGTGTGTTAAATGCGTTAATAATTTTAACGTGTTATTTTTTACCTTAACAAATTCATTTTAATTAATGCGTTAAATCCACATCCCTATTTAAAACATATGGTCGTTTTTGCATAGTGATACATTATATTCAAAGAAAACTCTGTTGTGAAGCGATATTTTGTTTCATAAACAGTTAATTATGTCTTCCTTTAGTCCGTTAGTTAAATTTGCATTTGTTTCAACTCTATCAGCTTCAAGCAGTTATTATTCATCCGTCATGGATGTCCTTTTGTTTTCCGGAAAATCCAGCAAGACATAACATGCCAAACCAGTGAAAGCATGAAGAATGAAACATTCAAAGAGGAACGTGACAGATGTCTAATGATTCTTTATCTCCAAATGACATCAGATTCTTGTAAGATTAATGTCACAAATTAAAAAATGGACTAGAAGAAGCGAAAGGCAAATCACAAAGCACTGCCCAAGAATGAATGTGAAGCTAGTTGGCATAGCAGCTGCTTCCAGTGCCTCCTCATTGCATTCTCACTATCAGCTTGGATAAGACAATTTCTGTTTAGATATACAAACCTTGAATCATATTATAATACGGTAGTCTTTGTGCATTACTTGTCTCAATATCAAATGCTTTTAATGCTTTAACAAACACATATCCATATGAATGGGTTTTGAGGAAAAACATTCCAGACAGAATGCAAATATTCACTCTTACCATTCACCCAAAAATGCACATTCTGGCAGTTGCTCTGTATGCGCCCATATGCAGTCTTTTGTCCTTGTGTTTTGTACAACGTCATCATCATCCGTCAAAGTTCAGTTCAAAACAAGTGTGCCGCACAAGTTCTGAAAAGTGAAGCCAAAACATTTCCTCTCCATGTAATCAATATGGACACGAGACAAACTACAATGGAAGAGAGTGAAGATGCGTCGTCCACTATTTCCACTGAGGATTTTTTTTTTTTTTGCAGTCAATGGTTCCAATACTCAAGAAGGCAAGTACAGAGGACACATGCAAGTAACCAGATGTGTTCTTGATATCAAAGATGCTTTGATTACAGACTTGAGAGAACTGAACTGTAAACTCTTTCCCCACCATTAACGGACATTTCCGTCATTTATGAGACGTTTCCCCGCCATTGACGGAAATGTCCAGCTTTCCAGTTATATGCTAGGAAGTGCTATGACACATCTTCTGAAAGAGTACAGAATCTCCTGATCAAAAGACATGTGAAGAAGCAGCAGAAACAAGCGATACATATGCATATGTAAGCAGATGCATATGTAAAATTACGCTATTATAAACATTAAACAGCATATAAATCAAAACTGCCTGATGTTACTGAATGAAATGTCAACCTAGGCCAAGGTATAGGACTTTACAAGCTTTGGGGGTGTTGATGGACGTGATTGACTCCATCTATGTTTTGATAATCGTTCTGAATCATATCTGGATCTTGTCTTGTTTGACAAAAAAAAAACATGGTGTCACACTCAGTTTCTGTCAATCTCATGTCAATCTTGAGTACCTACAGAGTAGTATTGCATCCTTCATATCTCCGAAAAGTCTTAAGTTTTATTATATTTATAAAAGAAAGATAAGTTGATAAATTAACTATATGTTCATGTTGTTTAATTGCGCGCCGGTAGCCAACAACACAGACATTTGAAGCAGTTTTACTCACCGCCTGCTTCCAACACACGACCGTGAAGCTTTATCGCTGGCTTCACTTTATCGTGAAGCTAAATTCTGCCCTTGTTGATGTCACATAGGCCCGTACTCCAAAAATACTTTCCAAAACTGAGAAACCGGAAGGAGTACTTAGAAATACTCCATCAAACGTCCAACTTAATTTTTGAAACTTTGTCCATGTTTAGCATGGGAATCCAAGTCTTTAACAGTGTAAACTCAGAATGCATGATATTGTAATTTGCCAATTGTTGTCATTGCGTAACATAATTTGCATCCCAGATACTAATCCACTTACTAGCACCACCTGCAAACCTCAGTGCATAAAAAAGAGGTCCAAACATAAATGATAGCTGTGTTTAAGGCTATAATTATACTTGATGTGCATATTATATGTTATGCGATTTTGTATTTGTTTTGCTAATCCGTTTTACTTACTTAAGCCCCCTTAAGAAATGTGAATGTGCTGTACAGCTATAATCAACAAGCCAAAATATGGCATGGCAACCACAATATCAGCTAGACGGAAAGCTCCATTGCGCACCCACTATGCTTATATCCTTTCTTTGTTCACCACAAGTACAGACAGTCTACAGATGGCACGGTATATACTCCATACACCACACAGAATCATCTTAAATTCAATATGATGGGACCGAGCATGGAGGAGAGTAGGAGCTGCTCAGAATCTTGTAACATTTAAGACATAGATCAGAAGCTCTTGCAAATATTAGGATGCTTGCATTGACATAAAATCTCTTTTAATTGAGCTGGAATCAGTCCAAACTGCCTGCGTCTGCTGCATTAAACATCGGCCATTGAAATATGGTCTGCATAATATGCCTAAGTGGCTGCAACCTCACCAGTTCAAAGCTCACCACCCTCTGGCACTGTGCAAAATTGTAACCATACTAAGCGTTATCTAATGAAATCAATTTAGCCTAGAGACCTTTCCACTCTGAATAGAATTGTTAGTTGCTTTATCTGTCTGGCCACCAGGATTTTTTTAGGCTCTGAGCGAGGAGGGGAGAAGTAGCACTAATAACTGGAATTACTAAAGCCTTTTTGATGTTGTTCGATACTAATCGTTGTTTGTCTATTTTTTATTTTTACGACTGATTTAACCCTCAAATCATTTAAGTTGGATTAGTGCACTTTTGTCCTCTGCTTTGTTTTATCAGCAAATCCCTAAAACCAGCCCCCAAACCCAAAGCAAATCCATCGGAAATGACTGTCAAATAGCAGAGGATTTCGATCGCTCTTGTTGCGCTCCAATGTCATTGGCAGATTCAGGGCGATTTACCATTAATGAAGGCCTACCCATAACCATTAGAAAAGACAGAATAAAACTGGCTGTAGTTTAGAATAAAATGCCAGCATCAACCCTCCCAATCCGTCATGGTCCGCTGCTCAAGAACAGAGATGTACCTCTGCCTGAGGTCATGTTGATTCTAGGCCAATCAATGAGACAGCGTTACTGTAAAATGAGCTCAATTCATTTTCAATAGAGACATAGTGACGATATTAAGTGTTTAACTGACTGTAGCAACAGGATAATAAAAGACAATTTCAGTATGGTACAGAAGTTTCCCTCATTCTGTCGTCAAAGTTAACTGATTAAAAACCAATGCAGCACATTTTATTTTAGATGTTGACTTCTTTTCACCAAAATCCTTTCATTCATTCATTCATTCATTCATTCATTCATTCATTCATTCATTCATTCATTCATTCATTATTCATTCATTCTTACTGATTTATTTATTTATGTTTGGTTGTTTGTACTGAAAGTAACTGTAATGATAATTTGCTCGGAAATTATGACAAATGGTACCTTGGTAACTTTGAGAAAGGTTATTTAAAAATAATTTTACGTACCCTTAATAATTCTTATACCGCATACTACATATGTTTCAGTGTCAAATTATATCTGTAGTCTTTGCCTCTGCAGAAAAATTAGGAAACATTTTTGCCGCTAGGGGTCGCTTATTCAAAAAGCATAGCTTGATGACACCTTGATTTCGCAGAGATTTTATTATGCCACAGACGACCGCTTCCGCTCATGCGTATGTGGGGTAACGCAGCACTGTTTTATCATATTAGATACATTATTTGAGGATGTTGAAAGTTATGTTATAATGCTACTCTGCGCGTTCACTCGGCGGCTGCTATGAGACACTTGTTGCTCACTGCAGTAAGCTAGATCAATATTAGGCGTTAAAACATGGTACTTGTAGTAAATCAAGAAAATGAGATTTAAACAATAAGACTAACTGTGTTGAGCTATATAACAATGAGCAATTTTTTGTTGATTTATGTATCCAAACAGTTGCTCACCTGTCTAATAAGACACGCAATATATTAATGCATTTTTGGTGTTGCCATTGTTTCTACTAAATAAAACCAAAAATTGAGGGTAATGTGGGTATGATTTCATTGATAGGTGATGCACAACATTTCTTACTTCTCTAGATTTAAATATTCTTGGAATCATTTGGGATAATGTAAGTACTCAAGTCAACAAAATATATAACATTGTTCTAGTGGTTTTGGATAAAAATTGTACATTGTGCCTTTAAGTTATTTTTAGGATCTAAAATAATTTTCACGCTGTAACAGAGTTTTCCCACTGCGCCATTTTTTTAAATTTTCTTTTAATGTTTAATATGCCAACAGTTTTTTTTTTTTCTTTTCTTTTAATGTTTAATATGCCAACAGTTTTTTTTTTTTTTTCTTTTCTTTTAATGTTTAATATGCCAACAGTTTTTTTTTTTTTTCTTTTCTTTTAATGTTTAATATGCCAACAGTTTTTTTTTTCTGTTTTTTTTTTTTAATGTTTAATATGCTAACAGTTTTTTTTTTGTTTTGTTTTGTTTTTTCTCAACACTGTCTGAAAATGTCAATGTGAAAAAGATGGCTATTGATTTCCATAAAACTCAAACCCCGTGTCATGTTCAATATGATGAAATTCGACTGTTGTTTCTTGCTTGACTGTAATGATACTTCAGCTTCAATTTCTTTGATGTATCAGGATTCAATGCTAATAGCCTTCAATTTGAATACCAAATGGCAGCTCTTCCTCCTCATCCATCCTCTCTGATAACCAGTCACAACGATCAGTCAATCAGACGATCTAGATCTGTCTCCATGGCTTTCATTGACACCATTTGCTCTAATCTGGGAACATCAAACTCGATAGCTTTTGATTGTTTTTTTGTTTTTTTTTAAGTGTTGATTTGTTGCCCAAACACGTGACCGGATATTGTTAGAAATATTGTTTTTTTTTGTTTTGTTTTTTCTGTATGAAAACTAGACAATACCAATAGCTTTTCTTTAAATGGCATGCTTCTTCAAAGACAAGAACTGTCAAAGTGGATGGCCTGTTTTTTGCTTCTCGTATCTCAGCGGAACTCCAGTGAAGCATCCTGGTCAAAAAGACACCACTGACACTTCACAGTTCGCCTCCATTAGTGTTTTCACTGGATCTTTTTTTTCACTGCTCAGCTCCTTTGAAGACACAATCCGACTTCTCCTCCTGCTGAGGTGACATAAAACACAAACGCCTGATCCATCTCGAACCCTCCTCTGCCTAGCTTTGCTTTTGTTGTGGCTTTTCTTTTCAGTGCTATTTTTCCCTGAGTTTCAAAATTGATTCCCTCTTTTTTTTTTTTTTTTTTTCGTCCCATAGTTCAAGCTTTTTGCTTTTTGTGAATCTCTTCTCCTTTTTTTCTCTCTCTCAAAATTACAGCACAGCATATAAACCCTATTCACAAAGTTCACAAACTGTTCTCCTCTAAAAGAGAGAGAGAGAGAGAGAGAGAGAGAGAGAGAGAGAGAGAGAGAGAGAGAGAGAGAATAAAAGAATAAAATAATGCAAATTCAGAGGACTGGGAATGAGAAATGGACATGAGCGATGTTTCAATGTGAAACCCATTGAATTCTGGAATGCGGGCCTTTGCTCACTGTGCCGCCCTGAGGCAGTTGACCTCATCTATCTCTAACTAATGGATGGAGGAGAACAAAGAAGATATAGACAGTGCCCTTCCATCTGTACACATTGTTTTCATCTTAGACATCCTCTGTACAGTGACTTTCCATGACAAGCCCCTGTAAGCTGTGACTTCAATGGCATCAGAGCCCTACTGACTACTGTGTGGACTGTTCTGGTTTGTGTTATTCAAGAAACAGCCTTGACAACACTGTATGGATGTTTTATTCCAAAGTCATCAAAGCAGACAGCATGCTTCTCCAATGTTTTGTATGAGAGAATGAATGGGAGAAAAGACGAGATGGAGATTTTGACATGCCACAAAGCGTAATGTGTCACCAGCAGCCATCACTTTGGCTTAGTGTCCATTGTGTCTAAAAGAGCTTTCAGGATGTAGACTGATAGACCATCTGAAGGCGCCTCAGGCAAGAGAGTTAAAGCCAGACGACCCCTCGGTCTCGGAAGAAGAGAGTTTTGAGGACTGATTAAATCAGTGGTTCTCTACTGGTTTTGCTTCAGGGCCTAGATTTTACATTGGACGTCAAGTGCCGACCTAACATGATGTCAAAACCCTGTGTTTAATGTGGTCTGGGTCATTTTATTTCATAATTGTTTGTTGGTTTTTGAGGATGTGGGAAACTTGCACATCCTGCCTGTGTTGACACACTGATTTATTATTATTTTATGGCATGTTTTCCCTCAGGATCACCCTTCTTTTTTCCAAACCTGTGTATATATATATATATATATATATATATATATATATATATTTTTTTTTTTTTTTTTTTTTTTTTTTACATTGGAAGTCTATAGTCTTCAGTATTTAAGTATCAAATGTCCATTTAAGACATAACATATAATGTTTGCATGAGTACTTGTCAAGACAGCTATTTTGAAATACTGTAATTCTGTATGTGTGTATCGGGATTGCACGCTGTCTGAGAGGTGTCTTTGTGCGCAAGCTTCAGATGTGTCAGTCAGCATGCGTAAGATCGTTTTTATTAACATCAACATGAGTTTGAAAATCACTTTTCATTTTTCAAGCCATTGAGAATTCAAAAAGTTTTAATGCTGTGCTTTACAATGATACCAAACTTGTGCTGAGGGGAAGCACCAGTCGTCGAGAAGTGAGTAGAGATATACTGCTTAAAAAAATAAATAAATAAACAGCATATAAATCAAAACTGCCTAATGTTACCGAATCAAATGTAGTCCCAGGTGAGGTATAGGACTGTGCAATCATTAGGGGTGTTGATGGACTCTTATCTATCTATGTTTTAATCGTCTTGTTGAATCCACTCCAGACGTAGTCGTGAATCGTGAATTTCTCAGATTTTTGCTCAAAATGTAGCTTTTTTTGAAATTTACCCACATTTAAGTGTTGATAAAAAAAAATAAAAACAATGCATGTAGATAGAATAAGTGTTTTTTTTTTTGTTTTTTTAAAGCAGAGGGTCTGTACTTTCTTTTAATATATTGCACATTCAGATATTCATTCAACAAAATAGGGGGCATGAAACTGATCAAAAATGCTGGCGCTGGCAACTTTTTTCAGAAACCCTGGCGAGGAAAGAGTTATAAGTAATAATTAATTGATGAGAGAATTTTCATTTGTTTCAAGTTTAATCTTGGGGAAAGAAATCTTCAAAACAATTTGAGTATGGCTCCAGAGAAAAAAAAAAAAAAAAAAAAAAAATCGAATTATATAAATGTTTAATTTATCACATTGATTGAATCTGATAAAATCAGGCTATAATTTTCTGAATTCAATGTTCTTTGAACCTACACTCTCAGAAAAGAAAAGGTACAGCACTGTGACCGGGGCAGTAGCCTAAGGTACAAAAGTAAAAAGGTACATCTTTGTACCCCTAGATGGCACATGTATGTATCTTAAAGGTACATTATTACTTCAAAAGTACATATTAGTACCTTTTCGCTTTTGTACCTTAGGGTACTGCTCCAGTGACAACGCTGTACCTTTTTTTTCCTGAGAATGTAAAACGTTTCATAAAATTAGCATATTTAAGTTGTTCACACATAACTCCCTAATAATGTCTATGCAAATATGCGAAAATATATGTGTGTACTTTAAGCATGAAAAACCTAATGAACTCACCTTGGACATCTTACATTCTCAATGCGAGATTGCACTTAACAGTTTTCCCTTCTCTTTATGATGGAATAGAACGGTGACTCACATTTTGTTTGTGACTCACCTGTTGAAAACCATCCTAAACCACTCAGATGAGTTCCTGTTTCTTCCCACTCTATTTTCAGAATATGTTACAGATCCTCAAACTTCTAGAAAAGAAATAGAAAGGTAACAAAGACAAACTTTTTTTTTTTTTTTTTTTTTTGCACTTTAAAGTGTCATAGCCCTCCAACTGTGGTCCATTTGCACCCCTGTAGGAAGTGTCCGCTCATGATTTCTCATGTACAAATGTGTTTCCTGTTGTCTCTAAGAGGTGTTTTAGTGTCATTACAGGGTTTACGTAACCTGGAAATGGGGGTCAGGTATTGAAGATGCATCCGTCACAAATCTCAGTCCATAACTACAACACTTTATATCCTTCATCTGCTGGACAGATGCTGCTAAACAGGGCCACTTTTCTCTCCCCGTTCTTCTCTTTCATTCAGTAGGTTTGGATGTGAGCCTGGACTAGCCATCCTCCATATTTTATATCATCAATGAAAGGAAACTGGCTTCACACTCAATCAGCTTGCTGCCTCTAAGCCCTGGAGAGAACATGCTTAGAGAGAGAGAGAGAGAGAGCTAAAGAGAGAAAATGGGAAGCAGGGAGACTGGTAAAAGAGATATAAAGACTGAGGAAAAGAGGACGTAAGCAGATAAGAGGTTCTCTTTCCTTTGCATAGTCTCGTCCTGTTTTGCGGCTCTAGGTGATGCTCTGTTTGCGCTCCACGGCCCGTCTTGACCGGGTCATTGGTTGCTTCTGTTAGATAGCTGCATGGACAAATGCATGCTGAGGGAAAGTGGGGTGCATTTCACAAGCTGGCCATTTTTCTTTGCCAATAGTTTGGCCGTGCATGCTCGGCACCGCTTTCTTACCAAATGGGATCAAACAAAGAGCAGCACAGTTGCTCGTTCAGATTTGATGAGAATTCATGCATTTCTTTTTTCCAAACAGTTTCTGTCTACGATAGTTTGTGCACTTAAAACGTGTGATATTAATGGAGTTTAAAGGTCAAAGTCATGCTTTCGGATGCTATTTGATTTTATTTGTTGCCTTTTTCTGATTCGGTCTCTGACCAAAACCTTCCCAGATTAGTGTGAAAATACTCATTCATGTAATGTTTTCCATTCACAGTGGATTGTAGTCATCTAGATTATCCTTAGATTGTCCTACTTCTGTCTTGTAGCTCTTGTGACAACAGCATTTGTGGCCTGGTGCACATTTCATTCCATATTGCTTTAGTATGTTTCAGAGACTTTATAATCGCCTTTTATTTTAGTTCAATGCCAGTTTGTGTTATGGTAATGCCAGACATTACATTTGGGAAACTAAAGCCCCGGTAATCCTCAAAAGCGTGTCCTTTCCGTTGGTTGTGTCAAACCCTCCCCCAATTCTGGCACAAAGCATGTTGCTGCTTTGTGTTCCCCTTCCCCCTTTTTGCAAACACTCCCAAGTGCAGCTGGGATCTAGGGAATGATGGAAAGTGGGATGCATGTTACACACAAGCACATACAGTTGAAAAGTTGTTAGAAAAGAGTTCATTTGAGGTCGCGTTAGACTTTCACGCTGTCCGTCATTTTGTCATAAAAAGTCCATCATAATCTATTATTACCTGTCATTTTAATTATCATATTTTAATGATAGTAAGACATTTAATAGTCTTCACATTTTCATTACTAATCATGAACCTACAGGACGAGCTTGTAGGCTAGATGATGTACTTGTTTATGAAGAGAACAGATAAACAGAGACTGTGCATAATTTTTCACGTTTGACACCACACAAAGCAGATGAATGCTCTACGCTTGGACTAGGTAAAACAAATAAAAGAAATAATTGATTTCTTGATTTTAAACATTTCTCATTTTTATGAACTGCTATTTATTCTTAAATCTCAAGAATCTATCTTTTGGTCTGTGTTATTTTCAGTTTATGAATGAACAGAACATTGTTGCATGCCTCCCATCCAATGAATCACAATACGCTTTGTGCTTTGTTACTTTTGATATGAAACAAAGTCTTTTTTGCCCATTTTATGGGCAAAAAGTCTTTTTCAAATTTTGCCCATTTTATTATGAAATTTAAACAATAAATACTGTTTTAGCAATTTAATGTGGCGTGACAGATCACTGTAGCACCTCTGATCAAGCGAAGTGGAAGCATGTGTGAACGGATCAGCTGTTCCAATTTACTACTTACTACAGCACAAAATAAACATGAATGAATGTCAGAAGGAATGTTGAAAGATACTTTACAACTTGCCTAATAATCGCTTAGTGTTTCAGCTGCGGAAATACATCAATATGGTAAAAAATGGTAAATGGACTGCATTTACAGACCCATGGCCACCAAAGCGCTTTACATATTGCCTCACATTCACCCATTCATTCACCTACGGCGGTGTCAGCCAGGAGCAGCTGGGGTTAGGTGTCTTGCTCATGGACACCTCAACACTTGGTCAGGTGGAACTGGGGATTGAACCACCAACCTTCTGGTTTGTAGCCAACCTACATAAACCACTGAGCCACTGCCGCCCGCTCAATAAAACAGCTTGTACTGTTAGCCTCCCTGCTTCTCGCAGGAGAAAACGTTATAAAACTCTAACCTAACCATTTCTGAACCAAACCTAATCTGTTTGTTCACGTCGTAGTAAACTGAACCATAGAAAACCACCTTTTTTGAATCAGTTTCTTTATAAAAACACAACCTCGAATCAAACAACACACAGCTGAGTATGCATACAGTGTACATCAGTAGGACAAATAAAATATCTTATCTGTAGTGGGGATGATGAAGATTATGTTGAGGATCATTGTTTAGTTCAGGATACGTTGAACAAACACAACTGAATCCACAAACTGGCGTAAAGATAAGTGTCAATCTTTTTTTTCCCCTTTAGAGTCTTTTGTGCAATCGTCCAGATACAGAAAAATTGAATTGTGGCGTTATCCGCGTATTGATCCACAAAGGTAAACAACAAAAAATATGTCATCAGGCATTGATAACATTGAAGAATAAGTTAAAAGTCATTCTACAAGAAATAAAAAGAACACATTAGAAAATATGCAGAAATGGACTAAAGTCACCATAAATTCAGAAAAAGAGTATGCTGAATTTAGCAATAAACCATTTCAAGTTTCTCAACCAGGACTATGGCTGAATCCAAAATCGCCCCCCCTTTACCCTAAAATAATCAATAGCTGCAGCCCTAACCACAAGTACACTGATGTACACTTGGCGGCTGTCCAAATTCCCTTACTCGTTTACATTCACTCCTTCAAGTGAACTGTATTAGTGGACTAGAGAATAGTGATTGTGGTTTAGGGGGCAATTTCAGATTCAGCCTGTGTTTGTAGTTTGGAGTTGTAGGTCATACCAGCTAACTCCAGTAACAAAGCTAACTTCTTCTACTACCCACTTATACCTGAGAATGTTGCTCACTGGCAGCCCTCTGAGGGTGGGTAGTAGAATTACAGATGTTACATAACTGACATGAGCCTGTTACAATGTCATGTAGTTACATTTACCTCAGAAAAGCCATTCAGTCAATCGAACTTATTACTTATTCATTTCAGCTAGATGGCAAGCAAAATGCATTTCTCATTTTCATTTCTCAATTTAATTAGTACTTAATGTACTAAAATAATGTAAACTAAAACATAAAAACAATAATAAAACTACATATTAAAAATGACAAAAACACAATAAAGTTACTAAATTATACATACTATAATACATACTATAATAGTATATCAGCGATACTAAAATAACAATGAGTGGTAATGCTTATTTCTGTTGACAAGGGTGTTGGTTCCCAGGGGTCGGGACTGTGGAAGCTGTGTAACTTTAACAGCCCACAACATGTGGCCAGACCTCCATCACCGCCACTGCCAACCTTGCTCTCTCTTGCTGCTCAAAGAGAGAGGATGTATTGGAAGACATGCGACCACAGCAGAGCAGTAAGAAATCCTCGCCAGCTTATCGTCCTGTGCTTGTGGCCATTGATACCACATCTTTATCGGCCAGATCTGCCTTGCCGACCGCCCAGATTATAAAAGGTCTCAGAGTTGGAAGAGGATCAGATAGTCTTCTCTGGCTTATCTACATTATAGATGGCTTTCTTCCTAGTCTCACAGAAGTGTTAGTTTTACAATCAGCAGCAACTGATCTCAGACAGAACAGGCAGAAATAGCTTTTATCCCTATATTTGGATTTGTATTGTTTTCCAATTATAGAGGCCCTGAAATCATGCCCTGACATTGTAATTGCCTTTGAAAATGCAACTAAACCAAACAGCGCAGTTCAAGTGTCTTTGATTTGAAGTGTGCTGGGAAAACTGACCGCATATGTTTGGCTTGTTAATAATGATTTTTAAGCAACAGCTTATTTAAATAAAGATCAAAGCCAAATAGATATTGTGACCAGGAACAAACAGACATTCAGATGTAAATTAATTGAGACAATTTACATACATTCAGAGAGAGAGAGGGAGAAAATGAAAATCATGTTTACCTAAATTTACAAGAGTATACCTTTATTTCATTAAGTTTATTTTTTAATCATTTCTTTCTTTCTTTCTTTCTTTCTTTCTTTCTTTCTTTCTTTCTTTCTTTCTTTCTTTCTTTCTTTCTTTCTTTCTTTCTTTCTTTCTTTCTTTCTTTCTTTCTTTCTTTCTTTCTTTCTTTCTTTCTTTCTTTCTGAATAGACTAGAATAGACTAATGGATTGTGTCTAAACTCATTCACCTGGATATGCAACCTCAATTTCATTTCTGATAATTTGTCAAGTTATATCAAGTTCATAAAAACTTTCACTTTTTAGATGTTGTTAGTGTTTAAATTGTGACAGACAGACAGATAGATAGATAGATAGATAGATAGATAGATAGATAGATAGATAGATAGATAGATAGATAGATAGATAGATAGATAGATAGATAGATAGATAGATAGATAGATAGATAGATAGATAGATAGATAGATAGATAGATAGATAGATAGATAGAGTCATCTTATAGTTTAGGATAGGTTTTGCTTCTTAAATTACTTCCTGGAGGTTAGGACAAGTGACATAAGAAGTACAGTAAGGAGAAGGGGATCTGTGGTATGAGGAATAGGGCTAAGGTCTTGATTTACTGCCATCCATCAAAGCAGGCCAGCATCTGGCCTGGCACGCAGAGGGCACCGGTAAAGCCAGCAGCTTCACTGAGACAAAGCCTCTCTGGCTGAGGCTTGTCATTACCGTCGCTGCAGGGCTATGCTGCATGGGACCATCTGTATTAGCAGGTCGTCTGATGGAGCTCCCAGAAGAAACAGAATTGTATCCCACATGACTCTAGCAGGCATTTCCCTGGCTGTAATTAAGCTCCTAGCTGTGGCCCCACTTGCCAGACTTCAGTGCAAGGAGACCCAATCATGCTCATTACCATGGCACCCAGAGTCAGAGTGCTAACGTTGCTATAATTACAGCCCAGACTCTAGATCCAGAACACATTGACTTTGGTCTGAGGCTTTATCCTTAGCGCTTCACTAGCTCTACCGAAGCTAGCCTCCTGGCAGATTGACTTGCAGATTGAGAAATGTAACTAAAGCAAAACTAGAGGAGACATTTTAATTGTCTCTGCGTTAAACGGCTAGGATGCTAGCCATCATCGATCGTGGGTATGCTAGCGTGTGGATAAAGCTGTGTTTAAGTGTCACACAAGTGATTTACCTGCTACACCAGTTGCCAGCAGTGGTTGTGCTGTAGCTGGAAGGCCTGCAATTAGAAAAATGAAGCGTTTAGAGCCAGTTCGGTGCTTTGAGCCAGCTGGCCAGGATGTAAAGAGATTTTTCTCTGTCCAGGCTAGCTGATGTAGACTTGCATACACGTGGCTAATGGGAAGACTAGACAACTTGTTTGTGTTTTTTTTTTTTTATGCATGTGTGCGTAAACTCAAGAACACACAAAGACTCCTTTCCTGAGCCGGAAGAGCCGCTCTTGTGGCCACTGGGACCCTGGCAGACATAACGACACCATAATGATCTCCCAGTTTGCTGTAGGGCTTCTTTGCCACGCTGGTCCCATGACTGGTCCAGGTCAGCCAACAAATCATGCAGGCATATTGAGGCACAGGGACACATGTCAGTGCATGCCCTTCCTTTGTGTGCGTCATGCGTTGATGTTTGGTCTCTGCCAGTGGACCTCTGGTCAGGCACTAGCCCTCCTTAGGCATTCAGTGGCTTTTGCGTGTGGATAGTCTGTACTGTTGTGGTACAGTTAAAGGGATAGTACACCAAAATTGCTACACTTTATTTATTTGTTTCCCTCCCAAGTCATTTGGATCCTAAGTTGTCCTTCAAAGTATGTAAGAAACACATACAGGTTTAGAATTATATGATGCTACTGTTTAAATGTGTTTTGTTTTTGTTTTTTAGAAATTGATACTTTCGTTAAGGACAAAAGTACAAATGCTACAACATTTAGTTTCAGTAACATTAGTTTCTATTTCAAATAAATGCTGTTCTTTTTGAACTTTCAACTAAATATTGACTGTTAACCGTTTTCAGCTATAATAATAGTAATAATAACAATAATAATAATAATAATAATACATGTTTCTTGAGGACCAAATCATCATATAGCAATGATTCTTGAAGGATCGTGTGACACTGAAGACTGGAGTAATGATGCTGAAAATTCAGCTTTACCATCATAGGAATAAATTACATTTTAAAATATATTAAAATAGAAAGTAGTTATTTTAAATGAAAAAAAAAGGTTTTTTTTTTTTTTTTTTTTTTTTTTTCATTTATTCCCATTCTTCTTTATCTCCTCCATCCAGTCAAAGCCATCAGAGAAGCAAATATTAATTCTAGGCTTTAGAAGGCTCTGATGCATGAGACAAATTGGGATGTTTTAATCTTCAGGCTTGGCCACCAGTTCTGTTTTCCTTCTCTATCATTGTGGTGAAGTCTGGCCATCCCCCCATGTTTCTGTGAAATCAAATCACATTAATAGTCGCTCCGATGCGTCCTTTGTACCTTTTCTGGGCGTTGATGCCTAATGACCCATACAATATTAATTGAATCACTTTAGGGTGGCCAAACAGTTTTGTCAAACAAGTTTGCAATTTGTGTAATTGTTAACCATGTAGTCTTCATTTTTTTATCATCTTTTTATCCCCCAGGAGAAAAAAAGCGTGGGATGTACATAAAAGTGACAATGAACAATGATTTTCCACTTTCATTGGACATTTAATTGGATTGATAATGATGAAGAGGAGAGGAGAGGTGGTCAGGCATGGAATACCCAAGCCATCTTTGTTCTGTCAGCTTATTTTAGTGGGATGAGTGGCAGCAAACAATAGACCATGAGTACCGTATTGATCCCTGAGGGGAAATTCAGGTGCAAAATAGGAACGACGTCAAACAAAGTGCAAAAAAAAAAAAAAATTATACACCATTATACATGAAGAAATAGACTACAGTTGCATCAAATGCATAGCTTGCAGTGTGAATGCATATGTGGTATTATCATGTTGCAACATGAATGGGGAAAAATATGTCCTTGTTGAATGTCATTGTTCCTCCCAGGAACGTGTGAGCAAGCATTGCAATGGCAAAACAGCAGGCAAACATAATCAACTGTAGGGCTTCAAAGATCACAGTGGTGGAATAAGTTGGTGGCTGAAGGTGTTTCAAGATCATTATTCTCCAAGGGCACATTGATCCTAGTAAAACCAGGATAAGTCTGGTTATTCAGTTGGCATTTGTGATTAATTTGTATACGGTGTTGTTTCCAGCACAGAAAAACCCACCGGCCACTGCAGACTTGTAAAACATCTGTTTTGGCTTGCTACACACAGGCCAGTCCACACTTCCAGATGCTTGAAGGATTATAGCACCTCCACAATCCTGCCCTGGGCCCCGTTTCCCAAAAGCATTGTAAGCACTGCTTAATCTCATGCAAAATGATTGACGAAAATGTGTGACAGTCCCAAAAGTCTCAGTTTCCCTAAAGCATCTTAACTGCAGTATTTGAAAAACATCAGAGATATGATTCAATGGCTACCGAGTGAAAAAGTCTCAGCAGTTCTTAGGTAACATGTGAAATGCTATCTTACATAATTATGTTAAGTGCAGTTTTGGGAAACACAAAACAATTCTGCGGAACACAAAATAAAATATTTGAGAAATGTGTGATTTTGTCCATACACTGTTGTTTCGGACCCCATTGATGTTCATTGTATGGACAAAAACATGAAAGATACAAGAAATGTATACAGGTTTAGAGCAACATGGGTGACTAACGGATAACAAAAGTTGAATTTTTGAGTGAACTATAGTCTGTTTAAAGGGACCTATTATGATTTTTACATTTGCAGCGTGTGTAATGTTTTGAGCATTTGAGCCCCTCCAAAGGCAGTTATTTTCTATATCAGTATCCAGTAAGCAATTTTGTGTTTAAAAGACTTCTAATAGCCGTCCAAACACAGCCCTGATGTCTAGGCTAAAACAAAGCAAAATTTGGGCTGTCAGTGAAAATTTATTAGACGTCTAAGGACGTTCACACTTGATGTCTTTTTTGAAACTGCCAGTGAAAAAAGTTAAACTTTTCTGATAAAAACGCCCTACGTCAAGTGCCTTTTTGACAGTTGACCAGTGACAAGCAAATAGCGAGACCTGACTCGTTTCCATAACAACAAGAAAAATGGAGAAGGTGCCGGAAGATCGACTAAACAGCAGTAGCAGGTCTTCAAACTGACTTGTGTTAAGTCTAAAATATGCCGCAAGCATACCTAACCGCACATCATCCAACCAGAGTTCCTAGACTAAATTATTGTAAGCACCATACTGTTTTCTTCCCTGACATTTTGTATCTCTGCACCACACAGCACTCTTGTTGCAGCTGTTGTTATAGCAACAAAAGACGCCCTCGGCTGCTATTTGGAACCTAAAAGAGCGCTTTTGTCAACTTTTTCTTGTCAAAAAAGACATCAAGTGTGAACACAGCCTAACGAAAGAAATGAAACACCGTGTAATCACTGTTGACTTTGCTTACATGATGCATCATACATCTCACAAGTTATTTTGGCAAAAATGACGTAACCAAATGCTAGGTTATTTTGGCTAGAATTGGGTTACTCCTAGCCGGACTATGTCGGGTCTATAGTTAAACGAGACGGTGAAATGATGGCTATTGCTTGCTGGGTAAGCACTGTTTCTAAACTCTCTGAAACGCCTCGATTGTAGCTTTGAGTTTTCTTCCTGGAACGTACAAGTCACAATATCCCTCATTTATATAATTCTCTTAAGGCATACACAAAAAGCAGACAAGGCCTTGTTGAATTGCGTTCGTAGTGTGTTGAAATTCACGGTTATAGTAAGGGGTGTGACATTTCCGAAACACAAAGCCGTTGAACAATCACAATCCAATACACTTATCCAGCTGACCAGTCAGAGCACTTTGTGCCTTTCAGAAGAAGGGGGTTCATAGAGACAGGAACTAAACTGAGTGTTACTGACAGACAGGGGAGAGAGTTGCTGTAAAATGTGTGACCAAATGATGTGTTTTTTTGAACATTCAAGCATGAAAATCTAGACACCAAAAGCAAAATTGAGACTTTAAAAGGGCATAATATGGCTTCTTACATGGGAAAAAGAGGTTATGTGACATGGTCGAAATCCACCAAACAAACTTGCTGTTCAGCTGCAGGTCATTTCCCCAGAAACCCATATTAGCTAGCTGCATTAGCTATTCAAAGCTACTCAAAGATTATGTTTATTACTTACACAAGGAGAGCCATGGATAGAAGTGGTTTTGCTTATATATTCACAATATGTTTATGAACTACAAAACAAATGAGAGTTTTGAGAATTGCTTTATTAATTTAGTTAAAGCTGTCTATCAGAGACCGTTTCAAAGTTTTAATCGATGCAGTTCAGATTTAATGTTAATGAATTTATTTATTTATTTTTTATTATTATAATCATTTGTCTCAATGGTTGTTCCTAGTTAATGCAGTTTTGAATTGAGTGGAAAACTAAACAGATGTAAGGCCTTGGGGCATTTTGCAAGGCTCAGTAAACTGTGCTTCAAGCAATCAACATGATTGAAAACATAGAACAAATGCAAGTTTAAAAAATTCAACTCCATTGATCCCACAACAGATTACATTAAGTGCACAATGGGACCTTTGTGAAAAACAATTGATTTCTCATCACAAGGGCTTGTGTTTGTCGTTATTGGGTAATGCGTTGGCAATACACTTTACACATTTGCTATGTTTATTTTGCCCATGTTTGAGCTGCATTTTTAATCGGTTCTATTTATTTACATTTATGCATTTAGCAGACACTTACCCAAAATGAGGAATACTACAACAAAAGTGATTCATCAGAGGATCCCTGTAGAAGAATATAAAGTAAAAACTTGTACAAATATGTAGGTAATATAGGTGAGACATTAAGCAATAGGGTTTTTTATTTATTTTTTTATTATTTATTTATTTTTTCTCAGAAACATTACATTGTGGTGCTTTGAGGGTATTCTGACCAACCCGTCATGGCATTGCAATTTAGTTGGCAAAACTGGCACAACAATTTTTTGCTAACTTATTGCTCCTCTATAAGGGGCTGAAGGTTTGTTTATTGACATCTGCACATTGCTCTAATCATGTTAATAGCATAGGTTGGTGGAGCATTGGTAATAAAGTGCTGTGGAAGTGAAGAGAGACGCCACATAAAAGTTTATTGACTCGCACTTGTTCCTCTGAGGTAATTGTTTAGTGGCTCTCTTCTGGATATTAGAGCTACACACTTTAATAAGGTCATTACTGACTGATTTGAGCCTCGTCACAACAGGTCTTGTGTTTGGTGACATTGCCTCTGCACACTGACCTAGGACCACTTTCCCTCTTTTCTAACTAAACTGTGTTTTATGATCAATTAGCAAATTGCTCTGAGTTCAAAGTTAAAGGAAACATCTACAAATTCAGTGCATCTGAATTTCATTCTCAATGCAAAAATATACTGCAAAAAATAATTTTCTTACTTAGAATTTTTTTCTTTTTTCCCAGTCTAAATATCCAAAAAATCTTAAATTAAGATGCGTTTACTAGATAAGTAAAATGACAATATATTTGTTCTTGTTATCTGGAAAATAAAATCAAAATGAAGTGAGTTTTTGCTTAAAAATGTCTCGGTTACGTATGTAACCTTAGTTCCCTGAATAGGGAACGAGACGCTGCGTCACCGCTTTGGGAACACCTCTGTGTGATACCGTCTTGAAGCACATATGTAATCAGTCCAATAGAGTGGCAGAATGTCATAGGCAGGTGACGTCATCCCAGGAAATTATAAAGCACACCTGCACCAAACACATTCAGCTTCTGAATAGAGCATTGAATTCAAGGTCATAAAAACTCACAAATGTATGCGGCGAGGACCACTCCTGGAACCTATCGGTGACCCTGTCACCGAACAGGCCATGAGGAGACCGCATGCCTCTCAGTGGCTACCAGGGCTGCCATAGAACGGCCGACTGATCTGGCCGTCTCCTTGGTTGCACAGAGCGCTAAATCGGCTGAGGATCGGATGTCTCGAACAACATCAGCTCCGATCTGATCACTTTCCCCCAGGTCCTTCAGCAGGTCAGCCTGGAAGGCTTGCACAATAGCCATGGTATGAAGACAAGCCGCAGCCTGACCTGCTGCCGAATACGCTTTGCCCACCAGCGCAGAAGTGGCTCTTAGTGGCTTTGTGGGCAGTGTCGGGGCTTTAATGGACGATGCCAACTCAGGAGAGAGCTGTCTAGCAAGCATCTCCTCCACCCTCTGCATTGGACCGTAACCATATCTTTTCAGTCCCATTATACTACTGTAGGTGGAAGTTTGGAGACTGAAAATTCTGGAAGAAGCCGGACGATTCCACGACCTCGACAACTCGGTGTGGAGGTCGGGAAAGAACAATAAGCTCCGACGTGGAGGCTGAGCAGATTGCGTGGGAAGAAAGCACTCATCTAATCTGCTTTTTACAGACGAGTGCTCCTGACTTTCTTGTGGCAGTCCAGACTGAGTCTGGCCACTGCTCTGCTCAACACCTCCATTAGCTCCTCACAGGCAGGGGAACGAAGTGGCAAATTTTCAGTTCCACCTGTCTCGATACTGACCATATCCATTTCCTCGGAACTGGATAATTGCAGTACCGCTGCCTCCCCCGGGGTGGAAGAAACCGCAGCGCGGGCTTCCAAACCCTGGATGGAGGCAGTGGATCTAGCAGGTGAAGGCAGAGATAAGGCAGAGCCCGTCTCTAACCCCGCTGTTAGATCCATTTGCGATCCCCGCGACTGAAGCCGTCGCTCTGCCTCGCCAGCAGCGGGACCTGAGCTGCGGGGAATGTGAGCTGAAGCGCCCTCCTCAAAGAGTGCTCGGCGAAACGAGTGCACCCATGCAAACAACACACACAGGGTGTGTGTCCCCACCCGTGATGTAGCGTGGGCAGGAATGAACACTTTTTAAACTATTGTTCGCCATTTGTGCCACTATTTGTCAGTACACTAAGTGTATTTTTATTTTTTTTTAATTTTGGTGAAAATTCTTGTTTTAGTATTCTTTCAACTAAAGACAGACAAAACACCAAGCTGACAGATAATATACATAGAGTGCTTCGTTAAAGGCACAGAAGCTGAATGTGTTTGGTGCAGGTGTACTTCATAATTTCCTGGGATGACGTCACCAGCCTATGATGTTATTGATGCTCTTGACGTTACATACGTGCTTCAAGACTAAATCACACAGAGGCGTTCCCAAAGCGGTGACGCAGCGCGAGTTCCCTTGAAAGGGAGCAAGCACATTTATCTGCCAATGGGGTAAGACAAATAATCTTGTTTCTTTTTGAAATCTTGTTTCTTGTTTCAAACTGAAATAAGATTATTTTTCTTACCCCATTGGCAGATAATTTAGCTTGTTTTAAAGCAAGAACTCACTTCATTTAGATTGTATTTTCCAGAAAACAAAAAATTTTTTAATAAAAAGAAAAAAAAAATGTATGTCATTTTACTTATCTAGTAAAAGCATCTTAATTTAAGAATTTTTAGATATTTGGACTGGAAACGAGACAAAAATACTAAGCAAGAAAAGCATTTTTGCAGTGTACTTGGCTATTGGCTATGCAGCATTTAAAGAATTTTGTAATGCAATTTTATTTGTTTATGTACAAGCAATTCATTTCAATTCAGTATATTTAAAATATGCCTCTAGTTATTCACAATAAATAAATACATTAAAATAAATGTTCAAGGAATCACTGCCAAGGTCATAATAAATAGTCACCTCTGCTGGTGAACCTTTTTTTTTTTTTTTTTTTTGGCAAAGGAAGTGTGTTATGTGGTCTCCCTCAGAATTGAACCCTTGATAGTTTTTTTTCTTCTTCTTCTTCTTTTTTTTTTTTTTTTTTTTTTGCACGAGTCTCCCTTTTGGCAAAATTACTCTGGCTCAAATTGGATGGACACAGTTTGTGAGCTGCAATTTTTATAGACATTTCAGGGGTGCTGAATTGAATTGAGTTCTGGGTTTTGACTGAGCCTCTTCGGGACATGAACCTTTTTTGGCACTCAGATGTGGTTTTTGCTGTATGTTTCAGGTCTTTGTCCTACTAAAGGAAGCATCATCTTCTATGTCCCAGTGCTCTTGTCTATTGCAGCATGATTTCCTCCAGGATTTTGCTGTTCTTAGTGCATCTTCAATTTTTCCTTCTACCTTCAAGGGTTTTACAGACCTTGCCGCAAAGACGCCTCCCCAAAGTAAGATGCTGCCATCACCGTGCCTCAGTGTAGTTAATAGCTTTGTGTTGAAACCTAAAACACATTTAAAACTCTCGCCACATTTCTGAGCATCTCACATGCCTCTGGGCAAACTCCAGCAGAGATGTGATATCAGGCTGTGTTTTTGTTCCCCAAAAGAGTCTTTCTTCCTGACACTCTCCCATGCAAGTGAATTGTGTTTGCTATTGTTGTCTTGTGAACATTTCACCAGGGTCATCACTAAAACAATATGATACAATATTTTTTTGAGTTGGTCCCATAGAGGACCTTAGTCCGTGGTACCTGGGAGTACATAAAGGTTTCAGGCGCACAACGGAGGTTATATATAAAACATGTTGAATTAAAAATATATATATATTAAATGGTTTTCTGTTTTGATGTACATTTACAATGATCTGATAAGCATTCTGTAGTGCTATACTGTTAATATTTAATGTTTTAATGAAGTGAAATGCAGAAAATCTAGTTCTGTTTTATATTCAAGGTCCCTGGTTTGGTTTATATAATTACACCACCAGTCAGAAGTTTAGAGTAATTAAGATTTGTTAGTGGTTTGAAAGAATTATCTTATGTTCACCAAGGCTGTGTGTATTTGTTCAAAAATACAGTATAAACAGTGATATTAGTTTATGTCATTCCTGTAATGGCAATGCTGATTCTTCAGTGTGATTCTTCATTTTTTGTGGAAAACATGACACCACTGAAAAGTTTAGAGTAAAGAAAGAAAATAAAGAAATGCTTTAAAGGACACATTTAATTGATCAAAAAGTAGAGACATTTATAATGTTACAAAATATTTCAATTTCAAATGACGTTCTTTTGCACTTTCTATTAATTGAAGAATCCTGGAAAAAATTAAAAAATAAATGTGTGTCCACAAAATATTAAGCAGCAAAAACTGCTTTTGACATTGATAGGAACTTCCAAACTTTTAACTGGTAGTTTTTTAATGCAAAACTTGAAATAACACTGCCTCCATGTGAATTGCTTTCTCCACATAAGCAGTATGTTATAAAAAGAAATCCGCTGTCTGCATAGCTTCCATATATTCTTTCACAATTGTTCTGGGCATTGGGAGAACAATTATGGGTAATTGGCTTTTGCAAATTGAATGGGATAAAATGGGTATGCGGACGGTTAATTCCGTGTTTGAAAGATGTCTAGATGTTACTCATCCGTGATGACTGTGCTTTGATTACGGCACATAAAATATTGTATTTGGGGTGGAGTCTAATCACTGTCACCAGTGTTCATTTGATTGGCCCTATTAATCTGACTCGGAGGAGGAACATGTCAGAGGTTGTGAAGAGTTTGGGTTTTGGCCTGTATGACCGACAGTGCATTAAAACTGGCATTGAGAGGCCAACTCCATCTGCATTTATTTATTCACTTATTAATGCAATGAATTAGGGCTGCTGCCAGGCTCTGCCAAAGTAAGTCTGTCAGACTTGGCACCAAGAAACTAGTTGGGAGATGATGTGGTGAGGCGGGGATTCAAGCGCCTCAATAAAGCTCCCAACATTAATCTCTTTATGTCTGAAATCTGACTGAGGCTTTTAACTAACCGGTGTTCATGAATCGAGGCCAGACATTGGCAGCCCTCTTAATCCCTCACAGTTTGGATATGAAGATCTTGGATCAACATTTGCTCACCAGTGGCATCTTCTGTCTTGAACATCAGCCAAACCACACCACTCTACTATATAAAGCTATATGACAGACAAGATAGACAGCTCCTTTGGTAAAACGTGTGTGCTCTAGTGATGAAATGCTTAACTCAAACACTGTTTTATTGATTGTGCCAGTTTGGATCCAGCTCATTTTGAAGTACTAATAGAAAACTAGCGGTTTGTGGTAATGGTGCAATTACACACTGAAAGAGCCTTGAATGAGAATCTGGGCAGATTTAAACTAGTAGACCGTGTTTGGTTAATGACCGGTTTTGGTGCCGTCCTGTGGGTTTTAACCTTGGTTAAAACTGTGTCCATTATAATACTATTCACTGCCTGATATATAATTGTTTCCTGCCATGTATGGCCTTTTACAACTAAAGAGACGAGAAATACGTAGCATGAAATTTAACAGCCTATCACACGCTTTAACTGGTCGTAATTTAAAGATACTGTTCCGGTGTTCAACTAAAATCTTTTTTTTTTTTAACTCAAACAGTCTGTCTGTCTGTTTATCATCAAGTCGTGTGTCCAATACAATATGATAACATTAAAAACAGCAATGTAGCACTTCATTGGAAAATGTTGAAAAGTTTGGGGGGTTGGGTTCTAAGACAAAAGAGGGACTACTATGATGCTACTGAAAAATGTATAACTAAATTATTTTAGTTAGTAGTGTCACTGCCTTTAGTAAGTTGCAGTGGTATCCGTGAATATTTGTCTAAATGTTCATAGATGTGTGTGGCTGGGGGAATGTTATCCCACAGTTCTCGGCTCTGAGAGCTTTGATGAAACGTGGCTCGCACCTCGCTCGAGCGTTCCCTCTTTCCTCCATCACTCCTTTCTCTTCTTCTCCCACAGTGAGGGGTGGCAGGGGGCTCTGTTTCCCTTTCTAGTGCTTGCTTTTGTTCTGTTTTTCTCTTTTGTTGAGTTTGTTTTGACAGCGTGTATTACCACAGCTCATGAGGGTTTGAGACTAGCTGTTCCAGGCTAACATTAGCATTGAAGCATATTTTCTTTCTGCTCACACAAAGCCATCTTTTCGATTCCTCCTGGTTTAGAAAACTCTCTAGAGCAGCATATATATATTTGCTGTCATGGTCTACCTATATAGTGTGCCTAATATATATTTTAAATTGTATAAAAATGCAATTGTATTATATATATATATATATATATATATATATATATATATATATATATATATATATATATATATATATATATATATATATATATATATATATATATATACTATTTTAGTTTTGTATATCAAATTGAGGTTTTTGTTTTTTTTTGCATTCCTTCCATCAAATCAGGTAATTATACTCATAATTACTTGTGTTTCATTTGCATTGTGAAGAATGAGTCACCTCAATGATTAAAGATTGCCTGTTTTTAACCTTGCTACATTTTACATATCACCGAGGCTGTCTGGCGTTCAATCAATTGAAACCTCAATTAGATCAATCAGCCCTCTTGGGTACTGCCCTGTACATCGATCATATAAGGCCCTTGTAATGTGCGATGTGCTCCCCTGCTTCATTAAAAGCCTATTCCAATGCGACGGGTGACTGTGGATTACCATGGAAGCCACCTATTCTGACCTGCCTCAGGCCACTAAAGGCTGATCAGTGGGCTCTCAGCGCCTATAAAGACACTAACGATTGGAAAGGCTTTAAGGTGGGAGTCATTTGCTCTTGTTACTGCCATTCATAAGCGCATATAGATTTTTTCAGGTTCTACATCACACTATCAATTTATTTATTTATTTATTTATTTATTTATTTATTTTTTGGCATATCTCACTCACTTGCCAGACCCACACTCCCACAAAGTTTTCACTTCATTGTAGGGCTGCACAATTAAATGTATTAAACTGAAACATTCTCTAGTGTGACTATTAAACCACAAAAGGCTTTGATTTAATCTGTATGCGCTGTATGCTTCAAAGTGACTTCAAAGTTAAACCATCTTTTGCATATATGTATCCCCAGAGCAGTACATATAATCCACTTTATTTTCCCATTCATATTAATCCGAACATTTTTCTAGCAACAAGTTGTTAGTCTAGCAACAAGTTATTATAAAAAATAATAATGTGATGACATCATTATAACAGGAAAAATAATAGCAACTATTATTATTATTAGTAGTAGTAGTAGTAGTAGTAGTATTAGTAGTAGTAGTAGTAGTTGTAGTTTAGGGTCCAATTCTTACTATTAACTAGTTGATTATTAGCATGCATATTACTAGGATATTGGCTGTTTATTAGTACTTATAAAGCACATAAGAGATAGTTCACCCAAAAATGAAAATTAGCCCATGATTTACTCACCCTCAAGCTATCAGGTGTATATGACTTTCTGCTTTCAGACGAATACAATCGGAGTAATAAAAAATAAAAATAAAAATAAAAACATGTCCTGGCTCTTCCAAGCTTTATAATGGCAGTGAATGGCAGCCCAAAATTTGAAGACCAAAAAAGTGCATCCATCCATTCATTGCCATCATAATGCTTAGAAGAGCCAGGACATATTTTAATATAACTCCGATAACTCCGTATTCGTCTGAAATGAGAATGTCATATACACCTAGGATGGCTTGAGGGTGAGTAAGTCTTGGGGTAATTTTCATTTTTGGGTGAACTATCCCTTTAATGCTTTATTCTGCATGGCCATATTCTACATCCCTTAATCCCACCCATTACCTAAACTTAACAACTAGTTTACCAATAAGTACATAGGAGTTTATTTCAAATTCCCTGAAAGTGGAAAGTCAGCCTAAAATCTATTTAATTTTAATTCTATTTCAGTGTGATTTTTGTTCAGCACCAAAACGGGTTCCCAAGTTCTGACGATCCATTCCTGACAGACTGTCACTGTCTAGGTTTTCTTCCTTCCAGCACAGGCATACGGCAGCAGTAGAATGATGAAACAGAGCAACAAACCAACGAGTCATTTCGCTCAGTGCTTCAGCAATTTCTTTTCTTTAAATAGTCTTCTTTTTTTCCAAAAGCCCTAATTCTGTTTGACGGGCTCAAGATGCTGTGGTTCCCGGCTATTACAAGGTCGTACATCATAAACATGAGGATTGAATGTCTGAGACTGAAAAAGCGAGTCCCTCTGTCAGATCTGATATTTGGAGATCCGCTGTGTTTGCCTGTGGCTTGGCTGAGGGTGCCTCTGAGATGTTCTTCTAATGCCTTTGCCTCTTTTTACTCTTTGAGTTTTTAATAGCCAGAGAAAAAGCTATTTTCTGTCTGAGTAAGCTTAACATCATATATCATAAATATCTCAAAGCTCTGAAGATAAATGGTTATAGTTTCTTTCTTGAATTCCTTGGTTATATAAGTATAATTCTGTTTTGCTGGTGAAATAGATTCATAGATACTTTGCACAATTGAACCACAAACAATCTGGATTTTGTCACAAACTTCCTCTGAATCTCTCTGTTTCCTCCGTCCTTGGGTTTCTGTGTGGTATCTGAAGTAGATTTGCTTCCTACTTTTCACAATACCCATTTTTGCATTCAGCATGGAGAATTGTGTCCACTGTGAGAGTTTCCTCACACCCAGACTGACTTACTAAGGAGATTAAAGACAAATAAACAAATTGATCCTGCAATACTTTTTCCTCTGGATATTAACTGCATAATGGTCTCACCTTTATTTTCTGCTTAATATTTTCAATTTTAAGTGGCAAACAAGACTCTAGCATTCTCATAAAACGAGTTCATCTATAATGTGACTCAATACTTTCAATGATTGCATGCTAAAAGGCTGTACATTCAGATGGTGCCCTATTCTCACTTAATGACAAAATAGATTTGCATTTCTTGACAGAAGCAGTGCTTGTTATTAAGCCAAAGAGTAGTGTGAAAATTCCCAGTATGCTTAAGTTTTAGGCTTTAGTTGTTTACTATAGATTATTAAATCGAAAGGCAGACAAGACATAATTAACACCTTTGAATGGGGTTATTAAGCAGTTCAGGCTGAATTAATTGCAAAAATGTAATGCAATATAACGTGTTAATTTAGTAAGTCAATAGCTGTTTCTTGGTCTGTAATATCACAGTAATTGTTGAAATAATCACAATAGACAGCGTCTTAAAAATGTAGCAATCATACTGTAGGACAAAGGAACAAATACAGATTACACGACTGAGGTATTCAGCTAGTGCATGTTTTAGACCAATAATTAAAAAGAGTGCAGATCTTTTGAAAACTCCATAACCTTTAAAAAGCTCTATTCATAATGGTATATCACTAGAAAAATCATTGTGAATACAGTAAAACAAGACTATTCAATTGCAATCCAGTGTTATAGTGTACACTGTAAATGCATGAACAGAAGTTCCATCACTCTGCTGAATTATGAAACCGATGACTTTTTATGCATGTGGAGATTTCTCAGCATTGTTTTCAAGCCCATAGCTTACATAGACTCCCTTTGTTCCTCAACCAAAAATTGTGAAGTAACCAACGGACAGCTTTTAGACCAACACACTTTGAATCGCTATTCTGTCTGTGCTGTTATGCCTCAGGAGAGCGTGTAGGTGTGATCGTAGACAAAGGTTAGCAAGCACTTACTCACTCATATTAAATGTTTGATGGGTACTGCATAATGCAAACCGGCACAGTTCTTCTCAGCTGTGTGTGTATGTGTGTGTGTGTGCCTACTTAACCATATGTTCGGAATACATTTTTTACCCAGAATTGAGCAAAACCTGACAAAATCTCCAAAAACCTCCTCATTTGTAAAACAGGTATAAAATAAATTAAGTGTTAATTAAAAGTAAAATAAATTAATTTTCTTTTTTTTTTTTTTTCTAATGTAAAAATACAGAAAGTTTTTTGTGTTTATTATTACAGGTTATTTACTGTGATGGGTAGGTTTAGGGTTAGTGGATTGAATATACAGTTTTTACAGAATACAAATCATCATGTCTATGGAACGTCCCCCTAAAACATGAAAACACAACGTGTGTGAGTTTAAAGTCGGGAACTGTTTTACACTGATGCAGCTACATTTACATTTATTTTCTTCTCCTGCGCGTACTGTAAGCATTAGAATGCAAACTATGACATTCAGATGGCGATAAGCAGATAAATCTTTTCTGCTCTGAGGCGCATGAACTGTGGAGACATTTAGAAACACACATGTACAAGGGCAAGGCACCTCCATGTCACAGATTCAATTTCATGGTGATGATTTAGAATAATTTCTTTTACATGAACATCTTCCTCAAAATATCTTTTTTTTTTTTTTTTGTTAAATGTCAATCATATTTGTTGGCATTATGTCACAAAGTTGTCAGTAGGATGCTTTTTCCTATTCATCTATTTTTTATGCAAATTTCGGGATATTACATTAAAAAAAATGCTCATGTGCGAGAGACGTGGGAGGAGCGAGGTCTTGAGTCCTCTCATGAGGGAGTTCAGAGGCATATAAGCCAGGACGAGCGACACCAGTGAAGGGTGAGAGAGGACCAGGCCTGGATTTTATGTTGTCTGTTTGTTATGTATGTGCCTTTACTTTCAGTTTATTTATTAAAGTCTTTTAAATGTTCGCCGGTTCCCGCCTCCTTCTTTCCTGAACATACAAACTATGTTACAATGGCCATAGCATTGACCAAATAAATCACTCTTTGTGCAACAAAAAAAAAAATCACGTGACTTTGCCTCAACAGAGGATGTGATTGGATAACTGAACTAACCAGCAGACCAATTTTGTCGCACAGCATCTCAAATGTTGGTTTGGTCATTCTAAAATGCCCGAGCCATAGTCTGTCATCAAAATGGTTGGTTATAATGACTTGTCTCACACGATCGCATTCCCAAACACCAGGCTTTTGCCTCCAAACGCAAGGTAACATGACTGCGCTTATTGTGTTCTCTGAGGCGCAAGAAATTGTATGAGAAACGAGCCACAGTTGCTTTCCTGATTTCACCAACTTTCTGTTATATTTATTCTTTTTTAGATATGTTGCGCCAATATTCCAAGAAGTGACGATTTTGTTCTCTTGAACACATGGAATGGAAACCCTTAAACCCATACCTCAGGTCTTTAGTGACCTGGGATTTCATTCACTACCATCCTCCTTGTTCATTTTTTAAAGTTAGACATTAGTATTCCTCAGTCAATTCACTATAAACAATATAAGAAACAATTATAAAATGATAAAAGACTGCCTGTTTTCCAATATTTATATATATATATATATATATATATATATATATATATATATATATATATATATATATATATATATATATATATATATATATATAATTTATTTATTTATTTATTTATTTATTTATTTTTAATAGGGTCGCTAATGACCCGAGGTGTGTAACAGTGTAAGTATGTTTTACAAAAATAATTGAATCTTGATGACTGAATAAGAGCAATTCACCTTTATTTCACAAATTGGCAATGTCTGATACACAATGATGAAGTGACATTTCACTCATAGTTACCGCAGGCAGAAAACAAAAGAATAGGAAGTATCATCAGCAAAACTTGAAATGGCTCAGCGATTTATTGCAGAGCAAGTACTGAACACATCACCGTCATTTGATGGTGGATCTGGTGAAGAAGCTGTCAGCTATCAAAATATTGATTTTTAAGATGTTGAAAATGATAGTTGTTAGAATAAGTTTGTGATGGCAAATATGAGCCAGATGCTATATATACAGGGTTGATGTTTTATGTGATGTTCCAATTTTGTGCATAAGTTAAATTCACAACTGGAAGCATAGCTAGTGTCTTCAAAGCAGTACCCTGTACCATGATGCTTTGCATTAATCTTCACATTTATCATTCCACAATATGGTGTTCCATATGTTCATGTCCACTAAATTTGCATGGGGAATGCACATTTGACCCAAGACGTGATTTGAAAGTGAAATCTCACTCTGTTTCTCATTGCTGAGAAGGACAAGACTGCTGAAGTCTGTTATCTGGCCCTGAGACACCTCACAAGTCAGACTCTTTCTGCCCCTTCAAGAGTGACTGGCACATTGAGGTTGTTTCAAATCCCAACGCTAAAGATCTCATGTTCCCACCTATCCACTCAACCCTTCGTCCCCTAACATTGTGGGATTGGGAATTGACAGAGAGATGCCTTGCCCAGTGATTAATTGTCCTCTAAAAGCAGGCTGATATTGGGCCAGCAGTGTTCCTCTCCTCTGGAATACCCTGGTAAGATAGCTAGTTGATGTATCGTGCGCTCGAAGGCAGCCAGGGTGTTTTTTGTCTAGCTTCAGTCCGTTGTGACACAGGTCACGGAAGGTCAAGTTCAAACAGGGACATCTCCCATCACGCCACCGCGTAAGCATGCGCTGCTTGTATAAGTTGACCGAACCAGTTTCAAATGGCACATCGGTCAATAAGCTGTTTATGAAAAAGGAATATGGGTTATATTGGCTCATCTTGTCTTGTTTCCCCCATTGCGGTTTTGAATCACATGCAGTCATAACCTTTCAAAACCCATTTCCATGAAACACAGTAGCCACATCTGAATTTAAGATGAGCTCTGTAAACACGCAGGGGTACCTAGCAGAGCTTGGTGAATTGCTCGTTCTGTTTGCCTAAAGTATGGCCTTGGTATTTTCAGGAGCTGTTTATGTGTAGTAGGATTTGTGATGTTCAAAGGGAACCGAGCACAGCAAACTGCTTTCAGAACAAAAGAGCTGCATTATGGAAGGCCAAAATTGACACTTGTTTTGAGAGAGTTCTGTTTCAGTCAGTACACTTTGTGCATACGGCAAAATTGGAAAATTTAATGTCAGTAACATTTGACATGATGGATGGTTAGTATCAAAATATCACTGCGTTGTGAAAATTTAAAAGTTACACACAATAAAGTGTCTTTTTTGGACATGGTGTCATTTGTTTGGATGTACTATAGTGATTTATTTTATTTTATTTTATTTATCTGGAATAGCTACTGACAAATCTGAAGTGTTCTGTTTCATAATTTAGAACATTTAATCAATTAAGCAATATATGAAAAATTACTATTTGATCGGTATGGGTTTCTTCTTCTTCTTCTTCTTCTTCTTCTTCTTCTTCTTATTATTATTATTATTATTATTATCATAATACAGACATACATAATTTGAACTACTTGTATCTTGATGGTGTCCTAAAAAAACAGCGCTCATGGTGTGATGTGCAGCATAAGGGCCAAAGACCATCTGACGTCCATCTGTATCCATCTGATGAATGGGTACACAGGCCAATAATTAGAGAAAAAATTAAAATAGTGCAGAAAGAATGGAAGAATGGCCTGTGCCTCTTTCATGAAACAGAAATAGAACATTGAAATGGTGCATTGTTATTTACATTAGCTGTAATAAAATAAATAAATAATAATAATAAAAACATATTTCAATGTAAAATCTAGAAAAGAAAATTATAATTTTTTTAGCAGGCACTGTGTTTGTTCCGTGCTTTTTACTTCTGTTTTTTTTTTTAATAACATTTCTCACACCTATAGCACTTTGACTGACTTTATTTATTTACTATATTTATTGAGATACAGAAGTTGCTGCAGTTTTTCTACTCACATATGCACTTTACTTGCTACCTTTCCACAGCGTCCTATAAGCTTCCTCCACATGTTTAATCCTTAATGGCACTGGCACTTAAGCTGGTGTAAGAGTAGCAACAAGTTATTTTCTGATTTTTCTCTCTCTCCCTTTCCTGCTCAACGCATGTTGGCACCCCCCACCTGGAACAGTTCTTAAAGCGTTATAAAACCCATTTTGCATTTCTATAACCACTCTGACTGCTGTGGAAGAGCGCTCTGACCATCCACCCCTCACCTGTGGATGTGATTAATTGTGTTTCATAACACCCAGGAGGCCATCGGTGCTGCCGGAGAATCCAGTGAACTTGTTTGAGTCTGCGACCCTCCCACACCATTTATTTGATTCTTATTACAGGACTGAGCTCTAATGTAATGTGTTTTAAATGCAGCACTGTAAGCGTATGTGCACGTCTAGATTGAATTAAGTGTCTTCCAGACAGGTTCACAGCTGTCAGCAGCATACACTCATATATAGTGAATGCTGTGATTCCTGTGAAGAAAAAAAACTTCATGGCTTAAAATAGCTTGAATATTACTCTACACTCTTGCTTCATTTAGTATACGCAAGAATATGCAAATTAACTCCGTCTCCACTCAATCACACCAACTCAAAGATCCACTTAGTCAACTTTACAAAAGGTACTGTAGTAAACGCTGCGCAACGGTATCGCTCTTTACAACATCGGACACATAAAAGTAATTAATATGATTAGCCTTTTGCTTGACTGTGCACATACACATATTCAATATATTGATTACTTCGCATATTAGAAACAATGAAAATTTATATTTCTGCTTTAAATCATTCAGGATGCTTTGCGGCATCAGTTTCCTGAATACTTGTTCCCTTTCTGACGGTCACGTTGGATCTTACTTCGATGTAACGTTCCCTTTCAGTCGATGTCGACGAGACATCAACGTCACGATGATTGGGATCCCAATACGTCGGTGATGTCGATGTAACGTCTCCGTTCCCTCCTTCAGGGAACGAGGGTTACATGCGTAACCGAGATGCTTTTTACAAATAGTAATAAATCTGAATTCTTTCCTAATTTACAGCAAACCACTGTTGGCAGAGGTTAAACCATATTTATTCTGGTTCATTCCTTTAAGTAATGAAATCTGAATAGTGCAATAATTGTATGGGAATGTAATTCCATCACATAGACCTGTAATTCATTTAACATGGTGCCCAGAAATTAAATCATGTGGCTGCATAGCAGGTCAACAGGGTCAAACATGTCATATCAAGAGGCTGTTAACCCGCGCATCCGTAACACCACGAGTGTAATACACAAATATTACTGTAGTTACTAACTCAGCACCCATCCCAACCGTACCCCCAAATTGAGTAATTATTTAACATGGGGGTATGATTAAAGGAACGATAGATTTCATTTTACTGTGCAAAATGATTAGAGCTATTGAATCACAGTTCAATTTAATTAAATTGCTTTTGTGATTCAATTTTTGCTGTGGGTGTCAGGGAGATGGTCTGGCCATTAAAATGTGTGATTGATTGATGAATTTTAATCTTGACTATGGTCAGGATGACAGAGAGCGAGAGAGATGGAGGATAAGAAAAGGGGGATGATTTTTTTGTGCTTTATAACTTGGCAGATTAAATTATTTGTTCTGCTTTGTAATATTTTGATTCAGTGGGTAATTCATCTTGTGGATTTAATGGACATCAAGACCTTGGCTGTGCTGCTACTACTATACAAAATTGCAGTTTTGCATCTGAAGTAAATATTATGCTTTAGTAGAACACCATCGCTCTTTATCTGTTTTGTAAAACACAGTCTGGTTATGCATGCATAAATATTAAGTCCTCAGTAGTACATGCAGTGCTTTTTTCAGGGTTTAATGCTTTTTCAGCATCTTTAAGTCATGCAGGACGGGATGCAACATGCCGCCATATTTTCCTTCCTCTATATAGGGCATTCATGCTGGTTTTCTCCTCGCCAAGGGAGAGGAAAACATGACCTCTCTCATAAGTGTAACTTGTAAACTAATTAACCAACCCCTCCTGATTGCTAATTCCCACAGTCCACCTCTGCAGAGACAGGTGCCTCTTCACCTTCCATCCTGACATCCCTCTTACCTTGTCTAATGGTGTAAAGGGAAGAAACCAAAGCGATAGAGAGAAGGGAGACTGCTGGCCTTGGGCAGGACTCGTTCTGAATGCCATCTGCTTTCATTAGATTTTGTTCTCATTTGTCTTCGCTCCATCTCTCTCTCTAACCTCTTAATCCTTGCATTTCCCTCTTCGCATAACAAGACCAAATTTCTGCACCGTATAATGTATCTTTGATTTAATACAAGGTCCCTTTGACCAATTAAAGCTGTATTGGTTGGCTTTATTTTTGATGTTATGCTTGATTTGATTTCAGTTTTGTTTTTAATTACACCCGCCCTTGTTGGCAAGGACGAGCTGGTTGTGTAGGCCTTTGGAAACTTTGGTCAAATGAGGTGAAGGTATCAGGGCTTAACAAAATGTTTTTTTTTTTTTTTTTGGTTTGTTAGTTTTTTCTCCCTGTTGGCCTAGTTTGGCAACTTAAGATTTTTACTTAACATGGTGCAAATATGATACATAATTATATAGCAGCATATTTAAAAAATAAATAAATCTTAAAACATTTACATTTATTTACATTTATTCAATTAGCAGACACTTTTATCCAAAATGTACGACAAACTGAGAAGCGTATCACTGAGAAACATACTGCTCGAGTGGTCCTTGCAATGACGGTTCGGGTTGAATAACTAGCTTTTATCATCGGACTCAAGCTTGGGTTGATATGGTAAGATATCAGCTTCCCTGTAGCTCAAACAATAAGAGCGTGGTGCTAGCAACGCCAAGGTCATGGGTTCGATTCCCAGGGAAAGCAAGAACTGACAAAATGTAAAAATGTGTACCTTGAATTCAATGCAAGTCGTTTTGGATAAAAGCGTCTGCCAAATACGTGAATGTAAAATTGATTCCATCGTCGATGTGTACATGTGTACAGTCGCTGAGGACTGAGGAAGCCTTCAGAGCTGAAGTTCAGTTATGGTAATAGGCATTTCGTTTTCCGACAGGCGGTGTAAGCGATAGACCAATCACAACAGACTGGGCCATCTGGCCAATCAGAGCATAGTATGCTCTTGGAAAAGGAGTGTTTCAGAGAGACTGAATCTTTGGAGAGCCGTTTGAGAATCTTATTCTTAGATTTTATTTTACTTTAAAATAAATTATTTTAATTTACTTTTTACAAGTGTTACCTGTGATGCATATAAACCTGTTGAACCAGACCTCCAAAACAAAATGAAGAGCCTTTAAAATAGCATAATAGGGGCACTTTAAGGAATAGTGAATGCATAGGAAGAAGATTTATTTATTTATTTATTTATTTATTTATTTATTTTTCCCAGATGCAGTTAAGTGCTGACGGAAGAGATTTTCAGCTGTTTCTTGAATATTGTCAGGGATTCAGATTTCCGGATAAGGTTGGGAAGATCATTCCACCACCAAGGAACAGACTCAGTTTAACAGACTACTTGCATAAAATGCGTTTAAATAACAGTTGCCACTCTATAGCACTCAATATGTCTTAGTGAGATGATATTTAAATGCTTAGTTTTATAATCAAAGTTCTGTAGTTTGCATTGTGGGTGGCAAAACATACAATGCAATACAATAAAGTGATAATTAAGAGATGCACAAAGAAACGTTCCTCAAAAGCATGTTGGATCATATTTGATGCTTACATTTTTTGTGTGAAAAAAGTATGTTGCTTTAGTCCAGTAGCTGTTCATCTGGAAATGTCTCTAAGAATGTTTACTTAATATAAGGCATTAAAGATTTCACAGTAAAAACCTGATGACAGAAGGCATGTATTAGATTGTGTACAACAGGTTTTTTAGCAAATTTTCGATAGTGTTTATAGTTTGTGTGTTTACAGTAGGCTTTACAGGGTTAAAAATGAGTCTGCTATAGGGGAAAATGAAACCAATACATGTGGTCCTTTCCCCCCCTAACATCAACATTTCACCAAATGAACCCGTCAATGAAAATGCACATCATTGTTTATACACCTATATAAAACATATAAGGCATAAGGACTTTTGACAGATTAGGTTGATTATTAAAGGACACTTTAGATTTGCTCAGCAGCAACTGAGAGCAGGCTGCATTAAGTTGCCGAATAGTCTTTGTACGACTCCCACAATCCATTGCAGCTTTGAAGTAATTCCCTTTTCACATGGCCATGCCCACAGGCAAGGTTCTCACACTCAACCGAGCCAGACGCTTTTGACGGCATTTTCCATCCATTGCCATCCAGTTGTCGTGAACGAGAGGGAAGGGTGCACGGTTAGTGAGTGAAACCAAAGGAGGAGGGAGTGCAAGCAAGGGATGAAGTGATTGTTTAGCATGAAGAAGAGGCGGACAACATTCATCAGCTGCCACATAATCATAAAAAGAGAGCTCAGTCACACATGACACTAAGTGTTTGTAGGTTACAGGTAAAGCCCTTGGGTCTGAGCGTCGTGTGCCACATGCGTACATCTGCGTTAAGATTCAGACAGGGTTTAGGACTTTCAGACAGGGCTGACGAACTTTAAGTTCTTGATGAATGTGTCAGGCTGACTTTTCTTCTAGGCAGTGAGTGTGTCACCAAACTTTTGGTTAGGTGTAGCATATATACTGATAGCTTAGTGTCCCTGAGGAGAGTTACAAGGGTCATATCATAGAAAACAGGAGCGAGAAGACTTGCAGTAAATGGATTCTCTGCTCTGACTCAAAGATCAAGTGCACTATTTACTTCAAAATGAAAACATAAATAAAACATACATTTCTAGAGTAGAAGGTCTCTAATGCCAGTGCCTTTTCAACATTCAGCAACTTGGTAAGGACATTGTAACTTATTTCATTCAGGCTAGCCAATCATAATAGAGGTAATTTGCATATAAAGAACACTGCAATTAATAAAAACAAAATCTGAAACCTTTGCTATTGTAAGTCGACTTTGTGAAGAAAAAAAAAATTTTGCTACAAAAAGTGTAAAATATGAGGTTATAATATTAATATTATACATTATAATCACTACTAATGTTGTTAAAGTTTTGCACAAAAAAGCAGTCATATTCACAGAAATCTGTCTTGTCAGTAAATTGCATTGCTGTGATTGGTTAATGCAATTGCATCAGAAACAGCATCAACCCTAGCTATTGCACGTGAGTAAGTGAGAACATTATCCATATAAAACTGTAATTTACAGGCAAAGCATTATAAAATTGTTAACTTAAGCTTTGTAATGTAGCTGCTGTCAGATCCAATATAGTTAGCTGCTTCTGTAGTGGCTTCGCTCACCTCTGTGAAAATCACTCTTGAAGTATTTGAGTTTTGATCCCAGAAGATAGACTTTATTATAAAGCCGAGTTGGTCTGCAGAACACCTACTGGACCAGCTCTCGAACTATCTTGTTATACAGTTTTCCTATAGCTCTCCACCCAGATGGGGTCAATACATCTTAAACATTTTCAAACTCTGCACCAATAATGTTTATCAGTTCTTTCATTTGCTGGTTGTGAATCCAGTCTGTTTTGAAAAGTGGAATGAGAGACCCCAACCTCTTTATATTAGAGGCCCCCACTCATCCTAAACATATTCTTTAATGACAGAACACAGCTTACCATTTATACCATATAACTAATGGCAGAGTGAGAGACACAACTGTATCTAATGGCAGAGGCAGAGCAAGAGGCTCTAACGTATACAGACACATTTCATTCTCTTACAGGCCCACAGACTCACAGATACATAATAGCAGAATAAAATGGCTATAAATACTTAAACTGTGTATATTCTGATTAATACAAATATTCGACAATTCATCTTTCAACAAAATTTTCCATCACACTTTACCTCGTATACAAAACAATCTGCAGTCAAATGCTCTGAACAAACATTTAATTATCACATATAATGTTCCTTACACTGGGGTCCTTCTGAAGGCTGTACAGATGAAACACATCAAAGCAACTGTCCCTTTGCTCTTCCATTTGTCCTTTTTTCGGGGCAGTAGCTCAAGTGCATAGAGTACATCAGAAATTGACGAAGCATCTTTGTACTGTATCAGTGATTATAATCGGTCCTATTTGCTTTTGATGGGTGTGATATATATAGGGGTGTAACAGTACACGTATTCGTACCAAACTGTTTCGGTACAGGGTTTCTGGTACGGTGCACGTGTACCAAACAGTTCCGAATGCAATCTTTAACAGTTAACAGTTGGCTTGTTTTAAGCGCGGAACACACTTCAATCCGAGTTCCCACACAAACATATTAAGTATTCAGTCCATTTTATCATGAAATTCAAACGATAAATGCCGTTTTGACGCTCTTTAATGTGACGTGACTGATCACTGTATATAGACGCGTCAGTTCAAGCGATCATCTCTTCCTAAAGAATAAACATGAATTAATATCTCTTAAGATTTGTTGAGGATACATTACAACTTACTGAAATGTATAATGTCATGTAATCGCTCAATCGGTGTTTCAACTGTGGAAAGACAATAAAACAGCTTGTAAACAATGTCACATAGCATCACATTTACCTCAGAAGTCATTCAGTGTCCACAGCTGTTAGTTCACTAGAGAAACAAACTCTTTCACTTAATATATGCACTATATTAACCTATATATTCATTATATTCTGCTGAACCTGTTAGTGATGTCTGGATTATTTAATGTATGTTTAAATAAATCTGTCATGAAAATGACAGCCACTGTGTATAATTGACAACGGGCCTTTGACAAAAAAGAATGCGGCCACAACGCGAAGCAGAGTTAAGACTGAAATCATTTGGCGGAGTGGTCAAGACCTGCCTTGAACTACATTTGTCGTGCGTTTCCCTGAAAATAATTGCACACCTTAAAACATCCGTCAGCCTATCAGATTCAAGCGTTCAACATCCCCGTAGTATAAGGTACTTTAAGAGACCATGGGGGAAGTGCAGCAGATCTGTTCGTTCCAGATTATCATTTATGACTAGATTATATATGTATGTAAACATGTTTGAAAGAACACTGTGCAAACTGTCCGCAGACATGTTTGTTAGCATCAGTTGGATCCTCTAAATGTCAGAGGTTGAGTCACATATATTTGACTGTTTTTTTTTTTTTCTCTGCGGACACCCACGGTCCTCAGCATGACTGTATCTTTCAGACAGTCTGAATGAAGCTCAGAGAAAAATGAACAAGATAGAGTTGTTTTGTCGATAGAGAAAAGTCTCTTTTCCACCAATTTCCTGGCCAATTTCCTCCAGCTGCATTCTGCTCAGTCTCTAGAGTTGACAAGTATACTCTGAGGCATCTCCCTTGAAGCAGCTACAAAGTGCTATGCTTCATTTCACAATTCATCCTCACTGCTTCAGAGTTATTGTCCTCTTTAGGTTTGAGGCTACATTTCATTTATTTCTAGTAAGTTATAAGATCATGATGCAAAGTTATTTGGTTGAAAAGATGTACAGGTAAAAAAAAAAAAAGAAATATGCAGCTCTTTTTTTTTTTTTTTTTTTTTTTTTTTTTTGAGCAGACAAATGTGTTTGCGTCATTGTAATTTTTGTATATATTTTTACATAAAGTGTGCATGTATGATTGGATTAACATTGACAGAGACATTACCAGAATTAACAACACCATAAAGACCTGCTTTATGAATCCGTGACATTTACTATTTGTAAATGAAAATGGACTATTCCATTAATTCAGTATTATATCAACCTTAAATTGTTTGTAGACATTTGTAGTTGTTTGGATTTATTGTAAATACTTTAACATTGTACCTTTCAATCAACAAGTTCACACAGAAATGTATATTTGCTAGAATCACATTAGAAATTGAGATAACATTATAGTTATTGAGAATAATTTATGTTCCAAGTCTGTCATTAGTTTGGTCTAGCGTTGGAACATCTCAATTACTGTGCCCTTTAGAGCTTCATTGTGTACTTGGCACTGTACTTAATTTGGCACTGTAAAATATCCAGCTCTGAGCAAACATTTTATATATATATATATATATATATATATATATATATATATATATATATATATATATATATATATATATATATATATATGAAAAGTGGAATGATATATGAATCATATATATATATATATATATATATATATATATATATATATATATATATATATATATATATATATATATATATATATATATATATATATATATATAATTGATAGGACAGTATAAAATCATCAGGAAGTAATGAGTAGAAGATGGCAAATTGCTTTGAAAATAATCCAAGCTTGATTCACACTTGAAACACCATCGCACACATTTGTTAGTTGTTAGGTGTTAGGTTAAGTGATTACGGTGTATTTTTAACGCATTTGGCCAGTATATCAGACAAAGAACCATTCATGCTAAATGCTAATGCTTCAGCTTATAAATGTAAATACCCCATAAACGCGAGGACAATAGGCAGTAGTAGTCTAGAATTTGGATGACCAGTAGGTGATCGCACGTACACTGAAAATAACTTATATCTGCACTGAAAAAATAAAGTCTTCCTTTCCAATAAAACTGAATATATGGGATCATATAATGAAATAAATTAGATGAAAGTTTTCAACGAGCATGTTTAGGGTGAGTGGTTAGTTAAAAGGATAGTTCACCCAAAAATGAAAATTATGTCATTAATTACTCACCCTCATGCCCTGCTCTCTAGAGTTACATTTTCTAGCTAACTAACACGTTTATGGCCACTAAATAGCTTTTCTGAGGTAAATGAAACATTACATGACATAAATACAAGCTGTTTACAAGCATTTTACAAGTTGCACTGTATCTTTTAACATACTTTCTGATGTTCATTCATGTGTTATTTTGTGTTGTAACTAGTAGTAAAGCAGAAGAGATGATCCATTCATATGCGTTCTGTGCTGTTGTTTCGCTTGTTCCGAGATGCAACAACGAAGTGTCACGCCACATTAAACAGCACCAAGACTGTGTTTCATTTCTGAGACTTTGTTTCATTTCATAAGTAACAAAGCTCAAACGATTTGTTGAATGGGAGGTGCGCTACAATGTTCTGTTGATATGTCAACTGAAAACAGCATAGATTAAAAGATTAATTCTTTTGGATTTAAGAATCAATACTGGTTCATAAAAATAATCCATTACAATCAAGAAAAAAAAAAACTATTTATATATATATATATTTTTTTAACCCAGCTCTACTCATTACAGTACATCTCTCTCAAAATTATCGGTCACAAATGATTGCACTTATTTTGTGGTGGAGAATGTGGAAAAATCTGCATTAGTTTAATTTATAATCATTTAGTTTTGAATTATTTAAGGTAAAACAAAGAGTAAGTCCTACACTCTTATTGTATGCAGAAATCATCCATAACCAAACACACAAAAAGGAGGACGATATACTTTGTGAATGAAATCTTTGACACTTTCTGCGGATTTCGTATGGGCATGCCACACAGCAGAGTGGAATGGCTCATCCAATCAAATTTCAGATGCAGAACCATCTGATATGTACTTTATGTACTATAAATATACTTTATATAGGCATCACCATCAATGTCAAATCCCCCTTTCATTTCTCGTCACACAGATCATACATGTCAAGCTATGCATATGTCTACATTCAGCTCATTTTCATGGACTCCTGCCTTGGATCACATTATAGCTTGGCAGAACACCATGCCAGTTTAACGTTATTATAGCAGACTGACTCACATAAGCTGACATTGACTGATCATGTTGCATGTAGTGTGGTCTCGCCCATTTCATCTGTTTTAAAACAAACTCCCTCCAATTTATCTGCCGCCTCTGAGCCTGGACAGCATGCTTATGCTCTGATAAAGTGTGCTAAGCTAAGAGTTTCCCCATGCATTAGCATTAGTTATTCCCCCTGGTCCGAAACCTGTTCAATATTTACACTAGAGAGGATAAACTGTGTTTTTCTGCAGGGGATTTTGGCTACCCTACAAACCAAAAGCCAAATGCACCCCACCACACCAACCACGCATCTGGCCCCGTCGCCTCCAGCGTCCTTCGCTCTGAAATAACCCTTTGAATGGAATTCCGAGGTGGATAGATAATCTCAGTAGGGTAAATATTCATTTGGGTAGTTGAGCCGGTAGTTTGGGACGCAGGGAATGGAACTGAAAAAAAAAAGATATTTTGCTCTGCCATTATTTAGAGTGCGAATGGGGCCGCTCTTTGCCTGAGTCTGCATTCATAAATCTCCTCTTGGCTCCATGAATGTAATCAGGTGCTTTGCAGAGGACACACACTGGCACAACACACTCCATCTCTCTTGTCAACAGCCGAGGCAACTATATGGACTTGCCGAAACTTGCTTTTTTTGGATTCAAAAAAAGGGGGTATAAAGCATAAGCCTTTAGTTATCTCCCCTTCCTTGTAACGCAGGAAAGCAGTTTTGTTGTTGTTGTTCTTTGCCATGCTATCCCATGCCATGTTTTGCTAAAGGAAGAGGACAGAGTTCAAAGAGTGGGCAGCGAGAACAATGCTGTTTGTGCCGTATGTGTGTGTGTGTGTGCTGATCTTTTGAACACTCACAAATGTAGGCATAGACACTTGCTTTAAGGATTGTCAGGGGCCCGAGCTTGAAAAGTACCATCTGTCTAAACTACAGCACCACGGGTCTTTGACACCTCTTTATTCTGTTTCATCTTCACTCGCTGCACAAGGTTTTCTCTCTTTCTCTTTGTCTTTCTCACTCTTGTTTTCTCCATCATACAGTCTAATCACAAACCCATTTGAAGGATTGCTCTGTGTTATGCTGTTCTCTTTTGTTCTTCTTTTGGCAGAATTTGGAAAAGTCTTGCTCTAATATCTATTTTATCTTAAATCCGCATGTGTAATAAATAAATGAATGAAAAAGTAACTGATTGCTATGAAGGATTGATTAGCTAGTAGTATGTGCATGTTTGTTCATCCATCCATCTAATTATCCAGGGTTCTATTTTTATTTTTTAAAAATAATAAAAAAAAAAAAAAGCAAGTTGGTGCACCTGCATAATAACTTTTATAAAAATATGAATTGTATTGTAATTGTATTGTTTAAGTAGCTTCATTGGTCTAAAGTGTAGCATTCTGACCATGTTTCTTTTGTTTTGTTTTTTGTCCTGTGTTTTTCACCTCTTCCTGCTGTTCTGAACATCTCCTGAACATGTGTCCATACTGAACTCTTCTTAAATAGGTAAGCCCTTTATCTTTAAATTATCCCATCATGCTTTATATGGTTTATTCGTGCTTGAAAACATACTCTACTATGAGTTCGTTAATATTGAGAATCACTTGTTGATTGGAAAATGTAATCCAAGTGTTGCTGGTTTACCTTCTCTATAGTTGTTTGCTACTTTCATGTTCTATAGTTGACAGTGAAGTAGCACCAGAATATCCTCTTAAATACACCTGGATTCATGAATTTTAAGCTGTCCGGCAGTTCTATAGAAATTATATATTCTATAGAGTTTCAGTCCCAGTGAAATTAGTGAAAGCACGTGAAATTAGTTGATCATCTTGGATGAAAGAATTAGAAGAAAGATGCCGGGTGTTTGACTCTGTCCATGGTGTTAGTGATCTGATCATAGCCAGTGATAAATTGAATCCCTCCCTCTCTCTTTGTGTGAATGTGCATCTATGCTGACTTTTTCACTTGAAATCCACTTTTGAGGGATTTTAGCCCCAATTTGAAGGCTATTTGTAACTTTCTTTGCTGGAAACATATTAGCATGCCATAATGCTTGCAGAATTCATCATGAATATTTAAAAGGTTCATACATAACACATAAAGAGGCTTTCAGCTCACACATTGCATACAGCACAAATGTTATATTTGTTTTGTTGTTTTTTTGTTTGTTTGTTTTTTTATCTGAGCTCTACTTCACTGTTATTTCCTCATTGTTAATTCAGAGATAGAGAGTCTTTGCGTATATAATGTACAAAATGTTCCAAAGCCTTGTGAACTTCCTATGGAAACATTTATAGATGTGCTCCTACCATGAAGGCAGCTTAATTACGTCTTGTAAGGTATCTTCTGTTGAACAGACGAGGTCAAGACAAGGTTTCTAGACAAGGTAATCCCAGAATGCATTGTGCCAAGCTCAGTGGAAGATAAATCTAAGATGTCAGATGATGTGAGAAAAATGTTGATCATAAATATACAAATTCAGTACAAAAAGAATTGGTACGAATAACCAAAACTTTCATTATGTATGTTTATAGTATGCTTTGTACAGTTTCAAATAAGTCACTTAGAACGATAGTGTTCTTAATAATCATTATTTATGCTTATTAATCTGCCAATATTTAGGCTTTTTAAAAACCAACATCTGATTGACAATAAATGTGCGTGTGTGTGTGTGTGTGTGTGTGTGTGTGTGTGTGTGTGTGTGTGTGTATCTATATATATATATATATATATGTATATGTATGTATATGTATGTGGTGGGAGGAGCAAATGACAGACACAGTGGGTGGGGCGTCAGGCCTCAAGGAGGCGTTTATTAACATAAATATAGATAAACATGTTCAAAAAGGTTAATAAAGTGTCAAACAAACAGGGGATCTGGTGTCCTCGGCATGCCAGGGAATCATGAAGGAAGGGTAGTGATCAGATAGGATGGGTCCAGGTAAGGGCCGTGGTCTGACAGCCGCACACGCTTCTCTCTTGGCTCCGAGGCGTGAAGGGGTGGCGGCTTCGACATGGTGGCTCGTCCTCTATAGGCCACGGCAACTGAGGGGAATAGCCCGGCATCCTAGCCTGTCAGTGGCATTATAATGGCGACCATTTTAAAAAAAAATTTTTTTACATTAGGTAGAACATTAAATGTTCCATAAAATACTGTATTTTTTATTTGATTCAATTTTTTTATAAAAATTTTTTATTCACTTTAGCTGTTTTGGGTTCAGATCTTAGGTTCTATATATATACAATGCTCTTTAGTATCATCATTGGTTATTGAAAAACCCGTATCGGTAAAACAATTGTTAAATTGGCCTTTTTTCTGCAGAATTCATTGTCATTCTCAGCGCAATCAAGATTCCTTGTGCTTCCCCCCTAATCCCATTTTTGTGCAGCGTCTTTGATATCCCGTGGGGCAGAGGAATTACTGTGAAAATTACTGCTCTGAAAGGTTTCTTTTTTCATCCTGTCAGAGCAGAGCGTGTTCAGCTGTTCAAACACAGATATCAGGTGGTTTATTTTGTTTTTGTCACTTTAAATCTCATAATCTACCATTTGCACTTCAAGACACTGAAGAGAGATGCAGTCGTCACACAATAGATACATCAGCAATATATAACCTCAAATATAGCAATTAGAGGAGTCTAATAGGTATAGGAAGTTGTTTTTGTCAATCACATTTCAGCAGTATTGATATCTAATACTTACATTTTCTAGAGAAATTGCTAGATTTGGCATGCATGTACTTAATGGCAAGTCGCTTGAAACACACATTTAACATTAGAGTCTAAAGACAGCCTTACATTCTAATTTCTGTATTGGAACAAATTTGTTTAATTATTCGTCCACTATTCAAAACAAAGGCATAGTTTGATGACGCCAAGCTTGAGTGCAGAATCTTGGGACATGTGGTCTTCACCTCACAGTCGGTGGAAAGGGACTCGGGCAGAAATCACGTTCATGGATGGGATTATTAACGTTACTGTAGTATGAAGCAGAGCAGGACCGAGTGCTGTAGGAGCTGAGCAAGGCCGCTGGAGCGACTGTTAAGATGAACGCGCCCCGCGAGCAGCGGGACTTTTATTATGCCACAGTCGCCGGCGCCATTTCCTCTTTTCCGGTTATGAGTATGAGGTAACGCAGCTCTGTTTATCATATTAGATACATCTGAGTGTGTTGAAAATGATGTTATGACGTTACTCTGTGCGTTCGCTCGTCGGCTGCTATGACACTTGTTGCACACTGCAGTGAGAGTAAAGCGTTTCTGAAAAATAAAACAACCGGAAACCGAGGGTAACGCAGATATGACGCCATTGACAGGAGACGCCCTCACACGTCCCGGTTCATTGGTTAAAATAGCAGTTCTCTCATGATTTACAAATAGTTGGAAACAAAGTACTCAACTGAACAAACTATATAACACTGGCCTAGTGTTTTTTGGATATTTTACTGAAAAATGTTTACATAGTGCACCTTTAAAGTTTGCAAACTTTTAAAAGCCATGTCCACTGACCAGTGTTTTATGAGAACATTTGAAAAGATTTTACCTACAATACAAAATATTGGAGGAATTATTATTATTATTTTTTTATTAAATTGCAGAGCTTATGGCTGCTTGAGGTAAATTTGTTCCTTGTAAGTAAAACACTGATATGTGAAAAGACTCCAAATGCCCATTCACACCAATGATGATAACTATAAAGATAGCGATAAAGATATAGTTCTAAAAATCGTTCTCAATATTAAAGAATAGCTGAGTTCATACCACAATGATAACGATATCATTGGAATCACTTTCAGAGCGATTTTATCCAGCTGATGAATGCCAAAAACATTGACAGCCAATCAGAATCCATCCTGCTGTAACGAGCTCGAGCATGTAAAGTGATAAACAGAACAATATCGTCTGCTGGTGTATTGAAATAAGCAGTGCTTTATGTTTTGTAACAGTATTCAGGCATTGAATAATCAAATGTAAAATAACAGTCTTCACTGTATAAATGAAACAACTAATATAATTAATTAATAAATAATTTTAACTTTGTTAAAGCTACAAAAGTCATTTTCTCTTTCTCTTTTGTTGTTTGATCACCATTGGTGACAATGTGACTATCACGGATGCGTACATTGCGATACTGATACTGAAACGATATATCGTGCAGCCCAGTTATCTTTATAGTTTGTTCTTGGTGTATCAGTATCAATAATACCCCTTTGTTTTTTTTTTTTTTTTTTTTTTTTGTCAATCGATGATGAAAAAAAAAATTCATTACATACTCTGTGATTAATTCATCTAAATTAATCGCATACATAATTTTTGCTGTGAAAGTATTTTAAATATTTCAATTCAAATAAATCAATGAATATTCAGCTTTAGTGACATTAAAGTTGAAAAACTCTTGTATTATTATTTTCACTGTTCAAATATTGGCCATAACAATCAACAATATGACCTAATAGACCCCTTCAATGTTTGTAAACGTCGAAAACCTGGGTGCGCGCGCAGAATGGGGTCAGAAAAACAACGCGATCTATTGTTGTCATAGTGAAAACGCTAATGTAAAGCTAGTCTGCTAAGTATGTAGCGTGCCACAGGTCACACTTATTGCCAGATATCAGATATCAGTGTACAGAAAACATTTTGTTTTCTTACATGGCTTAACTCTACATTTGTTGTCACAATGTTGGCGCTAGCCTGCGGCTAACTACTTCCACTTTTTGTAACACTTTACTCCTTTTACCTTGGCTTATGCTGCCTTCACGTGCTGTCGTGGTTAAGAGCTTGTAGCATTCAAGTGCTTTGTTGTCAAAAAGAACAGGAAACATGGAGGACACCAGGTTTATTCTTGCCTATATTTATTGGGAAAATCTTATTAAAACCAACATCATACACTCACCTAAAGGATTATTAGGAACACCATACTAATACTGTGTTTGACCCCCTTTCGCCTTCAAGATTCAAGATTCAAGATTCAAGAGTTTTATTTGTCACATACACAGTTATATACAGAATATACAACCGGCAGTGAAATGTAAACAGGTCCGCTCCATGGACAGTGCAAATTCACAGTTAAAAACACAAGGAAGAAATTATAATAGAAATAGGATATAAAAAAATCTATACTATCTATATATATATATATATATATATATATATATATATATATATATATATATATATATATGTCTATATCTGTAGAATTATAAATAATCAAGTCAAGAGAAAAAAAAGGTAACAAATAAGGATAAAGTGGAATAAAATAATTGAAGTAGACTTTGCAGTGAGTAAACTGTAGACTTATAAATAGACTTCATAACTGTAGACTTCATAACTGCCTTAATTCTACGTGGCATTGATTCAACAAGGTGTTGAAAGCATTCTTTAGAAATGTTGGGCCATATTGATAGGATAGCATCTTGCAGTTGATGGAGATTTGTGGGATGCACATCCAGGGCACTGGCTCCCGTTCCACCACATCCCAAAGATGCTCTATTGGGTTGAGATCTGGTGACTGCGGGGGCCATTTTAGTACAGTGAACTCATTGTCATGTTCAAGAAACCAATTTGAAATGATTCAAGCTTTGTGACATGGTGCATTATCCTGCTGGAAGTAGCCATCAGAGAATGGATACATGGTGGTCATAAAAGGATGGACATGGTCAGAAACAATGCTCAGGTAGGCCGTGGCATTTAAACAATGCCCAATTGGCACTAAGGGGCCTAAAATGTGCCAAGAAAACATCCCCCACACCATTACACCACCACCACCAGCCTGCACAGTGGTAACAAGGCATGATGGATCCATGTTCTCATTCTGTTTACGCCAAATTCTGACTCTACAATCTGAATGCCTCAACAGAAATCGAGACTCATCAGACCAGGCAACATTTTCCAGTCTTCAACTGTCCAATTTTGGTGAGCTCGTGCAAATTGTAGACTCTTTTTCCTATTTGTAGTGGAGATGAGTGGTACCCGGTGGGGTCTTCTGCTGTTGTAGCCCATCCGCCTCAAGGTTGTGCGTGTTGTGGCTTCACAAATGCTTTGCTGCATACCTCGGTTGTAACGAGTGGTTATTTCAGTCAAAGTTGCTCTTCTATCAGCTTGAATCAGTCGGCCCATTCTCCTCTGACCTCTAGCATCAACAAGGCATTTTCGCCCACAGGACTGCCGCATACTGGATGTTTTTCCATTTTCACACCATTCTTTGTAAACCCTAGAAATGGTTGTGTGTGAAAATCTCAGTAACTGAGCAGATTGTGAAATACTCAGACCGGCCCGTCTGGCACCAACAACCATGCCACGCTCAAAATTGCTTAAATCACCTTTCTTTCCCATTCTGACATTCAGTTTGGAGTTCAGGAGATTGTCTTGATCAGGACCACACCCCTAAATGCATTGAAGCAACTGCCATGTGATTGGTTGATTAGATAATTGCATTAATGAGAAATTGAATAGGTGTTCCTAATAATCCTTTAGGTGAGTGTATGTACTGCACTGACAACCATATCCCATATCCCATGCACTGACAACCACATAAACATTCCAGACGATCCAGATAGTCCGCTTTCTGCCGATTCTGTCATTTCAGTCAAACGCAGGCTATTCCCTTGCTAAATGGATCGCAATGTCCTGCAGACCAGTTTCCTTGTATGTACAGTGAAAAACATCTTCTTCCTGAAGCACTTTTGAATTTATTTCCTCAGCATATAGACCCCGTCACGGTTCACGTCACAGGAAAATTTGCATTTCGCAGTGCGCATGTCGGGATCAGAAAGTTCATTCCATCCCATTGAATTGTGTTAACTAGAAAATTTCTCGTCAAGAAAAAAAATGCCTACTTAAATCGCACCAGTTGTGGAGTCAAGTTTTTCAAGATTCCTGCAGGATCTCATCTGTTTAAAAAAAAAACAGACGACATCTGTGGCTGCAAGCTATTAAACTGGCAGGCTGGGACAATGCTACGATCAAAGAGGCTTGTGTTTGTAGAGGCTCAAAATAGGAGAATAATTTAAGATATAAACCATATAATTAGAATATAAAGAAAAAAATAATTTAAAAATTGATGTTGTGTTTACCACTGGGAAGCTCAGAAATGGGTGTGCCATAAACTTTAAACAGAACTACTGCTGTGACGGGTGTGATTTTATCAGTATTTTGTCTTGTCATTAATGTAGTGCATAATTACATGTACGAGTAGGCTAATCATTTGAAGCGTATTATGTTTTATACACAGCGAAATTGCTCAGACGGTCACATACAGATTTGCTAAGTTTGCGTTTCAGTGTTTGCTCCAATGTGGTTTGAAGATGACGTTGACTGCTAGAGTTGGTATCACGGGACGTGCTAGGTCATACCTCCGGATTACCGTTAACTCCTGGATGCTTTGCATTGATGTGATGCTTTAGAGTTGACAAACTCCGGTGATATGCAAATTCCTTGCTGCAGACATTGCAGACGACTTTATTTTTTATCAACACTTCCATCAGCCCGTTTTGTATAAGTAAATGTTCCAATCAATGATCCAGGCAGCGCATTCCCTCCTTCAGAACAGCTCAGGGTCAAAGTTCAATACGGAATGGATTAATCTGGATTATATTTTAACACGCTATTTTGACACCCCTAGTTTTAGCTTGTTTACAGCCTACATTTAGCTTGTTACGTTTGGCGCTTGCATTTAGGCTTAAAAATTCATAAAAGTTGTGTGTGTGTGTGTGTGTGTGTGTGTGTGTGTGTGTGTGTGTGTGTGTGTGTGTGTGTGTGTGTGTGTAGGTTATTTTCTACAATAAGACAAATGCCAATGGAAAAATCTGTGTTTTGTTAAGGGAACTAGGATGACGCTAACTTCTGGTTTGGACTACAAAAAAATACGTCATCACTGCAGCACTCTACATAACAATAGGGTTGCCATGTTCAAAACCGCTTTAGCTTGAAATTTACTTTAAGTTGTTTGGTGTTTACATTATGTCAGTAATTATGCATGTGCACATGTGTTTATATAGCTTAGACACAAATACAGAAGAAAAGATGAATAGAGGCAGAGAGTGTAGAAGGTTACCGATCCTCCTTATTGTGACGCATCTCTCTCTAGCTTTAGATACAGACCGCAAACCATTAATATGCCCTGATCTCTACACCGCTGGAAACTCCACCTGTGCTCTTTCCCGCGTGGTAATCATCAAAAGTGCTCTCGGTTAACTCTCCTCTCAAGGGTTACTGGGACAAGTCACTGTCAGGGTCAGCAAATAAGTACCCCTGTTTTCTCATATTTCAGATCTTTTTCACTTATCTGCATAAATGGAGAATAGCGAGCTGTGCGCTGGGTGCGACCCATGAGATATTCCGCTAGCTTGCAGAAAATAACAATCGGCATTGTTTCCACCCTATGACACTGTGCACTCGGTGCAACTCCACAAATGTGAGAGCAGATGTTGCTGAACATTAGCCCTGAGCATTACCATTCAGCCATATGAAATCTGACTTTAGCGGCATATTATTCATTTATGTAATGGCCAGGCCGTTTACATTGGGTATGACTTAAATTGCAACCATATCAGCCTCTTTTTTGCCGTCATGAGTTGTTTCATAAATGCGTTGATATATATATATATATATATGTCCTCTTCCCACTCACTTCAATGTCTCTGCATCTTTAAATTAAACGTGGGTGTTTAAATCTGTTTAAATGAGCATTAAAAGCTACGCCATGCAAATTAGTCTTATCTGACACTTGTATACATTTATTATATATAGCCATTTTAATGATTTGGTTACATTTTGAAAATGGCACAATGCCCCTGCGGCGACAGTTAATGTGACGCCAGTGATGCAGATGCACATATAAGAATGATGATGATGATGATAATGGTAATTATAATGATGAGTTGGAGGATGATAAAGCCTTCTTGCTCAGTTTACTCATATTCCAATAAAAGCAAGTTCTTTACTCCAACTTTATATTCCAAATAATGATGATATCGACTTGAATACATTTATGAGTCACTGAGGGAACCAACAGTGAATTCTTGTGTAGATTCTTAATGTCCTCTTCTAGAGTCCCGGTCAGTCCTGCGTTTTGGCAGGATTTCTGTTTACGTGTGGGTGTTTTATTATGCGAGACCAGAGGCAGGGAATGGCACACAGGGGCATTCAATCAACACTGAGAGACAGCAAGCAAGGTTAATTAATTTGTTAAGCATCTGGTGCTCTAGCAAGAGCTTCTGATGAAATATCTGGATTTTTATGTATGCTGATACCGTGACACTTAATCTAGTTTTCCCATATCACCGACCTTTTATGAATTTATGCAAGCCATTCCTTATTTCTGTTGAAATGCAATCTGTTTATATGATGCTCGAGGAAACTTGGAAAACGTGGTCTGGTTTATTAGATTTTTGAAAATTAGATGCCAACCCTAGTGAAAAATAAATATACTAAAATGTATTTGAAATACATTTATTATATGCTAAGTAAGCTATAAATACATTTACTTAATGTAAATACTTGTACTTAATGTAAATTGTATTTTTGGTATGCTAAATTGGTATACTTTAAGTCTGCTAAATTGGAACAACTGATTTTATACTAATGTATTTTAGAGTTTAACTAAATATATAATTAAGCATATTTGATTGTGCTCAAGTGGAACTATTGCAAGTATACTTTAGGTACACTTTAAATATCTTGCATTTAAAGACATATTATACAGTGATCATACTATCCTTAATATCCACATTTTAAGCATAATATTAATTAATGTGTGTTGTGCAGTAAAGAAGTACTCCACATAAAGGGTTAGGTTAGGGTTAGGGTTAGGATTTGTAAGTCTCAAGCAATATGTCAGTAAATATGTTAATGGATTAAAATTGTACTTAGTATGAAATAAATGTATTTTGTTCACTAGGGAATACACACAAGTTTTTACACACAGAGGGAAAAAATGTGCTTTTTTTTTAGACATAACATAAATGTTTCAATTAAGTATACATTTTCTCTCAGATGTTCCTAAAGTTCCTTAGGAGAAATCAAAATGAAATGAAACAGTTGTTGACATACCAAATTAGAGATATCAAATGAATGTGAATCGCTTAACTTAGGTCATTTGTTCCTGAGCATTTTAAAATGTCAAAATGTCTTGCTTTTGACAGTAAGACAGTGTATATATATATATATATATATATATATATATATATATATATATATATATATATATATATATATATATATATATATATATATATATATATATATATATATATATAGATAGATAGATAGATAGATAGACAGACACACACAAAAAATCTAATAAAAAAATAATTAAAAATGAAATAAAAACTAATTCAAAATATTAATAAAAAGTAGAATACCTCAATGATACTAAAATAACATTGATCTGAGCAGTTTGTGATAGTTGTTCTCTTCTAAAGTTATATCGATCATTTGTGAGCAGATGTCCCAGACGCGTCATTTGCAGCTGCAAACGCATTGTAGTGGCAGAAAAACAGTGGTAACAAGTGGAGGAAAATGGGCAAAATCCACAGATTAAGAGAAAGAAAAAAATGTCTTGTGCCTATAGATTTAGAACAAAATTCAAAAAACTATGGTCTTCATAGTTATAGAATATAAATTCTCTGTGAAGCTAAACGCAATCATTTATGGTTGCAAGCCACATACTGGACTGATGAAACCTGCGACGATTAGTCTACTATTGAACCATGGACTTGATGTAAACAATAGATCTACATAATATTCACATATGCAGTTCATAGGGGCATAATAGCTATACAGTTACAGCATGAAATAATATTTAAACCTATAATGTTTTAAATAGGTAACATTTAAACATAAAATGTTTAGGCATATGTCACAATTCTGAATTTTCTCTTGCATTTGCGCGTTATCACAATTCAGTGAGGAAAAGAGTCAGAATTGGGGGATATAAACCTGCAATTCTGAGAGGGAAAAGACAGAATATTGAGTTTATATCTGGCAATTCTGATATTTCTTCTTAGAATTGTGACATAGAAGTAAAACTTGTGAGATTCAAGCTCGAAATGATGTGGCTTCCATAGAGTGCTACTGCAGAACTGTCATTTTCTGCCACCAGGTAGGCTCTGCCCACAAAACCATCAATATTTGCAAACACGCAAATGGTCTATAGCAGGGACCTTTTCTTTCCTATGGGATAAAGTCTTGTTATGTTGCAGTCAGTCGAACGGTTTGATTTTATGTAAACACTTTAGTCAGTGAGATTGTTCCGATATTCCTTACCCACATGATTTGCATAGAATTTGTTTTAGTTTTTGAGAATTTGTTTCAGTTTTCTAGGTATTTGTAGCATCTCCCCATATTGCTTTGTTTACCAGTATTGACCATCCTCAACTCAGTTCTGTGCAACATGTAAACACTACAATCCTCAGTAATCATTTGAGAGCTTCATATTTAGCTGCTATTTGCATGTAACACACACACACACACACACACACACACACACACACGGTTGCTCAGGCTAACAAGGTCAAAAGCTAATTACCCCCTATCACTTGGCACAACTGCCGCCCCACTGATCCGAGGGCTCATGCCTTTTCTCACTGCTTGAATCCAGGTCTTACTGATCGACCATTGCTGTCTTTCTCTCTCTCCCACTCTGATAGTACTGGGCATATAGCCAAGCGCTCCCCACACTAATTAGCCAAAATATCAATAAAAGATTGTTGTATAAATAAACCATACCACCCCAACCCCCTATTTTTCTCTCTGTCAACACCAACACAAGAATTTTTTATTTATTTATTTATTTTTTGTCTGAAAAAGTAACAGGGAAGAAAATCTGTAATTGGCTAAAAGCTATCCGTATCGACCCGCCTCAAACCTCATCAATAACGGTATTAATTATTAGAGTTAATTGTCAGAGCAGTAACTTGTTGGAGTTGGCCAAGGGGTTTGTAAGCAGCATAAGGAGGAGGAGAGAGATTCAGATGAAACAAAACCTCCCGCCACTTGAAATATTAATTTGCTCCTTGTGAAAAAAAGAAAAGAAAAAGAAAATAATAATAATTAAGGGAAAAGGGAATTCAAAACAACTCTCAGCAGTGCCAAGATGAAATGACAAACATGCAATATTGATACAAAGCTAGAGGGGCTAAAAATAGGCCACAGAAGTGCTTTGATTGGAGCAGGGCTTAAATTTGTTCAGTGCTAGAGAAGAGAGGGGTGAATGAAACTGAACTCGCTCTATGTCTCCATTGTTTCCTCTGTTACCGCGCCGCTGGTACGGTTAACATGTATTGTTAGTTGATGACGTTTTTTGTTTCCCTCAATTCAACCACCTGTATTGAGAAAGGAGATCGTGAATAGCTACAATTTCTTTTCTTTTTTCGGCTATACAGGGAACAATGCTGTCATTTCATTGTTGTTTTGATACTAGAAATCTGCCACTCAGTCAAATAGAGATGCTTTTTTTTTTTTTTTTTTTTTAATACTCTCCAGAGGATTCATTAAAAAGCCAACCACATGTTGGAGTGTACATATTTAGGGGTTTGCTTCAAAATCTGCCATGAACAATATCATTCAACGCAAGGAAATAAAAGAGGGGGGGAGGTTTGTAGTCCAAGAAGTGTCAGCCCAGAAGTTTTGAATAATGCATCTTCAGCATCTTCAAAACATCTTATTTGACAGAAAACAAGCATAAACAGCAAAAAACTAACCAAAATATAAAAATAATAAAAAAAAACAGCATGACTAGATTAATCAGGAAAGGGCAAAGCGTGTCACAATGCTTATCATTTACAACAGTAGGAATACATTTTATTGGTTTAGCTTGGCTTAGCTTCATATACGCATCAAATACAGTGCTGAAAATAGAACAGTTTCATATCAAGTATTAAAGGATTCAAAGGGGGCGGGACTTTGGAATCCATAATAAAACTGTTTGATTTGATTGTAAAAATATTTGCTCAGCCTTACATTTTCCCTTTAAGGCATATCCCAGTCATACATGACAAATTAATAAAACGTCACACATGCAGCTGGTCAGAGCAAACTCAATTCCACCTTTTCAAGAGAGGACAAAAAACGAATCAAAATTAAAAGCACTTAAATAGTCAAATGTAAATGCACACATTCACACACAGACATACACGTAGTTCCCCCCACACACACACACACACCATCTTCACAGTGGCATGTCCCCTATTCTTACTAAACAGATCTATTATTATAATAGCCAAGTGAGTGAGGTGACAACACAGTCAATGCAAAGTGAGATCTCCCTTATTTATAACCAGCCTGCTTTTGTTGTTTAGTCCAGATACTTCACGCTGTGACAGTAATCCTGAGCTGAGCTTAGAGAATGCATATAGAAAAGCAACAGGCGTATACACGAACACACACAAAGCCTGGGCAAGAGAAATTCAAGGGCTTGTTGCTGCGGTATCTCGTCTTCCTCTGCTGCTGGTGTGAACACTAGGGAGCAGCCTGTACCTTCTCTCCGAGGCCCTGTGCTTTTACCAGCTCAGTAGCCACTGATACGGGAATCGGGATGCGGACAATCTAACTATCCGTCGGGATGATCACTCACACAATAACAACGGGTGACCACAGGGCATCTTTTTAAGTAATGTCACATTTAAACAGAAATCCACAATGAAATGTACATCTTGAATCAGCTAACATTTTCTGGGGGGTAAAAAAATAAATAAAATAAAAAAATCATGGATAATTAATCACACCCATTTCAAGTACATTTAAATTGAAATGTTTAAGGCCTCCTCTCATTCAGATTTTTCCCCCTCGGCTGAGGCGCTTGTATCTGAAGTCTGTGGAAGCAGTGAAGGAATTAAGGTCTTAGACACTCCTTGTCTTGTTTATTTGCACAGCACACAAATGTTTGACTTTATCATGTGAGATTTGATCAAACCACGTCAGCCTGTTTTGTTTTTGCTAGTTTGCTTAATCTATTCAGGATAGGTACAAGGGGGGCAACTGCAACAGCCATAGCAATCAAGCTTTGCACAGTGATTATATCTCAGGGAGAGACGATGAGATCTGAATCTTAGACTGAGGCTTAACATTTCAAATGAAGTGAAGTGCTCCCAACAGCCCTGCTTATTTACATCCTGCAATACTGCAGAGCTCTCTGAACATCTTTTCCCAGGATCACAGACAAAAAAGCAACCCTCCAACTCACCTGCAATAATGAGTACTGTGAATTGCAATTCATTTATTTAAACATTTGTATTTTCCTCTTTTTTTTTCTCCATAGATTACAAAAGAAATAGGATAACATCTTGCATTTTTATCCCTACTCTTGCATTTCTGCTGTTAACATATTTTACATAGAATCTTTTATTTCTTTAAGGGTTTATTTTTGTTGTTTTCCTCTCCAATTTTGTCTGTTCATATGGTTGTTTCCATGGTAAAAATGTTGTTGTGGATGTCCTCGGTAGCTTTAGAGAGTCCTATAATATCCTGAAGTAGAAAGACACATTAAAGCTCAAATATCCACTCTTCACAAGAGAAGCCAGGACAGGTCAGCATAATTATTCCACATCTTTTGCATCAAGTACACAGGTTTCACAGTCAGATTCTCCCACAAGGCTTTGAGGCTGATGAAACCAGCACTAAATCCCTGTTTTCAGTCCATTTGCCCTCCGGAAATCTAGCTTCCTCCTGAAAGCAGCAAGATGAAGTGCCAAGTTTAAGTGTGTTCCATATCCATCGAAACCATTGACTTTTAAAAACAACATGGGTGGGATTTCACACCTCACACTCTCGAGATGTCTGCTGCTGGCACGTGCAAGAGCCGTACTCGTTGATGATGACAAGTGCCCCCTCAATATGGTTGGGTTTGTAGTCAACATAGTACTCAGATGCAGACGTAGTAGCCATCTGCTGCATGGTCTGCTTCTGCTTCTGCTTGCGACGCTGGCTGGTGAAGCACTGCCTTAACTGCCTGACGCCTGCTGGGAAACATTTCCAGGAGACATAGAGCATGAGGACCATGATCAGGAAAGAGAAAATGAGGGCCATAGTGCCTGTCACCACCTTGTGAATCTGCATGGTGCTCTCCAGGTCATCAGCGGACGCAGTCACTGTTAAGGTATTGGTCACCACTTCCCCGCCCTCCACATCCTGCAGGTCGTACGGATTTCTCGTTGGGCCATCGTATATGAAGCCTCTGGCCCGGTTTCTGGTGGCGGTGAAGGACTGTGTGGTTGCTTCCACATTGTCCTCGCATAACTGGAAAGCATAGACGGCGTCCAGAATGTCCTCACCCTGCGCAATGTCCGGGCTGGCACACAACAGGCCACTGTCACGTTGTCCCTGGAAGTTGCTAAGCCAGGAAGCCAAGGCACAGACATTCCTGCTGCATTCCCAGTCATTCCCCGACAGAGAGATGCTGCTCAGGGATGTCCATGAGTCCAAAATCCGCTGATCTATGTAAGTCAGTTTATTAGAGTCCAGCATAAGAGTGTTAAGGTTGGGCACACTCTCAAACACATGTGGCTCAATGTACTCGATCTCATTATTGGAGAAGTCAATCTTCTCCAAGTGGTCCCAGGTCCAGTCAAGGGTGCTGACCACAATGGTGGCCTTATTGTTTCGCATGTAGAGGGTCCGCAGGGATATGAGGCGGGGGAAATGGGCCAGATTGACTTTCACCAACTCATTGTGCTCCAGATGCAGCTCAGTGAGCTTGAAGAGTCCAGCAAATGAATTACGTGCCAGGCTCTGCAGCTGGTTGTAACCCAGATCCAGGAGTTGCATGCTCCTGCAATCCTGGAAAATCCGCACAGGGATGAATTTAAGGGCATTGTAGCGCAAATGTAAATTGGTAAGCTTCCTAAGGCCATGGAAAAGGTCTGGCTCCAAGGACTGAAGTCTGTTATAGGATAAATCCAATATTCGCAGGTTGGGCAGAGGTCTAAATGTCCCGTTGGGCAGGCTCTCTATCCGATTGGTGCTCAGATCCAACTCTTTAACCCTTCTCAGCCTTTCAAATGCGCTCTCCTCCACAATCTCAATATTGTTATGATCCAAGTAGAGCCAGGTAAGCTGTGACAGGCCCACAAAGTTCCCCTCCCGCAGCTCAGAGATGTTATTCTCACGTAGAGACAAACCAATGGCGCTGCTCAGATTTTGGGGGATGTCGGTCAGGTTGAGCCCCTCACAATACAACAGCTTGTTGTCGCATCGGCACAGCCTCGGACAGCTCCCCCCCACCAATGGAACTATTTTCAGAACAATGCCCAGGGAGCACAGAATCAGCCCAGGGGGCTTCCTTAGCGGCCACTTTAGGTACAGACCAATTAGGAGGAAATCCATTAGCATGAATATCCTGCAGTGTCGTAGAGAAAAAGTCCATTGAATCTTTCAGATCTTGGTCATTTTGGATTTTGTGATTTGTAACTCCCCAAGTCTTTCTGTTGATATGTATTTATAGAGAATATGGATGGTGATTTGTTACTTAAAGATTCAAGAAATCCTGCCACATTGAAAGGAGAAGAGCGACAGCAAATAAACGACAAGTCACTTTGCTCATGTTAGATCAGAGAAAGGAAAAGAGAGACAGGGAGGTAAAAAAATGCACTCCTCGAGAATCAATCTCACATGAAAGGATGCCTACTCACCCCTTTCCAGAGGCTGACAACCTCTATTCAGTTGATCCCTTTGTGCCGACACTAATTATGTGCGAAACTAAAAAAGACCCCAGTGTGGTACAAATTCGGCCCCCCCTCCTTTTCATCGGACACCAGATCCTGGCAGACTTACAATGTCTTAGTTCTCCTCGTGTGAAAGAGCCAAAAAGAGAACGAATCCAAGTGGCATTCAGCAGGCTGGGAGGAAGTGCAAGTTTCCCGGACTGCATGCATGAGCGCGGTCCTCTCTCCGCCGTTGCTCTGCATTGACTGCTGCGCCGATCTGTGGGAGAGATGAGCGGGGGAAAAATGCGCACGAAGGAGGGAATAATCCACTCCAAACTCTCACTCTCCCTCTCTTTCCTCCTTTCTCATCAAAGACTCCCGATCTGTCGTCGCAAATCACCATCCATAACCTAAAGTGATCACTGACCTGCACAATGTACATTGAGTGAAGCTCGTTGGCATTCTGTCAGTGGTCGTTTCTTCACAATTATACACATGCAAAAGCTGTGTGATCGGCATCATATAGCTCTCTTTTTCCTTTCCTTTCCTTTTTAATTGTTTGTATAGTGATATCCAAAGATCAATGATGAAAGTGTTTCTAATAAGACTCAAATCTTCAGCAAGATCTTCTTTGTATGAAGCTCATTTCCAGTGGGCTGCGGAGGCTGTAGATGCTGAGGCTGAAGGCAGGCACGGTGTATGGGGAGGCGAGAGATGCTCGATCCCTTGCAGCAGACTAGTGCACTGGCAGTGCATGCAGAAACACCTTCTGTTCACTGAGTGTCGTAAGCCACTCACAATTCAGCCCAGGCGCTCGCGCTCGCTCTCTCTCTCTCTCTCTCTCTCTCTCTCTCCCTCCACCTCCTCCTCCTGGTGCTCCTCTGCTCACCCTTTTTTTTTCTTTCTTCAGTGCGCTCTCTCTTTTTCTTTCTTTCCTTCTCTCTTTATCTCTCCCTCTCTTTTCTCTGTGCCTGAGACAATTTGATATTTAAGAGAGGCTGGGCTTAAACTATAGTTTAAATGAACCACACAATCCCCCCCGCCCGACGCTCCTTAAATGAATTGGAACATGCCATCTATCTGCCAACGTCTACTATTGTTAGTTTGTGGTTTGCTTATTATTGCAGATTAATATCTGCCTAAAGACTTAAACAGTGTGTCCATTCCCTGTGGCTTTGATGTGTTGAAAGCCACAGGCTTGCGTAAACGAGGATAATGTTATTGTTTTATCATTTTGTTTTTAATCTGTTATTAGGCACAGCGCATGGCTACTGGTGGCCAGAACTCACCAAAAGGGTGCTCTGCTTAATACAAAATGTAATAAAGTTGTATCTGATCATTCTCTTTCTTTCTTTCTTTCTTTCTTTCTGTTTTTTTGTTTCCTTTTTTTTTTTCTCATCATAATTCATCATTATTCAACTGTATGTAATGCAATTGTTTCTTTTTTTTCTCTCATTGACTTGAGTTACCCACCCCACATATCCAAATGCTCACCGCGGCATCAGCAGTATAGTCATCTGGCTTTCTTAAATCTAGATTTATATTATTGATTCATTTTTGAGACTTGATAAATAACAGCATGTCACTATGTGAGTTTCAATGGTTAGGTACTCTCACTAGCCGATGAGCTATTCTAGACCAATACTGATACGGTCTCTGAGCGAGATGAATGTGTTTTTTTGCCAGACTCCAAGCGGACCATCCGAGTGAGTTCAAAATGGCATTGTAGTGTAAGCATTGCCTTTTCAGGCTGTTAGGTTCTTGAAAAATGAGCTTGTGCGCAGCGAGCATGGTAATGGCATCACGCGCCATATGTTATAGCAGTTAGCTGGTAGTACATGTAAGCTTAGATATAGTCCAGGGCACCCCTCTCCTCCCCCTTACACCCCCGCCCCACCCTCACACACCCTCATTGGCCTAATTCTGAACCCGAACCGCTACATTTACATTTCATAATGCTGCCTGCCCAGGCTTGTTTATCACAGCCATTTCAAGTCCCGCCATCCAGTTGGAATACAGATATCATCTGTTGCCACTTAGCCAGGCTTACATAAATATTCTGCTCAGGAGCCTTGTTGCAGTGCACCGCGGATTGCAGTCCCCAGGCTTGTCATTTCATTCCGATTAATTTTCAAGGACAATGAGCTGTGACGATCCCGTACATGAAGCTAGCATGCGTCTGTTGGTTTGCCTGCTTTCTGATGGCTGCCATAATTTTAAGATCAGTCTTTTCCTTTGCCTAGCACACTGTGAAATATGAATTAATCTCATGTTGAAAATATGCCACACATAGTCTGCTTAGTCCGCTAATTGGTGCAGGAGTCTGCAAACAAGGGCAAGTGAACAGCATCTGCTCAGATTACCTTAACTCATGACTAAAACTCCTACGCCTTGAGGAAAAAAGCCCACTAAGCTTTTTTTGCTCAGCATTGACTTGAGAGAAACACTGGGGTATTGGACCAGCCTCAGCCTGCTGTTGGGGTAAAATCAACAGATCTTAGATTAGCTGACAGGACGGCAACTATTCTCAACACATCCATATGTACCCCATCATATCTTAAAAAAAAAAAAGCTCGCACAGATTTAATTTTTTATTTGCTTTCTGTTCTCCAGGTGATTATATAAAATGCTGTTTCAATGTATTGTGCCTCAAATCTATTACTACTTTTGTCACCTAAATGCTCAGAAAAGATTTGACAGAGAAATGGATGTGTTGAGCTCCACAGGCGGAAGGAAAAAGCCTGTGACCGCGGCCGTCCTAAAGCCTGATCTGTCTCTCCTCCACCTTGCCCATCGCTCTTTAGCTGTAATAAATGGGTGCACCATCAGCTAATGACTTGGTGCCGAGTAATGACTTGACACAGCGATGAGGAAATGTGAGAATCCAAACCATTCCTTATAGTGACTCTGAAGCACTTTGGCTAGAGAGAACATAGACCCCAGATGTGGCTCCAATGTTTCTCTCACTCTTAAAGGAATAGTTCATCCAAGAATTAAAGTGATATCATCTACTACGCCCATATTTTGCTATCTTTGAAGCTGAAGAATTGATTTGGAAAAAATAAAATATATATATTATTATTTTTATTAATAGTAAAATCTTTATATATATATATATATATATATATATATATATATATATATATATATATATATATATATATATATATATATATATATATATATATATAAGATTTGTCCACACAACTCAAGTTTCTGAAGGCATATGATAGCATTTTTAATGGAAAGACTGTGAGACCAAATCATTGAACGTGATATGAACACAAAAACAGACCTGTTTTTGAACAAATTATTCATATCAACTGGATCAAATGATTCATCTAAAAATAATCATTAATTATTATATTATTTATTGATATCTTGAATTTATATTAATTTCTTTCCCCCCGTCGATGAGTTATCTCGTCTTTTATGAGAAAATGCTTCCTTGCCATTGACGAGATTTTACAGCTTTCCGTGCATCAATGTTGTATGGAAGGGGCGCTATTATGCATCTCTGAACGATCTCATATGTAAGCAGATGCATATGAAAAAAAAATAAAATAGTTAACAGCAACAACACTGATGGAGAGCTATTATACTGAAAACAAAACATATACACACACACACACACACACACACACACATATATATATATAATATATATATATGTGTGTGTGTGTGTAATACATAAAGGTCATATTTTCATTTTTGGATGAACTATTCCTTTAATGAGATTCAAGAACAAATATAATATAGAAAAAATAAATTAATTTAAGAGCAAGGTGTAATATTATCAAAATGTTACTGTAAGGTTATATTGATAATGGAATATAAATGTTTTTTTAAATTATCCTTTCATTGTTCAGAACACAGTTGTGTCAATATTGTTCTCCCCATGCAATTCATAGCACTAAAGAAGTAGGTTGCCTGATGAATATGACTCATCTTCATTTCCATACATTATAGAGATGATACAGATGAGGTGGACCTGAAATAATTTTGATTGTCAATTAGATGTGCATTGTGTTTATGCGTTATAAACCCAATCAATATCCTGTTATGTTCCATCTTAATGTTTTCTGCCCCGTTAAGTGATTAACCCCCTATCCTGTGGAACTAAGCCAGTGAACAGCCAATGCTCAAGTCCACCGTAGCTCTCCTGCCTTTATAATGGATACCTGCTCTGCCCTGTCCTGATGAGACTTAAAATGGCCGCACTTGCCAGGCAGAGCACAGCATTTAGGGACGTGTTCAATCAATGGCCCTGTTCTGGATTAGCAGTACTGTCAGTGAGGTCTACCTTCCCGTCTCAGTTGTGCTGCAGAGATTTGCATGCAGACTTGCACACATTCACTAGTATTCCTGACCAGGGAAAGCATTGCCCTGAAATGTCTGGTCTTTTTTGTACTCTCTCTGGCATCTTGGGTTAGAACAAAAAAAAATAAAAAATCACCTATTTTCCAGAGGACCTGACTCCACATGTCTACTCTCAGGTGAGAATGAAAGGGTCAGTTCTCTCAATGGGCCATTTGGATACTGTGAGCCATCAAAGGAATGTGAGGGTTTTCTTGGAAGCAATGAGTACTCCTCTCTGCTCATTGGGCCATTGTAGTGATTTAGGTTTGTAGGCCCTCATTAATGCAAGTGGGATACTTTTGAGTTGTTAGAACAAAACAATATGCGGAATAATCACACGTCTCTCTCTTTCTGTCTGTGCTTTTCACCTTCTTCTTTGTTCTTAGCTCAATTCATTTTTCACTAAACCCTTATGAAATATGCACTCATATAGACAAAAACTAAGCTTTTGGAGGAATCTGAACTTTGACCATTCACACAATTCCACAAGTTCCTCACCACTTACATGTTTTTTAGCATATTTAAATCCCTTCCATATAATTTCACATATTTTTCTTCTTTTCCTCTCAACAGGGGATTCTGTGATTTCAGTCTCTCTTACCTGAGAATGAGATCAAATGAATTTATACAAAGTGAGCGAAAGCTAAATTTAAATCATTTTTCAACTGACATTGTATGATCAATTAAATGCAGCCTTAACAGTATAGAAAACACCATACAAATATACATGTATATATTTATATGTCATTTATATTATATATAAATATCAATATTTTATATATAAAAATTCTTAAATATATAGATCATATACATAATAATTATACACAGTACACACACATATATTATGCGAACACAAACATTTATTTTGGATGTGATTAATCATGCTATATGTGTGTGTGTGTGTGTGTGTGTGTGTGTGTGTGTGTGTGTGTGTGTGTGTGTGTGTGTGTGTGTGTGTGTGTGTGTGTGTGTGTGTGTGTGTGTGTGTGTGTGTGTGTGTGTGTATGATTTTCAGAAGCCATTAAGCAGTCTTCAGTGTCACATGATCCTTCAGAAATCATTGTAATATGCTATTTATTTTTGTTTTTTTCAAGAAACATTTTGTATTATCAACACTGAAACATTTTTCCACATGCTGCTTAATTTCTTTCTTTGTGTGGAAAAGTGTTTTTTTTTATTTTTATTATTATTACTTTTTCCCAGTATATTTTGATGAATAGAAAGTTCAAAAGATCAAACATTTATTTGATATAGAACGGTATTTTGAACGGTAGTGAATATGTGTGTATATATTGCACACACTACACAAAGGAAACATGAAGATTCTGTGTGCACTGTAAAAGCTACTTATCTACTTATGAGTGTAATCACTAGGAGTTTTTTTTTTTTTTTTTTTTTTACAGTATGTTAGCTTTTAAAAATTAAATAGTCTAAAGACTGACAGTAATAGTCTTAAGGTAGCGAAAAGCATGTTTTGAAGATCCAAAAGCCTTTGCTGCTCAGCCCCTATTCCCTACCTGGTTCCTGCCCTGTGGCAAAAAGGCTTATTGATTTGGCTCTCTAAGCAACTCCATCTCCACCGAGAGGTTCTTTAGGTGGACTGCAGCTGAGGCCTCCTGACCAAAATACTTTGGTGTGATAAAATTGTGCAGTGCTCGTTCAGCAGAGCCACACTTCATGTGTTTGTACATTTGCAAGAGGACAGTTACCTACAATCATGGGAAACGCTTATCTGAGGCATGAAGATGTATTGCATGCGTGTAGATTAGATCCGCTTAGTTGGGATTGTTAATTGATTAATTGAATCAATGATGTGATATGATATGTAGAATAATTGATGGGATTGATCTAAATTAATCAATTATATATGCATTTGCTGAGAAAAGCCAGCAAATGAAGAAAAAAAAAAAAATCTAATATACTATTGTTTAAATAATTTAATTGACATATCAAAAAGTGACTCACTATGCCTAAATCGCCCACTTAGGGGACACCGTTTTCAACTAAAAACTTAATAGTTTTTATGCATTTTGGCCGATCGTTTACACGACAAACAGACAAACGGGTTTCAAAGTGCAAGTTTCTGAAAACCATACAGTTATAGTCTCCCTGTAAACTGCAAAGTTATGCGTATTACGTGTTCAGTTTATGACAGCGTAGTGTTTCTTTACAGTGGCATCGCCAACTACTGGCCTGGCATAAATAATACAGCATTTTTAGTCCTTTTTGTGGATCCATGTAAACGGGGATCGTGTTGACAATGGTGTTGTCTGTACATGAAAAATGCGAAGGAAAAACTTTTGTTTTTAGTACATTGTTGTTGTGTAAACGTCCCCTAGGCACCGGTTTATCTGATGGTTGTAAAATGTCATATTAGGATACATGATTATGTATGTATATTTATTTACAACAGTAATAATAATAATAATAATAATTATTATTATTACACTAAATAGACGTCCCTGAATGAAATGCAATGGCTTTTGTTGTATCCTGATAAATTGCCATACTCTTTAAAGGTTTTTGGTTTCCATCTTTGGCTTCTAATTAAGGTTCCAAACAAGAAACCAAAACCAACTTCCCGTTAGAGAAAAGAGGTAATCATGATGGAGCCTTGTTGTAGTCAACTGTTTATGTTTAGATTCCGGTTTGGATCAATTCATGATACATAATGATGTGAAAAAGAAGACTGTTTACCCATCCATAATTGCGTAGCTCCTGACTTGGAACAGATTGAGAGATGTGTGATTTATTTCATATGCTGTTTTGTTATGACATGTTGTCTGATTTTCCTGGATTAAAGGATTCTTTGTTTTGGCATAAAATCTTCCCACCAGCCTGGGCATGTTTTTGGCTGTAATATATTGAGCAATTTGAATTAATCTCACTTCAATCATTCTTAAGTATCCTCAGTGTACTATACAAAAAAAGATTAGCATGAAGAGCCACTGAGACCTTATATATATATATATATATATCCTCCTCATAGCATGTTGAATAGCACCTTTGTGATCAAACTCCCATCATTGACAATAAATGTTGGACAGTCACTCCATTAAACATGCAAAAAGAACCACATCTCATGAGGTCCCCATAATCTCAATATTCAGACCAGCTATTTTGTCTGTCATTAACATCACAAAGCAATTTGTCATTACCAGTCAAGTCGCTGTCATCATGGTTGCTCATAAATCCTGCTCATGAATCACTCGTTGAATCATTCAATGAATCATTCCCCATGAACCAACCGTCTTTAAAAGACACTGTCACTGGGGCTCGTCACGCAAGTTCACGTCAGTGGGCAGGTTTTCATGTCGCCTGACAATTAACAGCATTTCCTATTAAACAGCCTCTATGGTAATGTGTTATTGAGCCCAGCGGTGGCTAAAGTGGGGTCTCTGGGTGTATAATGTGGTTTATGTCTAATTGGCCCTCTGCTGAGATAATGTGGAGGGGTGACAATGAAGGGTCAGGCCTGACTGAGGCTTATGCTGCCTAGGGAGAGGGAGGGAGAGAAGGAGAGTTTTCACCAAACAGCTGATCCAATTTTGTATAGCCAGAGGAGAAAGGAGAGGGTGTTGTGCATTGGTTAATGATCAGGGCTGCACACCGTAAGGTTTCTGGTCTGATGCCCACTTGGAGTGAGGCATCATGGGTCATCACCATTTTTTTCCCCTTGACCAATGCACTTAACCTCATTTTGCTCCAGGGGGATTTTTGGTTCATGGTGTCGTTTTATGGAGACATTGTATACAATATTTGGACATTCCCCAGGCCCTGTGGTCATAAATAAAGATTCTAAAGACTCTGTTCTGTTTAGAGAGAAGAGACAGGAAGATTTAGACAAACTGGATGGATAAACTACAATTATGCAGTTTTTGTGTGTAATATTACAAATATTTATTTATTTATTTATTTACTTGCTTATAATAATGCATTAGTTAATGAAAATAATATTTTATAAATACAATAAAAATATGTATATTGTACTTATGTCAAAAAATATTAAAGCATTATCCAATATTTACTTTGTTTTAAATTATTTTTTTTTTTATCCATAACCATATATAAATATTATTAATATAATGATATATATTTTGTCTTTTTTTGTTGTTTTAATAATAATATTAATAATAATAATAATAATAATGTATTGTTTATTATAAATGAAAATTATATTTTATAAAATATTATACAAATATTTTGTATTGTACTAACAAAAACAACAACAACAAAAAAATAGTATAAAATAGAAAAATAAAATAGTATATAAGTATACTATTATACTTATTTACTTACTTATAAGTAAACATTCCATGAACTCCCAAGCACCTCTCTGTGACTCCCTGATAGTTTCTGGACTCCATTTTGAAAACCTTTGGCATAGATAAACATACAGAGAGATGGATAGATAGATAGCAGCCAGGATGGACAGAATAGACGTTTGGACAGGGTAAGGTTAGATGAGAGGTAGAATGACACAGGACTGTTGTATGTTGTTGTTTTACTGAGCAGTGGGGGAGAGCTGTGTCTTTAGTCACCTCTAATCAGTGTTGTGCATCCAGAAAGACCCTCATGAAACTAAAGCTGGCAGTAGAATCAGATCTGTCCTTTGACACCGGTCAAGTCCAGCCCTATGAAAGGCCTGTAACCACACACATTCAAGTCAACTTCAGCTCTCAGCTAACCAACACATGCATGTCACTGGTCACCGGAGCTTAACTGGACTCCGTCAACACAGATGTAAGAGTGTAAAGTACTCACTTTTGTGTGTATGAGTGTGTTAGAGAATTTAGCCAGATCCCAGGGGAATGTGCAGTGATGTACGTGCTCAAAAAAGCACCCTCTAGTTTCCCAAATGGGAAAATCAATAAAACTTCATCTTTACAGGCTTGGATATTTGCCTGGTGGGAGAATGTGTCACGTAGAGCTGTGTGGGAGTTCCCATTGGGACCGCATGTATATGTCTTTGCGTGTTTGTGTCTGTCAGAATCCTTATATTTCTCAAGTGGATAAACCCAACTCTCTAGCTCTAGCAGGGACTGAATGTAAAGCAGGTAGAATGATGGAAGCCTGTGTTTAGTCCATCCATTATTTTCCCAACCAGACACAGTAGGCTGTATTATGGTAATGATTATGATAAGATGCAAGCCATGCTGAGGATTCTGGGTACTGGCTCTATCATGACAACTGCTTGAGGGTGGCTAGGCAGGGTTCTGCAACAGAAGTCCAGATTGGACAAGTAAGCAGTGTCATCCTAGCTTGAATCTATCTGTCTGTCTGTCTATTGTTATGACTCTCTATGAACTAATGATTTTGAGTGAATAAGTGAATAGGGACATTCCTTAGCAAATAAAGTAATATTAGTTAGCATGTTAATGTAATTGAAGGAGTTTGTCACATCTAAATCTTAATTATTGGCAGTATTCAGACTATTAGTGTACATGTATAGATACAGTATGGCCATGTGTCTACCAAAGCGTTTTTTCATCAAGGGTAGAAAATGTATCCAATTGTTTTCAACAGGAGCACTGCATTTTTTTTTTCTAGGTTAAAAAAACAAAAGCACTCATCACTGTCACTTTTTACCCAGCCATCCAATCCAACCTGGTTTCATTGGAAAAAACATACCTGTGGCAACATTTGGTATATATTTGGCAAAATACATAGCAATGCGAACATATCACTGCAGTTTCCGACATAAATGAACACAAAAGGCAGTAAAACAGCAAGCACTTTTTATCGTTTTCATACACACTTAAGATTACAGGTGCAGATTATGAATCAATGAATTGTTTTCACGCGGCTCCTTGTACAATATTATGTTATGACCTCAAAACTGTATTTTTTTTTTTTTTAACTGTTCAGCTTTTCTGACATACCAAGCTTGCTTGGTAGCTCAGCTGGTACAAGTGTACTTGCAATGCTGAGAGCTCGGGTGCAAATCCCGTGAGAGACGAGTCATGATAAAAGAGCTCAAAGACAAGAGTTCAAAACACAAGCTAGAATGGCATGGTTACGATTGCATTTTTGTCGCATTTGCTTTTGTTAACACTATCGGGTAGGTTTAGGGTTTAGTTATTTAACGGGATGGAGCATTAAGCTTTTAGCACCACTCACTGGACATTTCAATTCAGAAGTGCAGTGATGCATACAAAAAAAACAACGTAATACAGCGTTGCCAGATTCATGTTGATCTGTTTTCTTGAAAAGCACGCTTTTAGCGCCACTCACTGGACATTTCACTTTGAAACTGTCGTGAAAGTTGCACAACGCATCATATTTTACGCTTTGCAAAAATGCTGCCACAGGCAAGTTTTTCAGATGAGCTGGTCTGGTCCAATCACAGTGAAGGAGGGGAGCGGTACAAATACAACACTGACCAACCGTCACATTCTGCTTGTACAGCAATAACAAACGACAACTAGCAGTATGTCTTCATCCAAAACTATTACCAAGCAAATACGTTGCATCGTTTTTACATTTTTAAATTCCGAAACAAACTATTTGCAAAGTCACATACTAGTAACAGTTCCGTGGATATTCCGTATCATAGCACATACACTCACCTAAAGGATTATTAGGAACACCTGTTCAATTTCTCATTAATGCAATCATCTAATCAACCAATCACATGGCAGTTGCTTCAATGCATTTAGGGGTGTGGTCCTGGTCAAGACAATCTCCTGAACTCCAAACTGAATGTCAGAATGGGAAAGAAAGGTGATTTAAGCGGTTTTGAGCGTGGCATGGTTGTTGGTGCCAGACGGGCCGGTCTGAGTATTTCACAATCTGCTCAGTTACTGGGATTTTCACACACAACCATTTCTAGGGTTTACAAAGAATGGTGTGAAAAGGGAAAAACATCCAGTATGCGGCAGTCCTGTGGGGCGAAAATGCCTTGTTGATGCTAGAGGTCAGAGGAGAATGGGCCGACTGATTCAAGCTGATAGAAGAGCAACTTTGACTGAAATAACCACTCGTTACAACCGAGGTATGCAGCAAAGCATTTGTGAAGCCATAACACGCACAACCTTGAGGCGGATGGGCTACAACAGCAGAAGACCCCACGGGTACCACTCATCTCCACTACAAATAGGAAAAAGAGGCTACAATTTGCACGAGCTCACCAAAATTGGACAGTTGAAGACTGGAAAAATGTTGCCTGGTCTGATGAGTCTCGATTTCTGTTGAGACATTCAGATGGTAGAGTCAGAATTTGGCGTAAACAGAATGAGAACATGGATCCATCATGCCTTGTTACCACTGTGCAGGCTGGTGGTGGTGGTGTAATGGTGTGGGGGATGTTTTCTTGGCACACTTTAGGCCCCTTAGTGCCAATTGGGCATCTTTTAAATGCCACGGCCTACCTGAGCATTGTTTCTGACCATGTCCATCCTTTTATGACCACCATGTACCCATTCTCTGATGGCTACTTCCAGCAGGATAATGCACCATGTCACAAAGCTCGAATCATTTCAAATTGGTTTCTTGAACATGACAATGAGTTCACTGTACTAAAATGGCCCCCACAGTCACCAGATCTCAACCCAATAGAGCATCTTTGGGATGTGGTGGAACGGGAGCTTCGTGCCCTGGATGTGCATCCCACAAATCTCCATCAACTGCAAGATGCTATCCTATCAATATGGGCCAACATTTCTAAAGAATGCTTTCAGCACCTTGTTGAATCAGTGCCACGTAGAATTAAGGCAGTTCTGAAGGCGAAAGGAGGTCAAACACAGTATTAGTATGGTGTTCCTAATAATTCTTTAGATGAGTGTATATCATCTCAACTGAAAAAAACCCCCAGCTGCAATGCCGAATCGCTCTCAAGCGCACGCAGCAAGTCATCGTCTGAAGAGCGCTGGCATTTTCAGCTGGCTAAAAACAATGCTTTAGTGGACACGCGGCCTTAATGTAGCTATAGAAGCTCAGCTCAATGCTTTTAAAATGTTCATGCAGTGTGCTTTGCAAGAGTCTTGCAATAGAACTTTATTTTGAAGTGAGGCAGGCTTTCTGCTGCCAGAAACCTGGAATCCTTGAAATCCCTTGTTCTTATATGAGTAAGTACAACATGCATGCTAGGATAATAAGACACTTCCATTTATGTGTTTGTTTATGGTGCAAGGTGAACAAACAATGCAATGCTCTAATAAGTTTTAATCCTTTTATACTTACATATGTTGACATTCTTTATGGGCATATTGGTGTTTTGATGGTTTATTGTGGGAGGCAACATATCTCGGGCAAGCCAGCCACAATTACTGCAAAGCTAACACCCCCTCTCCTATTCCATGGCGAGAACACACACACACACATAGTCTCTCTCTCTCTCTCTCTCTCTCTCTCTCTCTCTCCATCTTAACTTACCACATACAGTCTTAGCATGTGACAGATTTTTTTTGATCATCATCTCACCTGTTGTCATGGTTACCATCGGGGCTTTATTGCGAGTCAAATACAAGCACAAGGTCCAATGCACTCTCACTCTGCTCAGGTTGAGTGGATCATTTTCTTGCCCTCACAAGTCACAACCCTTCTACCCACCAAAGCACCCCATAATTTGCTCCAACTCAGTGGTTTGTTTGGCTTGCACTGGTTTCCTCTGTGTTCATGTGGTGTCAATCAACATTTAAAAGCAACATTGACAGAACATGAGTGGAAGCAAGCGGAAGGGAGAGATCCTTGTCACGATGCTGCTTTGTGAATGTGTGCTTGAGACAAAAGAAAAAAATAGTGTTTACCTTCGGTTGTTTTACATGCAGTGGGCGTCTTTCAAGAGACAGTTGGAAAATGTGACCTGCTTCTCTGATATTAGTTAAGAACAATGAAATCCATGGTAGCAGAGACTTTTACAAACACCCTCCCTTCAGATATAAAAGTATATCTTACATATAAAGCATTATTTTGATGGGATCAGTTTTAAATGTGAATTCTCAAATCTCCAAAGCAAATGTGTTATTGGGCTGTTGATTTGATTTTAGTTATGTGGAAAAGCAATCATGCGTTCAAATTATAAATGCATTTAACGCACATGCCCCGCTCCGACGTAATTCTTCTTACGTTTCACACAGTAGATTGATGACGAACATGATGCAGGGCAACAACTCACTGTGTGATGGAGCCTATAGAATGCATAGAATGCTCCTAAATTACAAGATATCAGGGCAAATGCGTAGGAGTTTTTGTCTCATATCATGATATAGTTCAGCAATATCACACAAGTGCTCTTTTTGTCCCGAATATCATGAGTGCAAATGCGATATTGACTTTATACAACAGTTCAATAAAGAAGAAGTTAGTATTGTATTATATTGTCTATTTCTGCTCATTTTTTGCAATGAAAATATTACCTATAAAGCCAGAGCAGAACTGTTGTGCCTCTGCGAGCAGCACAGAGCAGTGTTCAATTTATGAATGAATCCACATTTTGAGCAAATCGATCGAGTGAACCGTTGGCTGCATCTGAAAACAGTTTTTTGCTTCGCTGCCTTATCAGTTTGCGCGCAAACATACCCCATGAAACTGATTTTGGACAGACTTCTGAGGCATCGTAATGGTTTAATGATCTACACCAAAATAGAAAGCACTTTAGTGAGAGCTAAGCTAATATTTGATTACTACAATAGTAATCGCTTGCTAGAAATTAAATCAAAAGTGGAAAACTTTGGTCAAAAGTTGGTCAAAAATTACATTTACACTCAAGCTGACCACCAACCGCAACTTTCAGATCTCTTTTTTTTAGCTCAACTGTCACAGAATGGAAAGCACAGGATTGTGGGATGTCAAAGGCAGCGAAGGATACATCTATGCTACCTTCAAAAATCCATCAGATTAAGGTATCGATTTTGAAGCTAGCATTGATTCATACAGGCCTTGATGCCTTCCTACCTTGGAATGCGTCCTCCAAAGGCAGCATTCATCGGTTTTCAGATGCAGCCACTGATTCAATGGTTCATTCATGAAGAGAGCCATTTACTGCAGTCCTGAATGAATCAGCTTTTTGAACGAATCGAATGAATGACTCAATGACTCAATGAATGCTGCCTTCACGTGCTATCCGAATGATCGTAAATACATAGTTGGCTAGGGATAAAGTCATAATCACTACTTCAGACATTTACCGCCACCTACTGGCAGTTTCAGTTTCTTATTTAGAGTATCATTCAATTTACAAAAAAAAAAAAAAAAAAAAATCATATTATATACCAAATATCATATTACTTGATGCCTTCCTACCTTGGAATGCATCCTCCAAAGGCAGCATTCATCAATTTTCAGACGCAGCCACTGGGCTGGGCAAAAAAAAATTTATTTTGTGATTAATCTTTTTTTTAAAAATGCAGTCGATTCAAAATCGATTCTCAAAGGCCACAAATCGATTTTTTTTCCCATATTTATTTAATCTAACATTGAACATAAGATTAACGTAAATCTAATTACTAGTCTTCTCCACTAGATGTCACCCTCTTATTTGCCTTGCGCGATGTTATAAAGGAGCAAGAGGCGCGCCTGTCATTCATTCATTCATTCAACCATTTGATGAGACATCACCCAGACGTTGCAACACCCCCACAGCCGAGCACACAAATGCTAAAAATAGATCACATACACGCGGATGCTTACCTTGCATTATGATCAAACTTGAGCATTCCCTTAAGCACGCATGTTAGCCATTATAGACATATTCAAATCAACTGAGTCAACAGACAGCGCAGGACCAATAATTCAAACCTGATAGCTTACATTATAAACAGATTTCCTCAAATCAAAGTTAGTCCACATAAGTCAGCACGTTAAGGTATTGTTGTTCATTACCACGGCAACTACTCGTGTCCAGATATGAACGCGCTTCTCGTGAATGAAAAGTAACTGCACACATGACAGGCGGCAAAATCGCAAGAAAAGCTTGTTGTGTACTGAAAATTGCTGAAAATCATCCAATAGCCTTTTTATGTTATAGAATAAATATATCAAAATGTCAATAAAAACAAATAGATAAATCTTTTAGAATAAAGTTGCAAAATTGTATTGTATTTAACAATTGTATGCATTTTAAATATAGATTTGGGTTCTGTTTTAATGTACCAGAGTGTACCTAAAATACAGAGTTTAATATACAGGTTTATGGCTCTTCATTTCTTTTTAATTACCCACTTGTAAACTTATGTTCACGGTTCTTTTTATAAATACCTATAGTATTTTTATTAATCTATATTCATTGAGTTGAATCGAGAATCGAAAATCAAATCGAGAATCAAAATCGAAAACGAAAATTGAATCGGGAATCGAAATCAAATCGATTTGAGAGCTTGTAAATCGAAATCAAATTGAACTGGAACATCTGAATCGATACCCAGCCCTATATTACAGTTGGTATTTTTTGTTTTTGTTTTTTTTAATTGCTTACACAATTTTTGAAACTTTGACTCCATTTCTCGAAACTCTACACAAAACTACAGAACATGCACACAGCATGCAAAACGTCACATATTTTGCAAAAGCAAACACTTCATCTAAAACTATTTTTACTCTTCTAAAAATGTTGTTTTTGTATAGTAATTTGACACTCATCAAATGATACAGTATGATAATTTGACACACTCATCAGATACAGTATGATAATTTGACACACTTATCAAATGATACAGTATGATACAGTATGTATGCTCAATTACACAATTGATGAATTTTACAATTATTAAACTGAACTGCATCAACACCAAACTGACTTGAGCCGCTTTGAAATCATTTGTATTGTATAAAGTGCTATAGAAATAGTCTGGTGACTTGACTTGCATGCATATTTAGTTTATATTTAGTTCACTAGATTCTGTCATCATTTACTCACCCTGAAGTCATCGCTGAAGTCTAAAAGTGTATGTGTGTGTTACTTACTAAAGCTAATTTGTAATGTCTATTTGATGCTTTTTGTATTTAACACAATAATGACTTGCAATTATAATGTAATTTCTCAGGCAAATTTGATGTGTAATTCATTAGATTACAATTTTTAATCACTTGAAAGCAATATACAGTACTGTGCAAAAGTCTTAGGCACATTGTTTTTTTGTTTTTTTTTTTTCGTTTTTTTTTTAATGCACAAGAAGTCTGACAGCAGCCGTATGATCTGATCTCACCATCATCGAGTCTGTCTGTGAAAACTGAGACAGACAAAATCCAGAAAAACTAAGGCAACATCTCCCAGACACTTGAGGAAACCCACCTGCAAAACTACAGTACTGTGAAAAGTTTAGGCACTTGTCAGAATGCTTTAAAGTGAGAATGCTGTCAAAAATAATTACATAATAGCTTTTATTTCTGAATTAACTTCTATTAACTAAATCAAATCAATATTTGGGGTGACCACCCTTTGCGTTTAAAACGGCTTTTGTCACCTGCATCTATTCCTACACCTTATTCATGTAGTTTTGCAGGAACGTTTCTTCAAGTGTCTTGGAGACGTTGCCACAGTTCTTCTGGATTTAGTCCATCTCAGTTTTGTAATCACAGACAGACTCAATGAAGATGAGATCAGATCTCCATGTGGAGCATAGAGACTATTGTCAGACTCTTTATGCATACTAAAATCTCACTGGATTATTAAAATTAATGGCTAAATGTAAACTGATATTTCCTACTGACACACTACAGCAAAAATATAAATAACTGGCTTAAACCCACTTTTTGTGTGTAACAATACTAGCGAGCCTAAGACTTTTGCACAGTATTGTATATACAGTTGCTATTCTGCCATTTTTCTTAATTTTCTTTTTACTTCAGATTGTACTTCAGAACAATCATCCATTATCTTATCCAGACAAAAAGTTGACCAAAAGGTTTCAACAAAGGTCAAAATAAATGAGAGGTGTTGTGAAAAATATATAATTTACCAGAATCACAGACATTCCTATTCAGAAGGGATTGAAACCATAAAGAATGTCAGTGAAACATACATTGGTTACGTTCTGTTTTGATAGTCAAACCACTTTAGACACTGTAGTAACTAAGTAACTTTGCAACTAGTACTCAAATAACTCTAATTATTTTGCAACTACATGTCAACTTTCTCTCATTAGAGTATTAGTAGACTGTTTAGGGCTGTTTAGAATAAGTTGACATAGTCAGTAGAATGTCTGTTGGGGAGCATCAAAATATATCTATATTTTTTTACAGTAGATATTAAGCTGATGGTCTACTTATACCCTGGTAGTTGACATGTACTTGCAAAGTTACTTATAGCTAGTAGAATATTTCTGAAAATAAAGCGTTACCCATAAATGTGCCTAATATAGATAACTAGTCTCATCCTAATAGGGCTTAATTTGGTTAGTGGCATTCTGAACTGGTAAATCTCAGCTCTTCAGATATCAAATTATACTGTCACATTAGAATGCACATTCTACTGATGAAGGCTAAAATGGTTTGGGTGTCTCTTACTGCAGTGCTTTGAAACATAGACTCAGAGCACAAGTTTTTCTTCTGTCTCAGATGGTGACAAGAAGAGCATTTTAATGAATATTTACGTTCTTCCTGTCTTTTTGGAAATTGTAATTAGACACTCAGCTTTCTCTTACAGGGAAATCAAAGTCAGTTATTGCTTTGCTTTTCGACGGCGTCGTGACTCAGTCCTTTTGAGCCTGCATCTCAATGAGAGATGGAAGACTCTTGAAGTTCTTGTCAAGGTCTCTACCTTGAGCTCCACTTAGCAAAATGATTTAATCCTGATAAAGACGTGGCTTGGTGGTTAGCACTTGTGTTCCAGACAAATTGAGCTGTGGTTCTCATGTGGGTTTGGGGGTTTGAAGCCGCCCTCTACATTGTTTGCTGTCATCTTTTTACTTTTAGAATCAATCAAATTTTAAACGGGTCATGAACTGCATTGCATTATTGTTTTATAATGTTTCCTGGGGTACACTTACAATGCTAGTATGATTTTTACATAGGTTAAATAAAGTCATAGTTGGAATTAAAGGCATTTTCCCTACCCTGGAAAATTTTAGCCCCCTGATTTGAATGCTCTGTTTTAAGGGGCGTGTCTGCTGTGAGAGTTCAATGTAAACACCCCTGTGATTGGATAACATCTTTGCATATGAAATAGCTAATATTACATGTGGAATTATCTCAAAAATGTTTAGTACGTTTTTACTATTACAACTCTCAAGGTTAACTAATCGTGAAAAGTGTTGAGCCTAAATGCAGTCGCCAGAAGTAAAAAGCTAAAGGTGGGATATAAACGAACTACACCACGGTCCCACAAATTCAACGTCACCATCACTAAGCTTCCGACAACTCGTTCAGTTTTTATCTCAAAACATTTGTTTATAAGAGCACAATTATGAGCATAATGAGGCTGTAAAAGCAGATTGAGTTGAGGCGTGATGACGTTTAATGTCCTCGACAGTCTCTGTAGTCCCATTTAGCCACTTGTTAGCAACCGCCTTTTTCAAGACATGTAACAGCTTCAAAAAACACGAGTGGGGTAATACTGATGTATTTTATGTCGTAGAATAAAACGGGACCACAGACCTTATTTCAGCCGTTTAACCAAAATCCCATTGACTTTGGGACAAGGGAACCGGAAGTGCTAAAATGCTAACTTGCTTCTGCGTTTTGGCCTACAAAGTGATGTCATACCTGCACCACTTTACAAAAGTTGTTTTTGGACTAACAAGGAAGTTTTCTGTTCTGAAAATTACAGGACATTCTTATAGTGTGATGGCCTCTTATATGTCAAAAGCTCAAGGAAAATGTTATTTCTCAGTTCATGACCCCTTTAAAAAAAGTTCACATTCAGCAGATGCTGATGAGATCACTTCCAGGTTGGGCAAGTAGCCTACAACTTATTGCAACTAGGGAAATAATTTATAACTACCATATTGTGTACAATGTTGTGTTTTTATTTATTTTTATCATCTGAAACATGATGCAACTTGTATTCTAAAGTGACTTCTTGTGAAATAAAATGCATGCTTATAATGTTTGTAAATGTTTCATTTTATTTAAGTTTTTGTTTGTTTGTTTTTTCTTAATATAATAATAAATGTGGCTTATACACCAATGATGTTTTTCCCACCCTCTCAACAATGCAATTTGGACCTCAGTCAGTTGGGACTTATTTTTCCCGAAAATACAATAGATTTTTAATGTTGAGTCACTGATATACCACAGTATAAACACTGTAGCAAAATCTGTAACGGACTACCTTTATACCATCTCATCATAAAGCCCGGGACACACCAAGCCAGTAATCAGCTGTCGGGCAGCATCGAAGCGCTTTTGAGCGTCGTCCGACTTGGTTTTTCCGGTGTGTTCCGCACAGTTGGCTCTGGTCAGACATTGTTTTTTTTTGGGGCCGATTCAACATGTAGAATCCCTGTCGGGCCGTCGGTGAGAGAAAGAACTCTGTTCATCTTAGTGAATGAATCAGTGCACAAGAACAATAGCAAAACAGCGAGCAAAGAAGTCAAAACGGTACAGATAGATGGCTGTTCTAATGTTACGTCATCGATGTTCCTAGGTGAATATTTTAATTTTAACATGAGCTGAGTGGAATAAAGAAAGTGATGAGCAGGATTGATATTCAAAACGGTAAGCATGTGCTGCTGTGTTCACGGTTTGTGTATCTGCAGGCTGCAGTGTCAGTTTCCCTTTTTGAATGACGAATATAGACGAATATATTCAGAAATATGAGTCGTCTCATTTACGCAGGCGCAGAACGCACATACTAGTTGACAGTTAGCTGTAGTTCTCTTAGTATGTTCAAGTGCAGCTTTTTTCCCCGATGCAGGCGACAACACAGTCGGCTTTTATCAGCGCTAGGACTGTGGCATCATTTTGGTGTGTCCCTACCTTAACCCCTGCCAGACTCTTTCCTTCCATCATTTCAAAACTCTTTCTCTCATGTTTGTGCTTGGTTTTGATGGCAGTGTGTGATGAGCTGTGCATTTCCAGGCCAATCACCTATTAGTTGTTGTTAAAGGTCCAGAAAGTGGAGATCCCGGGGGCCGCTGGTTTTTCTGAGGCTATCCACATATGGCAGTTGTGACTGCTGTGAGCCTCTCGTCCAGCTGCTGCACTGGCACACAAATGATCCCGGTGCTCACGCATCTCCATGGAGACATGTTTGGATCCTGTGTGGGCACTGACTCTCACCAGCTCAGTCTAGTCCACTGGCCTGCATCATTTGGCCTGTTTTGCACATCCTGTGTCTGCAAAACATCAGCGCAGCAGCAGTGTAAACCAGGTGCTGCTTTAACTATGAGCACTTTTGGCTATAATGTATGATGGCCGAGAGAGCTCAACGCGCTGCAAATAGCAGATATGATCAGGATGTTAAGATAAACAAAAAGTTGCAGTGCACTGAGCTTTGTGCTATTTGCAGTGCATTTCTGTATTTGGTTGTGTTGTGAACTTTTGCAGCGTGTTTCTGTGTTTGGGTGTATTGTGAGTAATTGCAGCACATGTGTTGTCAAACTGATGAAGATGTTTTCTTATTTTGCTGGTGTTTACTTCAGTTGAAGCTCTCTCGGCCACCGTAATGATGGCCTTAAGAAAATAAACTTAAAATGCAATGTTCAAAAGGCCATTAAATTATTAATTATATAAATATAGAATTAATTATTATATATTATAGGCCATTAAATTAATACTTTTATTCAGCAGAGATGCATTCAATTAATCAGAAGTGACAGTAAAGACAACTAATATGTTACAAAAATATATGCTTGAACTTCATTAAAGAATGAAAACTGTGTGTGTGTGTGTGTGTGTGTGTGTGTGTGTGTGTGTGTTGCAAAATCCAACATTTAAGGGGACAAAATGTCCCCACAAAGATGGTAATATCCAGAATCCTTGTCCTTGTGGGGAATTATTTTGGAAAACAAATTATAAATCAGACTAAATTATGTTTTTTGAAACTGTAAAAATGTAGTTTTGTGTTATAGGTAGGTTACGGAGTAGGGTTAGTACAAGGGGATAGAATATACCGCTTGTACAGTATAAAAACAATTATGTCTATAGAATGTCCCCATAAAACCAAATGTGTGTGTGTGTGTGTGTGTGTGTGTGTGTGTGTTTCTTTTTTTATTTTGGAGGACATTTTGGTCATAGGGTTCAGCAATGAAAGAAAAGGTGTGACGTTAACTATTACGTGTGACGTTAATTATATGGTAAAAACCTGTACTGGAAAAGATTGTGTTGATCGATACAGTGCAATTTCACTATTTTGACATTTTGTTGCTGTTGTTTTTGGTGTGAGTTGTGTGATTTTTGTGCAGTGCTGATTTTGCTATGCAGTGATGTGCTGTTTACACTTGTAGTGGTAATGTAGTGTGTTAATATAGACAAATGCAAGATGCCATCCAGCCTCACAATGGTTCTGATGACCATTAGCAGCATTATATGTTGCCTCTGTTGTAAACAAGAAACTGTAGTATTAATTGGATAATAATTAATTATTTAACCTGTTTCCAGATAACATAAAAAGTAAAAAAAAGTCACATCATTCATCTACAAAAAACTTTTGAACAATCGTTCCATTCCTTCTTATATAAACGTCTCCTCAGAATGGCGAGTGCACATCCTTTTGAGCGTAATGAATGAAATGCGCTTGTAATGTCTAATTCCCATTTTCAGAGTCTCCTGGGACAACTCGACTGTAATATTCAGCTCTTCAGAAACTTTCGCTCCCATATAGATGAAATATGAAAGACTCCTATACGAAATACTTTTTTTTTTTTTTTTTGTTAGTCTGCTACTTTTTCGAGGTACAGGGACTTCAGATGTTCATTCAGAGATGTCTAAAGCAAAAAATTATCATTTTCAAGGTTTTGTACAGAACAAGAAAAAAAACATGTGGCCTTTATTACAACAAGAATGTACAGTGTCAAACGTCGCAGCTGTGTGCGAGTTTTCAGGAGCAGACAAGTCATGGCTCTTCGTTTGCTTAGATGATGGTTTGCTTTGGGGCTGCAGCTATTGATTATTTTAGTAATCGAGTATTCTACCAATTATTCCATCGATTAATCGGACAAGAAGTACTTTTTCTTTATTAAAGAGCAACACTAAATATACAAGAGAAAATAAGACTGGTATCTTAAAATGAACAACTAATGCATTTCCTTTTTCGGAAAAAATAATAAAATATTGCTGAAATTGCATTTGTAAAAACTAAACCAATTTAGTGCATTGCATTTCCATATTATATTAAAAATGCACATACAAATATATAAATAAAATAAAAATGTATCTTATATAAAAACATAAAAACAATTTCAAATGACTTTAAAAGGTAAACATAGTACAACCTAAAACTAAACCTGCAACATATAAATCCAAATAATAGTGATATAAATAATAATAAAGCCTAAACATTGCATTTATGTTGTGCAGCTTAACTTTCAAGTTTCAGTTTCAGCTCAGGCATGACATAAGCCTGCACTGTCTTCTGAAGGCTTTGTGGCTTTTGTAAGAAGAAACAAATATTGGACAGGAAGGAAACTTGGAATAAGAACAAGAGCAGAGATGGGCACACTAGAGATGGGTGGATCGGCTCTAACGTCACCGAATCCGCTGTTAAAAACAAACCATCCACCCGCACATGATTTTCTGATTTAGATCTCCGCACCCGATCGTCACATTACAATTATTCACATTCTCAGTGTTAGAGGTGCACTATGTAAACATTTTTCAGTAAAATATCCAAAAACCACTAGGCCAGTGTTATATATTTTATTCAGTTGAGTACTTGAAATATCCCAAATGTTTCCAACTATTTGTAAATCGTGAGAGAACTGCTATTTTAACCAATGAACCGGGACATGTGAGGGCGTCACCTGTCCATGGCGTCATATCTGCGTTACCCTCGTTTTTATTTATTTTATTTATTTTTTATTTAGCAGAAACGCTTTACTCTCACTGCAGTGTGCAACAAGTGTCATAGCAGCCGCCGAGCGAACGCACAGAGTAATGTCATAACATCATTTTCAACACACTCAGATGTATCTAACATGATAAACAGAGCTGCGTTACCTCATACTCATAACCGGAAAAGAGGAAATGGCGCCGGCGACTGTGGCATAATAAAAGTCCCGCTGCTCGCGGGGCGCGTTCATCTTAACAGTCGCTCCAGCGGCCTTGCTCAGCTCCAACACTCGGTCCTGCTCTGCTTCATACTACAGTAACGTTAATAATCCCATCCATGAACGTGATTTCTGCCCGAGTCCCTTTCCACCGACTGTGAGGTGAAGACCACATGTCCCAAGATTCTGCACTCAAGCTTGGCGTCATGAAACTACGCCTTTGTTTTGAATAGGCGAGTGCACCTTTAAGCACGATGCTATCACAACATATTAGCTACACTGAAGTACGTTGCTTTAAAAATCTTCTTTGGTGAAATTACATTTCTTAAATTACCTAAACCAGGGTCGACAACCTATACAGCACACGGAGGAGTAACTGCTGGAACATGAGCAAAAGAGAGAGATGTGTTTGTATTTGATTCAGATAAAGTACATCACACATACAGATCTACATTTTGAGCTAATCATTCATTATAATAACACAGCTTGTTTTATTGCGTTAGGAGCTATAAATATGATTAAAGTGTGAGATTTAAATTACGCAAATCAATGAAAGCAGGAGCGCTAGCTGCACATCACACGCACACAACAGTTACATCTTGTTCTGCTATTTGTTGCGCTTAGCTTTGAGAACATTTTAATGCTGTATCTCGAGATATCAAGTATATAAAGACCCATTAAACATTTCACATACACATCACAATGATGGTGATGCATGTGCAAACTCCATTCATGCTGCTCATGTGTTTCGAGTTGCTCGTATCTCTTCAGCTGACGCGCAAACTGCCGCAAATGAAACTTAAATGTTCATCTTGAAGCTCAACACACAGTTGTCTTCATTTAAAAATAGCGAGACTAAATTATATCACCAGTGCTGATGCTGCTCTCTCGCATTGCGGTCTTTGATCTTGAAATGAGCTGAAACCGAAAGTTAAAGAATGACACACATTCATTGTGTTTTACCCATAGACCGTAAAAAAATATGGACGACACGACTTCATTCTCTTCCGCTTAAGGCGGGCGTACACTGTGCGAATTCGGACACTCAGGAGGTCGTGAGATATTGCACACGGTACGAGTCAGTTGAAAATCGCATCAAAATAGCTGTATTGCACAGCGAGCCGGCGGCAATCACACAAGCTTCCACAATAAACACAGAGACTGGAGCTTTCAGTGTTGCTGCTATAGCTTCAGATAGAAAAAAAATAAAGAAAAATTATTTGTGTGGAAATGATTTGTTGAAAAGCAGTGAACATCAACAGAAACAACCAGAGAGGGCGCATGTGTGTCTGAGTGTATGTACGCTGTACGGTTGCAGCCAATGAGCTATAGCCTAAAAATACTCATAGATCTAGCCTATGTGACGTGATTGTGCATGATTTGGAAATAGGGGACAGCCATACGCTGGTGAAAGTCGGGCCGACTCCCCAATTTTTTTTGACATGTTCAAAAATTATCATGAGGTTGGGAGGTGCTCGTAACATGCTCGGCTCATCTCGTAATTCCTCTCACATGCTGCAAGCCGCGACCATACGAGCATCCACGATGTCCACGCGATTTTTCAGAGAGAAAAAAATAGTATGCGAGCTTGTACAACAGCAAAAATTGCACCGTGTACGCCCGGCTTAAAGTTATTGAAGCCTCCGGAGGTCCGAATATGGCGCTGACATCTTGCACAGATTTGGGACCGAGTCTGCACACTAGTGAACTCGGGACCGGAGTCTGCGCAGTAGAGAGCAGGAAGTAGAGGCGCAATATCAAAATCCCGCCCACACTCTCGCAGATGCAGAACAATTCATTATTTTGGTATGCAATTAACAGTTATGGAAATGTAGAAATTAAACCTAAAGCTCCAGTCTCCTCCCAAAAGTCCAGAAAAAAGTCTGTTAGTGCCTCAGTGGCAACTTCACTCAGAGAAGCCATCAATCTCAACTGTCAATCATGATGTCACCCCCTCCCCCACCCCTTTTTATAGCATCAAATAACTAACTGAAACTTCTTTAAAGAACAAACACTTGAAATGAAATCATCATGATAAAAACTGCCTACAATGACAGAAACCAACTTTGGGAAAAAAATATTTGAAGTGTAATTTGATTGTTTAGTTTGTCTCGCGTCCAAACACGGAGGGGCGGGTTCGAGAGGAATCTTTTTATGCCGTAGTTTGCTTTTCTGCCCTTTCTTTCTTATTTCTTTCTTTCCAAATGCCTCTGTTGTCCCTGCTTGGAACATCTAAGGTGTCTTAGTGTTTGAAATTTTGTTTTCAGTCAAACAATTGTTTTGGAAAGCATGTATGAAATTTGTCCCTGAAATTTGTTGGCTGATCTTTAATGTTAGGCTTGATGTTCCAGAAAAAAGAAATGTCACCACTAGAGTTGAATTATAGACCAGATACTCCTGTTGTCCAAGAACCAGACATTACCCTTAAGATTTTTGTTAAAGACTTGCATTCAGGAGTAGCGTCGTTCATTGAGATTTTGGAAATCAAAATAATATTGGCATATAAAGATGTGTTTATGCAGCAATCCTCCTTCAACCTCCCTCTTTTCTGTAGTTTGAGTTTGAGCTGAGTGTTGTGCTCCATTACAGACTGCAAGCCGGTCCTGTCTGGAGTCTTAGTGGGTGTCATCTATCACTAAAGCAAGTGTGATTTACACCGTTGTGCTGACACAGGTCCATGAGACACGAGCATGAACTTACCACAGCTGCAGTGTAATGGCACTCTCACCTTCGCTTGCCAGCGAGAGACACTAGTAAAATAACAGTAAATACATTGTTTGTTTTGTGTACCTCTGTCTGTAAGCATTTTTTATTGAATGCCATTACAATGACAGGGCCAAATACCATGCCAGTACAATCTCTTATCCTAAGATGGGGGTGAAAATAAACTAATTATATTTAATATTTTTTTAACTGCTACACCATTAATTACAAAATGCACTGTGTTTTTATGGCGGGATAATTGACTACTTTAAATCTAATGTTATAATTATGAATAGTTTACCAGTGTTGCAAAAGAAATTAAGAACATTACATTTCCCATAGATATTGCTTGTACTATTTTGGATTATCAATGCAATATTACAAAAATACAAACAAAGAAACACCAAAAAAAAACAAAAAAAAAACAACATGTCTAGTATAATCCTGTATTTGTAGTATTGGAGGCCGTTCTGTCTGGAGTTTGTATGTTGGATTCGTCTGGGTTTGCCCCACAATCCAAAGTCATAACAGGATAGGTGAATTGGAGACTCTTAAATTTGCCCTTAGGTGTGAGTGTGAATATGAATTTGTGTGTGTGTGTGTGTCATCCCTGTGATGGACCGGCCATCTATCCAGGGTGTTTTACTGCCTTAGACTCCCATGACACTGGGTGGGAAAGACTCCAGCCTCCCCACGACCCTACAGAGGACATACGCTTTGAAAAATGGATGGATGGATGGATGGATGGATGGATGGATGGATGGATGGATGGACAGTACTGTGAGGGTTCTATTCCTCCCTCTCTTTGCTACTCTTGTTTCCCTATCAACGTGTCTTCCTTGATCCGTTTCCAAACAAAATGTTTCAAAATATGACTAAAAAATAAATAAATAAAAAATACTGTAACAGAGACACCTGGGTCAGCTTTCAGCTAAAATTGCAATTAGTTGTGTTTGGAATAATTATTAATTTCATTGTAAATATTTTTGCTAAGATTTTATATTTCAATATCATTACTGCAGATATGAGGAGCTCCATCATTCTGATTTGAATGTGCTTTTATAATTTTTGAAAGCAGTGAGTTACGAGCTTCTTAAAAAAAATGTGCTGAAAATATATATAGTTTTGCAGATGGTGAAGTAAGAATGACAAAAGTGTTCATAGATTTTGGAAAATATGGTCACTGAATGCATTTTGTGTGAAAGCAATGAAAAATGATTCGCAGTTTGAATGTATGGTTTCAGTATTGACCAATGCTTTTTATCAATTGAAAAAAAAAAAAAAAAACTGTATTATGTAAACGCATTATAGTCCTAATGAACAAGAATTGTTTAATATGTACACACACACACACACACACACACACACACAATACTGTCCAAAATCTTGCAGGGGTTGATAAGATTTTAGAAGTACTGCATTTATATGTAATTCTTTTAAAAACATTTTAAATGACTTTACTGTCACTTTTGATTAATCCTTGCTGAATAAAAGCATTTATATATTTCAAAAGCTAAGTCTTATTAACCCAAAATTTTTCAGTATTTATGTGTGATCTTAAGTGATCCAATCACCTTCAAGTTGTTTCAAAACTGTGTTGGTAAATCTATCATAGTTGGTTTTTCTTCAATTTTTTCCTACTATGGAAGTCAATGAGTGCAGTCAACTGTCTAGTTACCAACATTCTTCAAAATATCTTCTTTCTTTTTTTTTGTGTGTGTGTGTGTGTGTGTGTGTGTGTGCGTGTGTGTGTGTTCGAAAGAAGAATCTCATACAGTTTTGAAACAACTTGAGGGTGTGCAAATGATGACAAAATGTTCATTTTTCGGTGAACTATCCCTTTAAGTAGCGCAGTCTGTATGCAATGTGCATTTCCTACAGTTGTTTGTGGAAGAGAAGAAAAAGAAGGAGAGGAGAAATGAAGTTAGTGAGAGGAGAAAAAAGGTGAGCCGCAAGCTGTAAACTAATAGAAGGAGCCTGTCTGATTTGTCTGATGCGGTGGTGGGAATTGATATTTCCTGCAAGCCTCAGGGGCTCGAGTGGAAATTCCTCCTCTGAGCCGCATCGTTCCCACTCCATCACCCTGATCCATAACTCAGAAGGAAAAATGAAATGAGAGAGGAAGCGTCAGGGGAGAATGAACTGATGAAATGGGATTATGTCCCCGTATTAAGAGCAGTTCCTTAAAGGGATGTAGAGGCTCCCCTTGAGTCCCAGTGTCGGAGTCGGGCCTCTGCATTCCAAGTTTGTGTGCGTTTAAATGCAAGGCTGCGTACGGCATCTGAGTGCTGGATCCGCCAGACATGAGAGACATGCAAATGTGAGGATAGTGGAGCCAGAGGAGTTATGAGTGTTGTGTATGGGCATAAGAATGCGTGTAAGACAGAATGAACAGTGGACAGAGACAGATGAAAGCTGAATCGCAATTCAAAGTCTTCGACCAAGTGCAAAAAGTATGTATTGTTATTGGGGGTGAAGTACATAATTAATGAAATTCTTTCATCTTTGACTCACCCACCATGCCATCCCAGACGTTTATGACTTTCTGTCTTCAGATGAACAGATTTCAGAATTTTTTTGTTTTTGTTTTTTGAAAAAGAATCCATCTCTATGAATCCATATAATGGAAGTTGATGCTTCAAAACCATCAAAAATCAATGTTTTCTCAAAATGTAGGTGTGTAGTATTATTATTTATTTATTTATTTATTTTAATTTGCCATCACAGGAATTACATTTTAAAATATATTACAATTTAACAGCAATTTTAAATCTTATTATTTCACAATATTACTGTTTTTAGTGTGTGTTTGATCCAATGCATCCTTGGTGAGCATAAGAGACTTCTTTCTTTCTTTCATCCATCCATCCATCCATCTATCTGAGCAAAATCACGGCCAAGGACAAGAGGCCGCAGGTAACTACAGTATGATGAGATACAATATTACACTCAGCTGTAGCTGTATGCGATATGCCTATATATATATATATATATATATATATATATATATATATATATATATATATATATATATATAGGCATATCGCACAGCTACGAGTGTAATATTGCATTTAGACAACACTTTGACAGCACAAGTGAGTAAATAAGAAACAACAATGGAGTGTCTTTAATCACACTCTTTGTGCAGGACTACTTCCTTTCGCCATGGGTTTAAATCTCAAGTTGACAGTTTAACAGTTGAGCCCAAGCCTCCGTTACTAATTCTAAAACACCACTTTAGAAATTGTAACGATGGAACACTGAATCGCTTCATTGAAGCTTATTGTGTTATGGTATTATGAGAGAGAGATCGACTAAACAAGTATATTACCTGCATCTGATATACAATGGTGGCCAAAATTATTAGAACACTTGGAATCTGGGAGTTGTCTTATTGGGCCTGGATTTATTTTTCGAGAGGACAATGACCTGAAACATTCTTTGAACTATTGTCGGAACTATCTGCAACAGAAGGAATCTGTTGGAACATTGAAAATGATGGACTGGCCCCTTCAAAGTCCAAAACTTTATTAAGTAAAGTTCCGGCCGATCGCCTTCCATGGAAAAAGTGTTGAAAGTGCCTTCTCGCAGTTCAAGATGTTTACGTCTGACGAGCGTAACTGGTAGTGTACAATGGGGTAATCCAGCACCCGGAAAGCGTATCTTCCATAGGGGCAGCCATTGCTAACCAAGCCATCACCTGCTGTTAGCATTCCATTGACAACCATTCATTTTGGCGTCACTTTGACAGCGAATAACTTTACATCTGAGGTGTTTAAAGACTCCATTTGTCCATTGTTTATTTCTAAAGAAACACGACAATGTATAAAAGGCTTCATTACCTTGTATCTTACACTATCGCCCCGTAGAAGCCGATTTTGTATAGACCCCTATAGACAGGAGGAGAGGCTCGCAGGCAATCTTTTACTGTCTATGAGGCAATCGGGGGGATGTCAAATTAAGTCAAGGGAGAAGCATGGGGAGAAGCCCATAGAGAGCCAAAATCTCTGCAAGATTCGGTGAGTCAGATTTCACTTTGCACAACTACTAGAAGACTTACAACTGTCAGACAGGTTGCTCACGTCACATCTGCATCGTCAAGCTCAGTCTGAGTCTGTGCAGTACATCAGCCGTCAGGAAGTGAGTGCTTCTAATTGACTTCACTTTTCTTCGTTGAAATCTATGGGGTCGCTGTGTCCATTTCTTTTACTGTCTATGGTAGTGTAAGCCTTTTGAACTGCAGAGGCACTTTCAACACTTTTCCCATAAATTGAATATGGAAGGCGATCAGCTGAAACTTTACTTTATACATTTTTAAATATGGATATTTTTCTTACACAAACTCATCGCTTCGCTTCAGAAGGCCTTTATTAATCCCCCAGAGCCGCGTGGAGCACGTTATTTGACGGACAAATACATTTTTTATGGACTTCAAAAATCTACAATTACTGCTATTATAAAGCTTGGATTAGCCAGGACTTTTTTAATAGAACTCCGATTTTATTCATCTGAAAGAAGAATGTCATATACACCTAGGATGACTCGAGGGTGAGTAAATCATGGGCTAATTTTCATTTTTGGGTGAACTCCTCAAAGCCTTCCATTGTAACCCGTGGTGGTTAAGTGTTTTTCAGTCACAAGATGGCGCCAGACAGTCAACGACAGCAGAGTGACACGTTAAGCATATAAGTAGTACCGGTCAAGATAACTCGTAGTACCCAGATGAGTGGTGTGTTATTCACTTTGGCGGTTGTTATCTGGGAATAACATACTACTGGAATGTGCGATTGACCAATCAGAATCAAGTATTCCACAGAGCCATGTAATAACATGAGGTAATGCACTGCGAATGGACTGTTAATAAACACAAACATTTTATTACTAACATTAACAAAAGTTAGTTCTCTTTGTTTGTTTGTTTGTTTGTGTTAGTTAATGCATTAACAAATTAAACCTTATTTGTAAAATGTTACCAAAAATTCTATTGCCTAACAAAAAATAAAAATAAAATACCTAAATAATGCAAACAAGTTATTGGACAGCATTACTTAGGCTGCATATAAAGAATAATAATGCATGTGCCATGCATGAAATAGCCTCCGCAAGGACATAAGGAAATGGTTTTAATCAAACCATATTGATGATGGAAATAATACGAGAACAATAAAAGTGCTAGTTATTAAAAAATAACGCTTCAGTGTTTTTTTAAAAATAAATAAAAATTACAGTAATAGTAAACATCTTTAATATTAGTCTATCAAATAACGTTGCTGAAGATGATGAACAACCATAAACTAAAGCACTCAGAAGGTTAATTAACAACTAAACACATCATATATGAGATCAATCAGATATACAAAAATAAATATAATATTACAACTTATATTTGCACAAAATCACGCACAGGTGAAGGCCTATAACTCCTGTGGATGCTGCTCTTCCCCTGTTTGAGAGTGTGTGCTTAAACTGAAGATGATCACCGGTACAATGAAGCACTGCAGGTTATTAACTCAACTAAACGAATCCTATATGAGATTAATCAGATGCTTATACTACATAAACTTAATATTACGCTTGTATATGCTTATAATGATGAAGCGAACTTGACTGTGCTGGTCAGAATGCGTTGTGGATGAGCTCTTCCCACAACAGCGCACTGAAACACAACTGAACCCAGAGAATTCACAACAAATTTTCTCATTACAGTGTTATATATATGACAGTCCCAGCAGTTATTAATAATGTGCATTTCTGTTTGAACTGCGCGCGCTGAAGCTAAAGACCGGTACAATGAAGCTTTTCTGATTGTTAATTAACTCAACCAAACGCATCCTATATGAGATGACATATACAGAATAAATATAATATTTCAACTTACAATGGCACAAAAAGGTTGTGAATGCACAAGTGAACTTGACTGTGCTTGTCATGAAGGTGTAACTCTGTGGACACGCTCTTCCCTCAACAAACGCGCGGAAACACAACGTTCTTTCGGATTCTCATTATAATTGTATGTAGCTTATATGTTAGACTTGCGCTTCACATGTTGCACATAACTGTATTTTCCTTTTCGAAGTGATTCCAATCATATTTCGAGCAATTCAAACCCATCATGGCGGACAGCGCGTCTGAAGTGTCTCAGCTGAAGGAAATATACATTATCTATCGGCTTGAATATATCGGTCAAATTTTCTTATCGGATTGATAAGGATAACATCAAAAATGATCATTTATCGGCCGATAACAATATGTTGCCGATATATATTGTGCATCCCTAATTGCAAACCGAATCTCTTGAATATCACTGGATATTGCAAGGATAGAATCAAAAAATGTCGTCCAGCCATCTTTTGACATACTGTTCAACATATGATCTGGGACTCACTAATCCTAATCCCTCACAGTAGGACAGATAATATGGGAATTGTGTTTCTGATGGAGTGTGTTAAAGACAGAGGGAAAAAAGAGGAATTGAGGCCTTGTTTCTCTCATTGTGTTGCCTGTGTCACTGACCTGGTTCACAGAGCCCCGTGTGCCAAAAATAGTCTCCTGTTGTTTCTGACAAATAGTTCTTTTCAGGCCTTCCACCACAGTCTCCAAACAGAGCAGCATTCCCAGACTATGTATTTCTCATCCCTCTTAACCTTTCCCATTCATTAGTGTAGGTCTTTGTTTCCCTGTACACTCATTCTCATTGACCTCCCTCCCTTTCTTTCTCTCTTTCTTGCTTTCCTAAGCACCCACTTGCCATTCAGTTCATGCTTCCTCAGACTGCATGGCTGCTATGTGCTCCGCTCTGCAGCAGGAATAGACAATCAGTTTTGTGTTGGCCTAATAACTCTTCCTTCTCCTCCTCCTTTTCTCCGGCCTCAGATCTCGTAGCGCGTCCCCTCCCCGCCTCCATGCATCAAGCCATGTCTATTTTTAAACGTCTGCATTACACCACATTATGATCCCCGGTAAGTGTCCTGTCTTTTCAGGGGACTATCAAAAATGAACACATCCATCAAACAGTCACATTTAATTTGTTTTGCAAACTCCTAGATGCTCAGGAGACTTTAGCTCAAAAGGACAGTTGTAAATGTGTTTTCCAGGTACGCTGTCCTTTTGTATTTCTTGTACAGTCATAGCAGAATGATGCTATTGTAGATTTCATGTATTATGAAAGTGGTAAACTATTTCTAGTTTAGTGCTAATCTAGAAAATATTATTTGTTGGACAGATGCTGACTCTACCGTGTAAGTTTTAAATACAAAATTAAATAATAAAAAATATATTTTACATATTTTTTATTTGATTTTTATTTAGACATTTTATATGCAATCCCACCACCAGACAAACAAGCCACTTTACCTTTATATACAAAGAACAATACTGTAAAAATTTCAGTAATACAATAATAATGCTTTTTTCCTGTTATTTTTTTCTCCATTATACACTGCCATTCAAAAGTTTGCTCACTATAGCTGCATTGATTTGATAAAAAAGGACACTTTTTTTATCAAAAAGTGTCCTGAAAGTGTAAAATCAGCTGCATTGATTTGACAATTTCACAACTTAAAATAACTTTTTTAAATTTGAAATAGAAAAAAAGCTTTTGTAACATTATACGTCTTTTACTGTCACATATGATCAATTTATTTGACAAAAAGTAAATAAAAAAACATTAAAATCAGAAAAAATAGAAAAATCCTAAAAATAAAAAAGTTGCATAAAACTTGAGCATCATCAAGATTTAAACTCACTTAAAACTCACTTTACAAAGAGTCCCAAAGTCAGTAATGTCTAAATCAGCATATGCAGCAATTGACATTTGCCCATCATGTAATGATTACAGAACCGAGAGTTTAACTGTGATTATGGGAAGTATTTATGGTGCAATCTGTCTTACAAGCCCACACACACACTGTGCAATTGTCCCTTACCCACTCACCCTCATCAAGTCAGAACTGGGGTATAATTACACCTAAATACCCTTATTAAAATCATCTTTTCATCGCAGGACTTCAACTCACTCACTGGGCGACTCTCTCTTATGAAATCAGTGATTACGTCTGATAAAACACACAAGACAATGAAGGTTCTGTTGTGCTTTGCCTCCTCAAACAGCCGGTCTGTGACAGCTATGCTTTTCGAAGCAGAAGGGTGAAACTATCGTTACCTCCCTCAATTCTGTTCTCAATCTTGTAATCACAATATTCTCACTATTATGCACCTCGCGGCAATGCTTAACACAGGCCCATCAAAGCAGCACTTCCTGTGAATTACAGCTCTGCAGCTGAACGGATCTTAATTATGATCTGACTTCCTATTATGTAGAGTAAACTTAACAAATCTCTCTCTCTCTCTCTCTCTCTCTCTCTCTCTCTCTCTCTCTCTCTCTCTCTCTCTCTCTGAGTGGATGCTGACACATGCCATGCTAACACAGAGCTGGCCTAGTGTTAGCTGGTATTTATTTTAACTCATTCATCTGACAGTAAGATGACAAAGAAAAAAAGTTGTCAGCTACATGTCAGCTAACTCTCATTAGAGTATTAGTAGACTGCTAGGTTAGGGTTATGTCTTAGGGTTTGTGGTAGTGGAATAAGTCGACATGTAGTTGCAAAGTTACTTGTAATAATCAGTAATGTCTGACATTAAAGGGTTAGTTCACCAAAAAATTAAAATTCTGTCATTAATTACTCACCCTCATGGCGTTCCAAACCCGTAAGACCTTTGTTCATCTTCGGAACACAAATAAAGATCTGTTTGGTGAAATCCAAGAGTTTTCTGACCCCACATAGACAGCAACACAACAACCACTTTCAAGGCCCAGAAAGGTAGCAAAGAGATTGTTAAAATAGTCCATGTGACTATGGTCCAACCTTAATGTTATGAAGCAATGAGAATACTTTTTTGTGCGAAAAAAATTATTTTATTCAACAATGTCTTCTCTTCACTCTCCTTTGTGATTCACATAAGCACCACAACGCATGCAAGTGGTGCTCAGCCAATAGTGAGCCAGCGATCTGCTGTAGAACCCGGAAGCACTGTACTGTGTGAATGATGAATAGCATAAGAGAGTGAAAGGGAAGACAAGACATTGTTGAATAAAGTCGTTATTTTGTTTGTTGCGCACAAAAAGTATTCCCATCGCTTCATAACATTAAGGTTGAACCACTGGAGTCACATTAACTATTTTAACTTAATCTTTTTACTACCTTTCTGGGCCTTGAAAGTAGCCGTTGGGTTGCTGTCTATGTGGGGTCAGAAAGCTCTCGGATTTCAGCAAAAATATCCTAATTTGTGTTCCGAAGATGAACGAAGGTCTTACAGGTTTGGAACAACATGAGGGTGATTAATGTAATTAATGAGTAATTAATGACGGATTTTCATTTTTGGGTGAACTAACCCTTGAAGCAGACAATCTACGAATACTCTAATGAGAGTTAGCTGACATGTAGTTGTAAAGTTACTTAGTAGAATGTCTAAAGTGGATGATCGAAATAAAGTGTTACCCTCACTGAGCTACATTTCATTCATTCAGATTCTTCATCTCAGGACAGCAACAAAAACTGCTTGCTGTTTGATTTTGTTTTTCCTATTGAAACATGAAGGTGAAAGTGAAGGTGAAGGTAAAGCTAGATCATTTCACAGCCTTTGAAAACTTGTTAGTATTTTACTAGACAAACATTTCTATATGTTTGTGAGATATACAAGGCTTTAAAGCTACTAGACATGGATTGAAAGTGTAACTGAACTGTTCTCTGTAATAAGATACCATACTCGTAGACTGCTACAGGCTTGCATGTCAGTCTCTTTGTGAGCATTTGCTGCTTTCCATCGGGTGCACACTGCTCCTGTCTAATTAACATTTGGCCCAAGGGCTATATGTTTGTTGATTTTAACATGTAGCTACAGTTTCAAGTTAAAAGCATGCAAAGAGGGTATGCTGCTAAAAAATATGGTTTTAACAGTTGGCTAGATATTAGATCAGCTGTCATCCCTATATGTACTTTGTCGATTTTAATTAATACTAAGTTGTGAGTTGCATTGTGTATTTATGCCTCGACTTTATGGATTTTAAAGAAGCAGATGGCTTTACTTGGGTCTGGGGCCCAGCTAAACCTTCCATCCTAGTGATAGGTAAATGACACATTAGCATTTGGCTCTGAAAGCAATAGGGGGTTGAGTAACGATGCTGCAGCATCTTGGGCTGGGCTCTGCAGACGTAAGCAGCCTGCATCCAACACTCGCTTTTGGCACCAGATCAAAGTGAACAGAAATTTGAATCTGAAATTCAATCTTCAAATGTAAGTCTAAACAAATCTAATAAAAGAGATGGTTCAGCCAAAAATTTAAATCCTGTCATCATGTACTCACCCTCGTGTTGTTCCTACGCTGTATGACTTCTGCAGAACAAAAAAGGAAATATTTTGAAGAACAACTGTTCCCTTTCAGTTGGTCACATTCGACGTACGTTGGATATATTTAACGAATTGGGGATCACTTCTGAGAGCCCCTATCAGCTTCGAGTGTATACTGAACAGGCCAATGGCCATTGGCATGCGAGATTTGCATCTTGCGCTCCGCCCCGCAGCGCGAACATAAATACGGAAGCGGATGCAGTGCACATTTGTCATTCACTTCGGAGCCGTCTGTGTGCTGCTGAAGAGTGCTATAAAGAGAGGAGAATCTTTGTCTGTGTTGGTGTGAAGGCACAACAGCGAGGACCGCAAACTCACTGAGAGTTAAAAAACTGCTGTTATCACAGCATCTCTGTTGGTTCGGTGAGCGTTCCAGTGTTGAGTGCAAAACACAGGCTGCACTACCCCCTCTGTTGTTGTCGCGGCCATCTCCCTGGGTGCTTCAGCACGTTAAAAGAGCTTTTTTCCCCTAGAAGAGCTACACGGTTTGACCTGCGTCTTTTTCAAAACGTCAGTCAAACCGTGTGTTTCTGGATGCTGTTGTTTCCTGTCCTCATTTGACGGCCACGATCTCTCTCACATATAAATATGTGAGACTGCGTTCGTGGGTGATCTATGTTCTCTCAGGGGAACGTAATCACAACTGCACACTGTTCATCTCCCCCTTCTCGTAAGGGCTTGAGCGTTCAGCACGGCGTGTGCCGTTGAGCGGCCGGCTGACAGCGCCGGTTGTCAAGGCAACCCAGTGTGTCGCTCGGCGCCATAGATGCGCGGTCGAGACTATGAAACCTCAAACGGGGTTGAGTCCCTTTGCCTATTCCCCGATCTAGTTTCTTTTCTGGTGCACCAGAATAGGGCTACTTCGGCTAATAAGCCTTGGTGACCTGAGGATTACAGTGGGGCTTTCCCCGCCGAGTACATCTCCGTGGGCCTTCCACTCCTCTATCGCATCACAAGCATGCTGAGACTGTGTTTGTGGGTGGTTCGTATTCTCTCATGAGAACATGACCACGTCGGTGCGTTGTTCATCTTGCGTTTTCATAAGGGCTTGAGCGTTCAGCGCGCCATGTGCCGTTGAGTCTGACAGCCGCTCACTGTCTCACATGCCTGTGTGAGGGCTGTTATGCACTGGAAATGAAGATGATGCTGAGATTCCCACTATAATGGTAGGTGCTCATGCTGAATCCGATTCAGAGTTGACAGCCATGCTTTCCCGGGTGGCTGAGGCGTAGTGCAACGCGTAAATCGCCTTGCCCGCCCCCTTGCATTTTTTTCCCGGATATGCATCGGAAAACTTAGCAGTATGGAACTATTTGGTGCCAAAATATGGAACACCAAAGGGGCCATAATCTGTGTAACGTTTTCCCCTCTCACTACCCTCGGCAGTGCCTGGCAGATCACCTCTGCCCTGCACTCTTAATGCACGAGGGTAGTTCTGAGCCAAGGTTGAGCTGCGTAGTGACTGATCATATTTAAAGTCACATCGCTGGCTCTCGGCCAGATGATGTCCACCCTGGTGGTCCAGAAACACCCTTGGGCTAACCTTGCAGAGGTGTGAGACATCGCCAAAGTACACTTTCTTGATGCTCTCATCTCACGTGGTGGCCCTTTTTGCCGACACTGTCGGTGACTGCGTTAGAGAAAAAAACAGCAGTCCTCCACGGTTCAAAAGCCGGCTGAGGTAGCTGTTCCCCAACATGACTGGTGTCCATTGTGGGCCGGCCCCTCAGTCTGCTCATCGCCATGGGCATCGGTCCAACGATGCCACCCATCTCAGCTGCCAGTGGTCAGCTGAAACGGGTGACCCGCACTTGGTTGGAGCTGCTCTTCCCTGGAGGAGGGCCGGGTGGAGAATAATTTGTAAATTCTGTTCTGCTGCTGGTGTTACAAACCAGTGTTACCAAAATTCTTAAGAACAGTTCTAGTACCTCTGGGTCTCGGGAGCTCAGGAATGGCAGTGTGTGTCATTCTCACTCTCCCCAGAAGAGCGCGAGAATGACAGTGTGCGACGCCGGGGACCCTTGCCACTCTCGTTCCCCTCTTCTCAGAAGCGCACTTGGCGGTATGCAACACTGTAAAGCCTTGCCACCCTCCGATGCCTCTCCCTTTGCCAGCAGGGGGTGCTGGCTGTGTTCAGGATGCACACAAGAGGCCTCCTCACACCTATGCGCCCCCTCAGCAGAAGTAGGTAAGTGCTGCACTACACACTCAGACCCCACTTCGGGCCGCTATGCCGTCCGAGTCGGGTCCCTGCAGTCTGCCTCGCTGCCCCACTCTAGTCTGTGGTGCTGATGGTCCCTCTTGTTTGGTCGCTGGAAGCCTGGCTAGCACTTCCCAGCCCGTCTCGCTGGCTCATCTGTACTTCAGACTCGGCTACGCGATTCAGTTCGTCCAGTGCCCACCCACCCCCAACCCCCACGGTGTTTCAATGACACCGAGTTGCCGCCAAACCTACAGTCCGTGGGCGGACCCTTCATTTCTATGGGCAGGAGTTCCCCTAGAACAAGTGTCCAGGCATGCTGTGGTCTCCATGGATGCCTCTGCCACCGGCTGGGGGGCCACGTACAGCAGGCATGCAGTTTTGGGTCAGTGGACAGGGCCCCAACTGCATTGGCACCTCAACTGCCTCGAGTTGCTAGCAGTACATCTTGCGCGGGGCCGCCTCAAAGGGCCGCTAAATGGCAAGCACGTCCTGGTCCGTCCTGACCGTTGCGTGCGTCAACAAATAGGGTGGTCTACGCTCCCGTTGCGTGTCGCAACTCGCCCGCCATCTCTTCCTTCTGGCCACTCACATTCCCGGCCTGCTCAATCGTGCAGCCGACGAGCTCTCACAACAGCAAGTGCTTCCAGGAGAGTGGAGACTCCATCCCCAGGTGGTCCAGCTGATCTGGAGATGCTTCGGGACCACACAGGTAGACCTGTTTGCTGCACCGGACATGTCACACTGCCAGTTGTTTTACTCCCTGACCAGGGGACCCTCGGCAAGTATGCATGTCCCCCAGTGAGCCTTCTTGCACAGACCCTGTGCAAAGTCAGGGAGGATGAGGAGCAGGTATTGTTAGTTGCACCATACTGGCCCAACCGGGCCTGGTTCCCGGAACTAGTCCACCCTCTCCGCGTTGACGTCATTTTTGACGTGTGCACCCTCGTGCTCGTGCGGACGCATCTAGTATAAACATATTTACATTTTAATTATTTGAGTGTTTTCCATGGTTGTGTTGACATTTCTGCCTTTATAACTGAGGGGATTATAATCAGAGGAAGGATAAGTTTAAAATAAAAATGTTTAAATGTAATATATTTTTCTCCTGGTCCTTATTTTAAATACATCATAAAAATATCTATATCGTGATACAGTTTTCAGCCATATCGCCCAGCCCTAATCCTGAGACCCCGGCCCGGATATATGCCCAAGGTTCCCACCACTCCTTTCCCGGACCAGGTGGTGAACTGCAAGTGCTGCCCCCAGAGGAGGCAGACCCAGCCCTGGCTTTTCTCTGTCCTGTCCGCACTCTGCGATTTATACGTGGACAGAACGCAAAACCTTAGGACCTCAGAACAGCTCGGCGGTCCCATATGTGTATTCTTCCTCGGTACGGCTCCCTACGGCGAGCCTGTGTCTTTCCCTCGGCAGAGCCCGCTCTGCCATATCTGTCCGGTATAGTCTCCCACCTAAGATTGGCTGGGGCCACCCCAGAGACGTGCCCAGATGGCCAGTCCATATATGTATTTTCCACGTTACCTCCCTACGGGCAGGATGTGGACTCCGCAGCGGCCTTCCTGGCACGCTTTCCCAGCGTTATCCAATACCTGCTGAATGGGTCTTGTAGAACAGCAGCAGTGACTTTCCCGCCCAGAAAAGGTGAGGGTCCAGAGGGGCTCACACAGGGGCGCTGAAAGTGGCAACAGCCGTGGCGTTTTCCATAGGGATCCCAATTCGTTGGATACGTCCGATGTACGTCGAATGTGACCGTCTGAAAGGGAACATCTCGGTTACGTATATGTAACCCTCGATACCTGAAGAAGAATGTCCTGTCGCCACGGTTACTGTACCATCACTACAGGGTTCTCACTACATGTGCATGCTCATCAAGTTCACTAATGCTCCTCAGTGAAAAACGAATGTGCGCTGCATCCGCTTCCATATTTATACCCGTGTTGCGGGGCGGAGCGCGAGATGCAAATCTCGCATACCAATGCCCATTCGCCTGTTCTGTATGCACTCAAAGCTGATAGGGGCTCTCAGAAGTGATCCCCAATTCGTCGGATACGTCCAATGTACGTCTCTGTTCCCTTCTTCAGGGAACGAGGGTTACATATGTAACCGAGACGTTTTTGTCTGAAAACAAATGGGGTATAAAACAACATCAGACTGCTTTGACATTGTATGCACAAAATCAATCAATCAATCAATCAATCAATCAACCAACCAACCAATCAACCAATCAATCAATCAGAAACACATTTCATATCCTTATCCTATACATTAACCTATTTCTAGTATAAATTTTATGTGTCAAAGTCATACATTCCCAATTACCAGACACCCGATGAAGTCACACGGTTGAGTAGCTGATCAGTATAATTTATTTCATAAATGCAAATGATGTTGGCATGAGAACTAAATAATAAGTTGGCAGAGGTCCAGTTGGCTGTTTCTCTGCTATGTTTATATCTGTCGTCTTTCCAAGGTATCGTGTATTTCACAGGAGTCCAACTGTGATTTGTGTACCTACCAGGTATGAATTGCGCTTCTCTCTGGGATGCCTTGGGAAGGTGAGAGCTAGATTGGATCCAAGCTTGTTTGCGCTTTCCTTTAAATTTTGAAAAGGTAAATCGATGAGAACTTATTTAAATTCATCTGACTGAATTCAATATGGAAATCTGCATATGCTTATCTTTTCCATTTCTGAATATAAGCTACCTTATTTTTTGAACTATTAGCAATTTATAAAATGGAATAATTTAGATATAGATTTTTGAGTGCCGGTAAGAATTCAATATATCCAAATATCAAAGATACAGAGTGAAAATATTCAGTAATATCAAACAGCATTTTATTTCAAGCATCATGCCTTTGATGGCTTTTGAAAGTCAGTTTCTGTTGACTCTGATCTGATAGCCTCAATTTCCTCTCCATCTCATTCGCCAAAGTAAATACAGTGTACAATGCATGTATAGAGTGAATGCCTGCAAACAAACCAATGCCAACTATACTGTATGTGCAGTGGTGTCCAAAAGACCACAAGTGAAAACGTATTTGAGACAGACCAATTATATCTTCATTCTTCCTACCTGTCTTCCATCTAGTAAAATGCTTGAGCAGGGTCATGCACTGACATTGTGAGGGTCAGTGGCCCAAACCGAAAAAAAGGGGCTCTATAAGGGGGTTGAGTATCATCTTAATATAGAGCATGAATAACAAACCTTTACAATCATAATGTAAAAACAGTTGTTAGGTTTTAGTGCTAATTCAAATGATGTTGTTGTAATTACTCCTCCAAAAAAAGTTGATTATGCGCTAATTTGATCTCATATTTAAAGTTTTTTTGTTTTGTTTTTAAATGTAGATTTAGCGAATAAGAATCGCTAAAACTATTGAATATAGTTTGATAGTTTGATTAACAAAGGTCTTGTTAATGATTTTCAGTTTTGTTCAAGGTAATTAAAGCAACAGTTTTTCAATAACAGAAGAATATGTACTAGTATGGTATTTGGGGTAAAAGTACAATAATTAACATGATAAATCATTTTCAAATTGTTGACATGACATGGTTAGATTCAGATGGGAAATATCATATATTAAGTTGGTTGTCCATCTTAGAGGTAATCACCATATTTATAATGAAACCATCATATTTAAAAATATGATACTAATCATATCATATATAATAAGATATCTATAATATTTTTTTAGTATTATTTGTTAATACTGTAAAGCTTTATTTAAAAATATTAGTATATATTTAATTTAATTATCATTCAATGCTTTCAGAGATCTTTAATTTTTTTATTTGTTTCTGTATTTTAAAATATATTTTTATACTAACATATTTTAATGACAGTATATTTATATTTACAGTATAACAGTAATTTTTATTATTATTATTATTTATCAAAATAAACAGAAATTAGTACACACTTTGCTATGATGATTTACCCGCTGGCTTGCTGGAGCTTTGAATCCATATGCAATGTTGAACTGACTTTAGCCTCCTTTTGCTACAAAGTGTACCGACAACAGCTAATTTTGTGTTATTTAGCTTAGATCAGGTAAAATAATTTGATTAGACAATTAATTATCTTCCAAGAACGTGAATATTTTGCATAAATTGTTTAATTGTTAGCACTATTAGAAGACGGGGAGCAAAGTATTACTGACAGAAATACAAAAACAAACTACCAAAGTACTAATTGCGCGAATCAATCACTGTCTGTGGTGGATTGTAGTTTGTAATCTACCTGTTAATGGGACGACATTCTGGAACTATCGTCTCCGCGACAGAGCGGACACAACCACAGACTTTGTGTGATGCTCAAACGGGAAACACGGAAGCGGATTTACAGAAATGAGTGGATTTTTAGCAGAACAGAATGCTTTTATGGGAATCCTCTGGGGGTGAGGGAGGGATGGGGAGCAAGAGGGGCACCTCAGCCGATGAGGGCAGAGGGGCAGTGGCTCTTGCCACCAGGTCACCCCCCTGTGCACGGCCCTGTGCTTGAGAGTGCCATGCAGAGTATATGCATATGTTCACGGTGAGTCCTTTGTGCATGCTCATCAAGTTTGACTTTGACTATATGCAACTCCTGCTGTGTTGCAAGATGTCTTGCGAGATGTGCAAGATTACTCGTTCATGTGTGTGATGTGTTTGAGTGTATAAGGTGTGTATATATCTGTTTTGCAGTGAATATTTGAGCCTTATGGGGGGTGCATAAGACAACAATAAAAAAATTAAAAAATTGGAAGCACTGCTTTAGTGTTTGTTATTCCGTCAAATAGGGGTCACTTTGTCGTCTTCATATCTGTCCATTGTTCCTCAGTGTTCTCAGTCTCCCAAAAGACATTGCAATATGGTCTGTAATACTATTTAAATTGGCATTTAAGTGGTGTGGGGTTGATAGCTGCATTCAGTGTGGAAATGGTCTTTAAAGCATTCTTCTGGGGCATCCTTGTCTTCTGCTCTTGATTGAACCAATTTCTCCCCTTAATGTGAAATAATGCTATTTATAACTGGAGACTGACAAAACACATAAGGAGTGACAAAATGTGTTACCCTTAATGTCCAAACAGGGAGCAAGAAGGCAAATCAACAACACATCAACAGTTCTGTGTTGAGGTGTAATGCATTTGTATCCATTACATTATGCATTACATGCATTCAATTATTAATTAAATGGTAAAATAAATTGAGGAAATCAGTTACATCAAATTGTTTAAGGTAAGAAATTTTAAGTTTAAGCAGAACTTGCAGATTTGTTTTATTTTGTACTCATACATTTTAAGTGCTCTTAACTTCAAATATTTAATCCATCTTCATACATTTAACTTAAAACTTTAGCTAATTCAATAAATGCTACCTTGCTATTTTGCTATTGGTAACACAATGCTTTGATAGCAATAGCATAGCATATAGCACTTGATGAATGAGTACAGTAATATAGATATTTAACACACTGTATATCTGTTCATCTGTACTAAGTAAACCCCCCACCCCATAAACATAGCACCACTAAATCTCCCACTTAACATTAATCTTGCACCAAAAAAAACATTATATAACACTTAATTTTAGCATTTACTCTTCCTTTCAGGTGCCGAGCATGCTGGGAAATAGAAATTCCAGCCCAGTTTCAGTTAAAGCTGCAGTCCGTAACTTTTTGCGCTCTAAGCGCACAGCTTTAAGTTTAAGTTTGTCTAAATTAAAAGAAAGTTCATAAAACTCAAAACAATATAACAATTCAGATTACTTAAAATGTGTACATTTTGTGAACTCAACAGACAAAGAAAGTTCTAAATACTCATAAAAGTTCATTTGATTTAACTTGTTTAATTTGAGTTGGCTTTACTCAAACCAATTAATTATTTTGAGTGTTTACAGTGTATGTGTTGTACTAGACATAAACACTTTAACTGTTTCCCTGCCATTTGATGGAATTTTACACCATTTATGACACAACGCTTCCTCGCCATTGACAGAATTTTCTGGCTTTCCATGTTTTCACTGTTATATGGTAGGGTGTGTTAATGGCATAGCATATGGTAGGGTGCTAAAAGAGTAAAGAATCTCTGGATCAACAGAGGAAAGAGTTAATAAGCTCTTTGCAGCTATAACAATCTGTTTTGGAGCAGTTTTGTCTATTATCTGTGTTAACCAATAAATAATCGTAACATTGCAGACGTGTTATCTTTTAATAGTAATACAGCTAAAGTAAAGGCAGTGTTGTTATTGCTTTCTGACACCGTGATCTATATTATCTCCAGATGCTGGTGCAATATATTTACCTTCACAGCTGCAAGTGTATCAAAGTGGAGTTGGAAACTTCATGTACGTCTCAAACTCTGACAGGAAGCAGAGGAGTGCGAATTCTAGTTTGGTGAAAACTTGGAAACAATTCTGAAACTCACTTCTTAGTCCTTGTGTGTTTTTCCCTTTTACCTGTCCATGTCATCATTTCAATGAGAATCATGCTGAGACTTCAAAGAGGGGAAATCTATTGAGTTGCCTTTGGGTATTTCTGTTTCCTTCAGATTTCAGCTGAAAGACGCTAATTCAATGGTATTCTGTAACAATTTTGTTGTGGCCTTACCATGGTTGGTTAAGAATTGGCTCCTTTCAATTCAGATATTAGAATTTGAAGTGAACTGTCCACGCTGATATGTAGACTTTTTAACACTTTATGTCGATAGTCCACTTTAGACATTCTACTAACTATAAGTAACTGTGCAACTAAATGTTAACTAGCAGTCATTAGAGTATTAGTAGACTGTCTGCTTAATATCTGCTTAATATACTGTAGAAATTCTACTGACTACAAGTAACTTTGCAAGTATTTCAACTTATTCTACTAACCCTAACAGTCTACTAATACTCTAATGGGAGTTAGTTGACATGTAATTGAGTTACTTATAGTTAGTAGAATGTCTAAAGTATACTATAAAACTAAAGTGTAACCCCTTTTTCATCATTATTTTGTACATTTTATATATATATTATACACACACACAGAAAGACTTTTCCTTTTCTTTTTTGGTTTTTTGTTTCTTCAGAATTGATGCTCTGGGAGAACTTTCTCTTGTAACTACACAACACCTGCCATTTTCCTGACTATGAATGGTGCGCCATCTGTTGCAAACTTTATTTCTTTTAAAAATCCTGAAGGCTGTATTTGTGAGACACCCTTGTGTTAGAGTCACATACAGATGGTTGCCTTGTCATGGTGCACTTGTAGAACAAAGGGAAATGTCTTTAGATAGCATCTTGTTCTGTTGGGTTTGCTGAATCTGAATTCCATGGAGATTTGCTTGCCTCTTCATCCAGTTTAAGAATATTGATTGAACTAGCCAATTTAACGTGAGCCAGCTTGCACTGCCTGTGTATTAATAACATCTAGGCGGAACTGGAGGGCGGTTGCTTGGCAACATGGTCATTAATTTTGAGCAATCTCATAACACTCAGGCTGAATACAACTGTTTTTGCTGTTTCAACTGTTGCCTCTGATTTGCAATTCTCTGGTCAGATGCCTCGCCTTTAGTCAGCATTGATGAACAATTGTATTTCAGTATGCAATGATGGAAAAGGTTATTAATTTGTTAATTAAAATATCCACATTTTTTAACCAGATATTCATTTTGAAACTTTTGTTGAATTAGCTCTCTCTCAATTTCACTCTCTTTCTTATTGGCATGATTGTTTCACATTCAGTATTGTCAAAGCATCAGTACACCCAATACAAACAGAGCAAATAAAAATGAATATTAAATAAACTAATAAAATTAATAAAATAAAATAATAAATAAGGCATCTCAACCAATTTGGCTCAAAGCAATGGCTGGTTTGTAAAGGTATCCACTTCTTTCTTTCTTTTTTTTGCAATAGATGAATGAATGCCCTGGTTTGAAACTGATGTTTGCTGGACGTTTGTGAGTTTCAGACGGAACTGATTTAGGGCTTTTCTCTTGGGTTTTAAGAGCTTTAGCTGCAGTGTGTTAGGAGAGCTTGATTTCAGATGTGTCCAGAGCTGTCTCACCCTTTCTCTCTTTGCTGAAAGGTAGAGGGGGTTAGTGCTTGGCCCCCTAATTGCACTCCATGGTGTCAAAAAAAAAAAAAAAAAAAAAAAAAAATGCATATGCTGCTTTTAAAGATGCCATTTGAAATGGCAGCTCCGGTAAAGGTTATGATGGCTTCAGTATTACGTATTCATTCTGAGGGTCATCTCCCAAATGAAAGCGGATAGCCTAATTAACAGTCTGCTTTGAATATCAATTCATGCCTGGCAAAAAAAAAAAAAAAAAAAAAACTTTGTACATGGATCATTATGTATCTAAAATAATGTCCATTCAGACTGATTCTGACCTTTCACCATTGTAAAAATCTAATTATATGTCACATTCTGGTTGTTTATTCAAAGTTGTCGTGGTTTTGGGTTTTCTTTGTGTTGGTTAATTGTACTGTTGATGAAAACATTATTTAGGTTACACATTATGTTGAATTGTATGCATTGCCTTTAGGCTAAATCAATCTGTCAGTCAGTCATTCAGTCCATCCATCCATCCATTCGTATCTTTTTTGTATCATTTTCTAGCAAATTTTTGCAGGCATTTAGCTGTTTCAGTCCTGCTGTCCATATTTAATAGGATAGTGTTTGTGTTTGTATGGAGCCACAGCCTGCAGTCTTGCTGCTGAGAGAGAGTGAGAGAGAGAGTGAGAGAGCGATGGGACGTGTGTTGTCATCTACGGTGAGAGTTTCCTCTGACACTGACATACAGGAGCCAGCTGTGAGCTGTCTGGCAGATCGGACCTAGGGGAGACGGTCGCCACTGCTGCAAAATCTTTAATTACTCGCTAACAAGAGGAACCGTCCTCATTTGAACCTGAGCACATTTCACCAGCTCACTCTGACAGGGGAAAGAGAGTCCTTTTTTGAGGGCAACAGCCACTGGAACAATCAGACAGGAAGCAAACAGGGGCATTCAGATTATATGGTGCATGACACCTAAACTAGGCATCCGTAGCCAGACTTTCCCTCACGGCATCAAGTCTAGTCCACATCGCAGCTTATTCTGGCTAAGAACAGCCTATTTAGTCAGGAAGAGATAGTCTGACCAACATATATAGTGACCTTTTGTGTGGCCACTAGGGGTGGGGTTTATCTGAAATGTATTATGGCAGTTGTACATAAAACAATGAAGAATGAGGGTGGCCCAAACAAAGACATACAGTTTATTTCCCAGACATTACTCCTAAACAAAGTGGAAATATGCAGTCCTACTTGTTTACTTGCTACTAAGTGCCTCATATATATATATATATATATATATATATATATATATATATATATATATATATATATATATATATATATATATATATATATATACAAACCCGATTCCAAAAAGTTGGGACACTGTACAAATTGTGAATAAAAACAGAATGCAATGATGTGGAATTTTCAAATTTCAATATTTTATTCAGAATACAACATAGATGACATATCAAATGTTTAAACTGAGAAAATTTATAATTTTAAGGGAAAAATAAGTTTCATGGCATCAACACATCTCAAAAAAGTTGGGACAAGGCCATGTTTCCCACTGTGTGGCATCCCCTCTTCTTTTATAACAGTCTGCAAACGTCTGGGGACTGAGGAGACAAGTTGCTCAAGTTTAGGAATAGGAATGTTGTCCCATTCTTGTCTAATACAGGCTTCTAGTTGCTCAACTGTCTTAGGTCTTCTTTGTCGCATCTTCCTCTTTATGATGAGCCAAATGTTCTCTATGGATGAAAGATCTGGACTGCAGGCTGGCCATTTCAGTACCCGGATCCTTCTTCTACACAGCCATGATGTTGTAATTGATGCAGTATGTGGTCTGGCATTGTCATGTTGGAAAATGCAAGGTCTTCCCTGAAAGAGACGACGTCTGGATGGAAGCATATGTTGTTCTAGAACTTGGATATACCTTTCAGCATTGATGGTGCCTTTCCAGATGTGTAAGCTGCCCATGCCACATGCACTCATGCAACCCCATACCATCAGAGATGCAGGCTTCTGAACTGAGCGCTGATAACAACTTGGGTTGTCCTTGTCCTCTTTAGTCCGGATGGCATGGCGTCCCAGTTTTCCAAAAAGAACTTTTGATTGGTCTGACCACAGAACAGTTTTTCACTTTGCCACAGTCCATTTTAAATGAGCCTTGGCCCAGAGAAAACGCCTGCGCTTCTGGATCATGTTTAGATATGGCTTCTTTTTTGACCTATAGAGTTTTAGCCGGCAACGGTGAATGGCACGGTGGATTGTGTTCATGACAATGTTTTCTGGAAGTATTCCTGAGCCCATGTTGTGATTTCCATTACAGTAGCATTCCTGTATGTGATGCAGTGCCGTCTAAGGGTCCGAAGATCACGGGCATCCAGTATGGTTTTCCAGCCTTGACCCTTACGCACAGAGATTGTTCCAGATTCTCTGAATCTTTGGATGATATTATGCGCTGTAGATGATGATAACTTCAAACTCTTTGCAATTTTTCTCTGAGAAACTCCTTTCTGATATTGCTCCACTATTTTTGGCACAGCATTGGGGAAATTGGTGATCCTCTGCCCATCTTGACTTCTGAGAGACACTGCCACTCTGAGAGGCTCTTTTTATACCCAATCATGTTGCTGATTGGGTAAAACTATATATATATATATATATATATATATATATATATATATATATATATATATATATATATATATATATATATACACCAAGTGCTGAAGAATAATATACAGAGGTCACTTTGGGAATACAAACAAATAGCTGGATACAAACCGAGGAATGCAAAAAAAAACAAAAAACAAACAAAAAAAAAAAAAAAACAGATAAATACAAACAAATAACAACCATAAAAATATAACAACCATATACTTTTTTCCAACAATTTGATGCCACTAACCTGAAAACATTTGGCAAATTCAGTTATTTACTCTTTTTCTAAAGTGCTCATTGAATTAATCTGGTACCTTCAGGCGAACTGATAAAGGATTGATAGAGAAATATTTCAGGAAGTTGCGTAAAGCCAGTCAATCATATTAGTCAGTGAATGTAATTTCTGGGCAGTTTTGGAACTGTCTTTCTTTCTCCCTTGGCTCCCTCTCAAAATCAAAGCTTAACTGCATGTTATAGGCATATTGTACCACACACATCGAGTGTGTCATCAGGGGAGTTTAGTGTTGTTCAGCACCTGTGAATTGATAATTCAGAAAGCATGACCCTAGTCAAATTTGTTAATTTTGCCTCTGAAGTTAATCTGTCAGAAGATTGAATGAGAGGTTTGGAGAAATGTAACTGACTCATACTAGGAATACAATAGAGAATTACTTCTATTGTAGACCCCCACCTCTGTAATCCAAGCTGGAGTTAGTTTTATATTAAGCTTCAATTCATTATATAGAGGAAAGAACATGCATGTTGTGCAACGTTTAGAGTTGTGTGCAATTTTCAAATGGCTCCAGGCTATAGTGTCCTCTCGGCTTCATCAGATAGAGTTTTCTGCACCCCACGATGTGGCTTTTATATGGCTATAAAGGTTTAATCCCTGTCGTTTTAGGACTTGCCTGTGGCCAGCCGTTTTTGTAGAGGAGAAATGTAGCACAGAGGGTTCTTTCATGTCAGTCTGTCTGCAAAATCTGCTACTGTGCTCTGTCTTTTTTATCGTTGGTCGTGTTCACACTCTATCGTTTCTTTATGAGGCACTTGCTTTATTCCATCCCTGCTGTGTCTACATTTAGAAGCACTTATAGGACTCAGGTTTCAAGGGGTTTCTAAAAACCTAAAAGCCTACTCAAGGCCGACAACACTATTTGACTTAATTTTCTTATGATCTCGACATAGCAAAAGTTATTCTTTTTACAAGCATTCTTTGCTTCTGAAACACTACGGAAGATTACTGTTGCTATTGTAACGCAACTTTCATATGCAGCTGATCGACAGTGTGCTCTTATATGTGACCATGGACCACAAAACCAGTCATAAGTTGTTTTTTTTTGTCTGTTTTTTGGGGGGTTTTTTTAATGAATAAGCTTTCCATTGATGTGTGTTTTGTTACGATAGGACAATATTTGGCCGAGATTCAACTATTCTAAATAACAAATCTAAATATTGAGAAAATCACCTTTAAAGTTGTCCAAATGAAGTCCTTAGTAACGCATATTACTACTAATAATATATATCTTATATGTTTACAGTAGTAAATGTAAAAATGATCTTTATTTAATATCCTAATAATTTTTGGCATAAAAGAAAAATGGATAATTTTGACCAATACAATGTATTGTTGGCTACTGCCACAAAAATACCCCTGCGACTTATGACTGGTTTTGTGGTCCAGGGTCACATATGTTGTGGATATTTCAGAAAAAGTTTGCTTCGCTCAATAATTAAGTCTACAAAAGTCTACAATGGCTAATCGATCACGATTTTTTTGTTCAGAGACAGTACGCTAAACATTTCATTTGTGTAATTAACATTTTTAAATGGTCTAACAACAGAGCATTCGACACCTCAAATCGCAGACGGAATGCCTTCAGAAGGATTATTCTTTAACTAATCTAAAAAAAATAAAATAAACATAGACCCACTACAGACCCAATACAACCCACTTTATTTTCCTTGTTCCTTTGAAATAAAATTATATTATATATAGATAGACTGTGACTGATATTGTGTGTTACACAATGCCTTCTAGCCATGCTCTTCCAAAGAGGTACAATACTCCACATTTACAAAAAAACGTAACTTTAATCCAGTTGATAATTCTGGAATACTGTTTGAGAAGAGTGTTTTTCATGTGCGTGTGTGGTTTCCTACAAAGAAATGTAGAAAACACAATAGGTTACACACTATCACGGAATTAAATTATACACATATTTACATATATAAATCACTTTTCTTATTAATATACATCAAGTGAAACAGTAAGGTAAACTAATGACAATATGGGCAAATAAAGATATGTGAATACAAAATACTATACAGTGACATCGACATAAATTTTAATAATCAATATGTTTAGTATCACACGAACGCTATTGTGGTAGTGAAACTGAGTCATGCATCTAGCACTTGGAACATAACGATATCAGATACACTTCAAGCAAAACAATCATATTGAGTCAAGCATTTATAAGTTAATTACTTGTCAGTAGTGGAAACAATACTGCAGAAATTATAGTGATCACAAAGAAGTATAGTATTCACTCTCTCTGTCTCAAATGCATACAATCTGGGCCAATATGAACTAACACAGTAACACTGTGTCTACACAGGATGCGACCGTTGACATGTCACGCCGCAACAGCTAGAAGCTGTCTACACGACGCGACAAAGCAACCGTTGCAAGCCCATTTGTCCTCTCTATGAGAAGTATTGTGAGTGTTTGGGGTACATTATAAATAGAACCAGGCATCCATTTACTGTCGGGGATTTGTCGTGTCGCATCGCGCCACATCCGGTGTAGGCAACATGACTGATTATAATGGATTCTATTGTTTTTTGCCGTGTGACGCCACTCGCGTCCGGTGTAGACACGATGTAAGGTGGATATATATACCACACCCCATCAGTTATATTCAGTTCTATACTGCCACCTGTTTGTGCAGTTGTGTAACTTAGAGAACCACTTTTGTTATGTCGCAATCACAAGAAATGTAAGTTGTGATAACGCAAAAACAACTTTTGTCGAGATCATGAGAAAATTAAGTTGTGGTAATGAGAAAACATTTGTCATGTCGAGATCATGAGAAAATTAAGTTGTGATAACGAGAGAACTTTTATGTCAAGATCACGAGAAAACAAGACAGAAAAATAATAATAATCCATCGCCTCGTGGTGCTTCTGTACCAGTCTCTCTTGAGTTGTTTGTTACTCTCTCATATTCTTTTGGTGTGAATTTGTAGGCCAATAAATGGCAATTTTGGTCAAGTAACACATTTCTCAACCTTTCTCCCCTTTTATTGCAGACTGGAAGAAAAGAAAAAGGAGACCCACTGAATTCAGCTATTGACAAGATGACCAAGAAGACCCGTGATCTTCGCAGACAGGTGAGTCAGTCTTCTGTCTTTCTAGAAATTAAAAAGATAAAAAGACTATGACCATTCCACTGAAAGGAAGAGATTCATTAAAAGGTCTGCAGCAGTGGTCTTTCTTGTTTTGTTTTCTTGTCATGTCCCCTTTAAAAATGTAGATTCATGGATAGATTCATTACTGTCTGGCTGTATTTTCCATGTCATTTAATTTTTCACAGAAAACAAGTTGATTTGCAACTGTCAAGTTCCAAAAACCAAAAAAGCATTATCAAAGTTATATACGACTTGTGCACTACATTGTAAGTCTACTGAGGCCATATGATAGCTCTGTGTAAGGAACAGAATGACAATTAAAGTCATTTTCACTGTAGATCTTCCGCTCCACTGTTCAAGTCCCTTTACAATAGCTACACTTTGAGAACCCCTGGTTTATTCAGTCGTGTTTTGTAAAAGTCGATGCATAAGTATTAATATAAAGTATTAATAATTGCATAAGGAAACATAAATGTTTCCTTTGAGCCTGCAGATGGATTTAAAACTTTAAATAAAAACAGACAAACACAATGCTAAAAGAAAGTAATCATAATGCACACCCCTGAGCTATCTGTATCTAAGAGAAAAAGTCTTTGAGAACGGTTTAGGCTTAAATAACACCTCACATTTCCAAACATTTTACTGCCATGCATAAGAGCATCAAACAGCAGTATGTCTCTAACTCAAGAAGCTGAGGTCTACACTCTTGACTTCAGCAATCAGCAGAGCTTAAAAGCTCTTTTGATGCAGTTTCTCTCTATCACCATGACACTGGAAGACAGTGTCAAATTGGTCAGCACTGGTCTAAACCAAAGACAAAGCCTAGAAATAAAACTTCAATGTGTTAGACAAAGGAGCATTCCCATCAGACTGAAATATAATTATCCGTCAAGTAGAGTTTTTGCTATAGACTTAATAGAGAATGAACTTATACTATTACCTGACATTTGCATCAAAGAAAATTAATCATTCTGTCAGTTCATCAGTGTAAAGAACAAGGCTAGATAAAGTTATTTCACTGATTAAGAGAAACATACAGTAAGTCGCTCCTGTCAGCCCAGTTATGGCAAGATTTTCGATAAATGGCTTCACAGATTTCACCCACAAAAAGTTGCTGTAGACTTGACATACTTTTATGATACTTTTATAATACTTTTATAGTGCTCTTTATCATTCTGAAGTTTGATAGCATCCACCCAATTTACTACTTTTTTGAAAAACAGCAGGTAGGATATTGTTTACCCTAAAAAAATTTTTTTTTTTTTTTTTTTTTGTTCCATAGAACCATAGAAAAGCCATATTCTAGGTTTTGAATGGCATGAGTGGTGGCAACATGGTGACAGAATTGTCATTTTGGGTGAACTATTCCTTTCATAAACTCACCATATAACACATTCCAGTAAGGAAAAATTGGCCCAACACTCCAAACATCAAGATGTCAGCTGTCAGAGAGCATACAATCACCATAGTCACCCTCTCATTTGCTATACTTCTCCATATTATATACGAGATTGTATTTTCTTTTTTTCAGCTTTCTGAGATTGTTGAGCTTGAACAATCAAAACTTGTTTTGTATTCTGAGAAAATAGCATTGTTGCACAATTCTATTATAATAGATGGTTTACCAGTGCCTGATTCTTTATTTTTCTTTATTTTTTTTTAGGGGCTCTTACATGCTTCAGATTGACTAATTTTTCCCTATCTGCTGTCTTTGAGACATTGTTGTGTGGTTCCTTTGGCCAATCACAATGTAATTTACCTGGCATGTTTTCCCCCCTTTCTCCCTGCTGTGTTTTGTATGATTTGTTTAGGCATATATAAACACGGCAATCATGTCCGGATCCACACCAAAACAACTGGTCCGATATTGCCTAAAAGAGGTGTCTTGGCCTGATTGAAAATGCACTCTGAAGCCGTTTGGTTGTGGTGAAAAAGCTATCCAACCCAGCGGACCAGTGAACCAATATGTATCATAATTCACAGTAGGAAATATGCTGAGTAAAAAGCAGAAGTGTCAGAATCTATAGGTGAGCACATTAGGTATCCCAGTTGAAAACCAAAGAATGCCTCCCCATTGTATATTGTTGCTTTGTGAAAGGGAACCGAACCAAGAAGAAAATGAAACATTGTAATAATTTAACTCCCTGTTACGAAACAAAGCATACAATCTACAGGTTTGAAAATGCCCTTAAACGTCCTACGTCTACATTACAGTTTTTCTCATTCGCTTTAGTAAAAATCTGAACAATTAGTTTCTTGTTCACATCAAATTAGAATTTCTTATTGATTTAAACAAATTGCATTTGTTTTGGCATGTGTGGAAAAGAGTTCAATTGTCTACTATTTGCACAGACTAAATGTACATGGCATGTTGATCAAAACTGATGAGTTGATTCTCAGTGAAACTGTCAAACTCTTCACAACTTCTAAACATCCTTTCATTGTGTGAGCCATCACATGCACAATTATCCATTCAGTGATCAGAGTTATGTTCCATAAATATTTATGACATGGGGTTTTGTTAAATTGCAAAACACACATAATATATATACACCGATCAGACATAACATTATGACCACTGACAGGTGAAGTGAATAACACTGATTACCTCTTCATCACAGCACCTGTTAGTGAGTGGGATATATCAGGCAGCAAGTGAACATTTTGTCCTCAAAGTTGACGTGTTAGAAGCAGGAAAAATGGGCAAGTGTAAGGATTTGAGCGAGTTTGACAAGAGTCAAATTGTGATGGCTAGACGACTGGGTCAGAGCATCTCCAAAACTGCAGCTCTTGTGGGGTGTTCCCGGTCTGCAGTGGTCAGTATCTATCAAAAGTGATCCAAGGAAGGAACAGTGGTGAACCGGTGACAGGGTCATGGACAGCCAAGGCTCATTGATGCACGTGGGGAGCGAAGGGTAATTAAATTGGCATTGGCCAATTTACTGACACAATAACTAGGTTTTGCAGCATGAATTAAATGTTTTGGGTGAGTAACTACATTTAGCAGACATACAGTAGAGTTCTGATGTTCCAGCAAACAGTTGTGACAATTGCACTTGGAGTGAAAAATGTGTCAAAGCGATTGAGATAAACTGTAATCTGGATACATTTGAAAACGGCATCCATTTTCTCTCCATCCACATTAGTGTTTTCAAGTGTTTTCCAAAAGTTTCTCATCCACACTGAAACGTTGGAAAGTGCTAAATTCACCTCACTGCGACCACATGAAACCTTATAAAAGCTCAGTGAGATGATACAGATGGAACAGACATCATCAAGTTATCACAGAAACAGAGGATAATTTTATTTGTTTACAAATATATTCAATCATTTTAGCAATTCTTATTTGCTACTTAAATCTACAACATTTTTTAAAAACAACAAATATTAGCTCAAATGAGCACAGAATCAACTTTGTGCTACTGTCCGTGATCACGTCAAAGATCAGACAAATTTCCACGTACATCTTGAAAAGCGGATGTTTTGGAAAGTGCTGAGGCAAGTTTTTGTGCCATCTAGTGGTTTAGAAGAAAATAAAATCAGAGGAGCCTTTTACCCCATGGAGCCTTTAGCCCCGTTGTACCATATATATATATATATATATATATATATATATATATATATACTCACCTAAAGGATTATTATGAACACCATACTAATACTGTGTTTGACCCCCTTTCGCCTTCAGAACTGCCTTAATTCTACGTGGCATTGATTCAACAAGATGCTGAAAGCATTCTTTAGAAATGTTGGCCCATATTGATAGGATAGCATCTTGCAGTTGATGGAGATTTGTGGGATGCACATCCAGGGCACGAAGCTCCCGTTCCACCACATCCCAAAGATGCTCTACTGGGTTGAGATCTGGTGACTGTGGGGGCCATTTTAGTACAGTGAACTCATTGTCATGTTCAAAAAACCAATTTGAAATGATTCGAGCTTTGTGACATGGTGCATTATCCTGCTGGAAGTAGCCATCAGAGAATGGGTACATGGTGGTCATAAAGGGATGGACATGGTCAGAAACAATGCTCAGGTAGGCCGTGGCATTTAAACGATGCCCAATTGGCACTAAGGGGCCTAAAGTGTGCTAAGAAAACATCCCCCACACCATTACACCACCACCAGCAGCCTGCACAGTGGTAACAAGGCATGATGGATCCATGTTCTCATTCTGTTTACACCAAATTCTGACTCTAGCATCTGAATGTCTCAACAGAAACCGAGACTATATATATTGGTTCAATATGCTTCACATGACTAAACATGCATTATTATGCACCATCTTTTTTAAAAGTATTAGTTCACTTGAAAATGAAAATGTACTGATAATTTACTCACCCCCATCTCATCTAAGATGTTCATGTCTTTCTTTCTTCAGTCGACTTATAGACTTCTTTGGCAACCAAAATGTTGAAGGTCCAAATCAATACAGTTTCAAAGGGCTTCGAAGGGCTTCAAAGGCTCAGTGCGATCCCAGACATAGACTAGGGTCTTATCTAGCAAAAAATAAATAAATAAATACAAATGTATTTTCCCAGCGCAATCACGCCAGAACGGTCACGCTAGACATAGGCGGAAGTACCGCCCCAAATGCGAAGACTAATACAAATGTCCTTTAGCAAAGAAAATATACACAAAACTGCTTTACTTTTTATTTTTAACACAAACCCCCCCCTTTTCAAATTTATCCCTGGGAATGCGTTTTCAAAAAACTGCGACAAAAACGCTGTCACAGTGTGGACAGAAAAAGATGCGTTTTCTAAACTAAAATGTATTAGTGTGAACAAGGCCTTAGTCACAAGACATTCTCAAGTGATTGGCTATGTGGGGCTATTAGCAAGGATGGCAGATTTCAAATCTCACACTTCCGGGTGGTCCAGGATAATTTTTTAATTCTAACAGATAGCTTTCTCCAGGTATTATAGACCTCATTGGCCTACCCCTTCTGAGAGAAGACCCTCTTCACCCCACATCACAGTAAATCCACAGAGAGAGCAACTACTGTGGAATAGATGTTCGTTTTGAGCGGCCTGCTTTAATTACACACTTGGAGTTCAGGAGTGTGTTAGTGGGTGTATAAATCAACCGTTGCAGAGGTTAAAAAACAGTGCACACACACACAGCTGGAGTTAGCTTGCCGTTTACCCTCCACCCGATTTGTACAATCTTTTATAATTGGAAAACATCTTTTAAAATCTTCCCACTCCCACCCCCTTCACCAAGACTGTAAATTCAAGGGTCGCTTTTTCAGACTCAGCAGTCGTACATCACCTTCCTCATTTCTACTCCTCTACGCTCCTTCCCCCCTCGCTGAACCTCACGGCCGTCGTGTTCCCGCATCTATTGTCACCTGCTTCGCTGGACCAATATTTGGAAAGCTGTAAACTTTCCCTGACACATGTATTGTAGTTACGTGTCGGTCGAGGGAGCCGGTTGTTTATAGATTTGCCAGGCCAAGCATTTTTAATCCTCTTAAGACATTTATTTCATTATCTATCATGGTCTGAGGCGGGGCAAGATGTTTCCCTCACGGATACATGGAGGTTTTATTGTACAGTAAAGTGGTTTAAAGGAAATGAAAAGTGTTTGATAGCCCAGATTTACCCCGGCTCACTCATCTCCTGGTGATTCAGACCAATCACTTCCTGTTTCCACTGCTGGTGGGCTCCATATGCTCTTGCATCTGATAAACCACCTCTCACCTTAGCAACATGTCACTAGAATCTCATCGCAAAACAAATTACATTTTAATCACTTTAATGGGGTTTGAGATCCCCAAAAAACTTGCCTAGGGATCAAGGAGGATTCTAAGCGAATTGCAGATCAAGCTGTTGATATATCCAGTGTGAAATCCATGCACATATGTTGGATGTTCTCATTACATATTTTAATTTCAGGCAGTGATCAACGGGCAGCAGTCGCCTGCTGTGTTTTTGCTGTTGTTTACCGACTCTGCAGAACAGCAGCCATGGGCTTTATAATAGAAAAAAATTACTTGATTTAATCAAAAAGACTTATTAAGATTTTATTAGTTGATTGCGGAAAGATGATGCATTGAGGGGTTGAGGGTAACCGATGCACAACTCACCATGCATAACACAAAACAACCCATCCGGCACACTGGGGAACGTGATATTTGCACACATTTGTGTGTATGGATCTGGGTAGATATATGTGCTGCTTTTGGCATGGTTTGTGTGTGTATACATGAGTAAATGCACTTCTTTCTCATGGCACAGCCACTGAAGATATGAGATGCGAACCTCTGTGATCCGCTCAGGGCTTTTCAGGCCCCTCAGTCAAATGAATGGAGGCATCGCCATCTCATCAAATCAGTCTCACCGGGGGAACATCCGAGTGTCTGTGGCAGCCAGCTTTGAGTTATTACTGTCTACCTGGCAAGAGAATATACCACCCCGACCAGTGCAAATCAAGCTACAACGGCAATCCTGTTCACGATCGCAAACATTGTAGAGGACCGTGGTTGATTTTCGTTTGCCCTGTGTTGTATTACATTTGCACTGTTTAGGTTCAGCATGTATTTACAAATTGATCTTTTTTTTTTTTTTTTTTTTCTGACAGACAGATGGATGGATGGATGGATGGATGGATGGATGGATGGATGGATGGATGGATGGATGGATGGATGGGTGGATGGATAGATAGATATGAAAATTGTGGTAAACTTTTTCTTTGATCTAATTTGAGTAAATAGAGAAATCAGATCCAAGAGAAAGAGAGTAATGTCCATACTGCTTTGCATAAATGCATAAGCAGGTCTTTATGCTACACAGGCATGCATGGAATAACTATGCAACTTCAGTCCTGCAGTGAGCGCACTGACTAATACATTAGCATCGCTATCAGATCCATCAATAGTGCTGCAGAACAGATTAGACTAGTTCATATATATACAGCTGAGATTAACCTCAAAGGAGTCTTCCATTGCCTTTAGCCTCCTGAGTACTTATATCTCCTTCCACATTACACAGAGGTTGATTCCCACACTCTCTTCTTTATTTATTGATTTATTTATTTTTATCAATGGAATGATGTAGTAGTTCTGGGCTGGTAACCAGAAAGTTACTAGTTTAAACACTGCAACAGGCGATCCATGAACTATCACCATTGCGCCATTTGCAAGACACTTAGGTTGCTCCAAGGGGAGCAGTAATGAGTGGAGTCTCAGTAATGAGTGTACTTCAAGCACTTTGGATAAAAGCATCAGTTTCCTGACAAAAAAGTACTATGGTTCAACTATGGTACTATGGTACCCATTTAGCAGACACTTTTATCCAAAGTGACTTAGAGCAAACTCTTTACAGGGAGAGTCTCCCTCGAGCAACCTAGTGTTAGGATCCTTGCTCAAGGGTACAACGATGACAACTTATGGCTCAGTCCCTGAGGAGTTTGAACCACCAAACTTGCACTTTCTGCAGGAATTTAATGAGTTTAGAGTGGGGGGGCGGGAGATGAAAATTGTCATTGTGATGTCAGTCTTTATAAATGTTCAAGACACGTTACTAAGCCAATCAATTAAGCCAATCAAGCTATCGCCTTTGTACTTGGTAAGAGTTCTTATAAATTGTATGGATGGATGTATGGATGGATGGATGATCCCCACTTGTCTAAATATCAATGTTTTTCTCTGTGTCATGTATAGTCTGATGATGAAGAAGAATGGTGTCAAATAAGAAAGTAAAAGAGTTATTTAATTAACCAAAGTAACTACAGGAAATCCAAATCTGGACAAACACAAATGAAACAGTGTGCATAGCACAAACAATACCGGGCCCATGACTGAAAGGAAATGAGGAACTTGAGGAACATGGTGGTGAACTAAATACAGACAGGTGTGCTCGTTAATGAATGTCCATGACGGGAAACTAGAACAAAGAAAACAGCTAACTGAAGAAAGACAAACTAAAAGTCCATGAAATTCAAACTAAACAGACTAAACTAAGCACAAACACTTATATTTGGAAGCTTGTTTCCACCACAGAATAAAAATTCAGAATTGCGAGATATAAAGTCAGAATTGAGATATAAAGTCAGAATTGAGAGATAATAAAGTCAGAATTGAGAGATAATAAAGTCAGAATTGAGAGATATAAAGTCAGAATTGAGAGATATAAAGTCAGAATTGAGAGATATAAAGTCAGAATTGAGAGATATAAAGTCAGAATTGAGAGATATAAAGTCAGAATTGAGAGATATAAAGTCAGAATTGAGAGATATAAAGTCAGAATTGAGAGATATAAAGTCAGAATTGAGAGATATAAAGTCAGAATTGAGAGATATAAAGTCAGAATTGAGAGATATAAAGTCAGAATTGAGAGATATAAAGTCAGAATTGAGAGATATAAAGTCAGAATTGAGAGATATAAAGTCAGAATTGAGAGATATAAAGTCAGAATTGAGAGATATAAAGTCAGAATCTGAGATATAAAGTCAGAATCGAGAGATATAAAGTCAGAATCGAGAGATATAAAGTCAGAATCGAGTGATATAAAGTCAGAATCGAGTGATATAAAGTCAGAATCGAGTGATATAAAGTCAGAATCGAGAGATAATAAAGTCAGAATTGAGATATAAAGTCAGAATTGAGAGATATAAAGTCAGAATTGAGAGATAATAAAGTCAGAATTGAGTGATATAAAGTCAGAATTGAGTGATATAAAGTCAGAATTGAGAGATATAAAGTCAGAATTGAGAGATATAAAGTCAGAATTGAGAGATATAAAGTCAGAATTGAGAGATAATAAAGTCAGAATTGAGAGATAATAAAGTCAGAATTGAGTGATATAAAGTCAGAATTGAGTGATATAAAGTCAGAACTGAGATATAAAGTCAGAACTGAGATATAAAGTCAGAATTGGGATATAAAGTCAGAATTGAGAGATATAAAGTCAGAATTGAGTGATATAACGTCAGAATTGAGTGATATAACGTCAGAATTGAGTGATATAACGTCAGAATTGAGTGATATAACGTCAGAACTGAGAGATATAAAGTCAGAACTGAGAGATATAAAGTCAGAACTGAGAGATATAAAGTCAGAACTGAGAGATATAAAGTCAGAACTGAGAGATATAAAGTCAGAATTGAGATATAAAGTCAGAATTGTGAGATATAAAGTCAGAATTGAGAGATATAAAGTCAGAATTGAGAGTTATAAAGTCAGAATTGAGTGATATAAAGTCAGAATTGAGATATAAAGTCAGAATTGAGATATAAAGTCAGAACTCAGAGATATAAAGTCAGAACTCAGAGATATAAAGTCAGAATTGAGAGATATAAAGTCAGAACTGAGAGATATAAAGTCAGAACTGAGAGATATAAAGTCAGAATTGAGAGATATAAAGTCAGAACTGAGAGATATAAAGTCAGAATTGAGAGATATAAAGTCAGAACTGAGAGATATAAAGTCAGAATTGAGAGATATAAAGTCAGAATTGAGAGATATAAAGTCAGAATTGAGAGATATAAAGTCAGAATTGAGAGATATAAAGTCAGAATTGAGAGATATAAAGTCAGAACTGAGATATAAAGTCAGAATCGAGAGATAATAAAGTCAGAATCGAGTGATATAAAGTCAGAATCGAGTGATATAAAGTCAGAATCGAGTGATATAAAGTCAGAATCGAGAGATAATAAAGTCAGAATTGAGATATAAAGTCAGAATTGAGAGATATAAAGTCAGAATTGAGAGATAATAAAGTCAGAATTGAGTGATATAAAGTCAGAATTGAGTGATATAAAGTCAGAATTGAGAGATATAAAGTCAGAATTGAGAGATATAAAGTCAGAATTGAGAGATATAAAGTCAGAATTGAGAGATAATAAAGTCAGAATTGAGAGATAATAAAGTCAGAATTGAGTGATATAAAGTCAGAATTGAGTGATATAAAGTCAGAACTGAGATATAAAGTCAGAACTGAGATATAAAGTCAGAATTGGGATATAAAGTCAGAATTGAGAGATATAAAGTCAGAATTGAGTGATATAACGTCAGAATTGAGTGATATAACGTCAGAATTGAGTGATATAACGTCAGAACTGAGAGATATAAAGTCAGAACTGAGAGATATAAAGTCAGAACTGAGAGATATAAAGTCAGAACTGAGAGATATAAAGTCAGAACTGAGAGATATAAAGTCAGAATTGAGATATAAAGTCAGAATTGTGAGATATAAAGTCAGAATTGAGAGATATAAAGTCAGAATTGAGAGTTATAAAGTCAGAATTGAGTGATATAAAGTCAGAATTGAGATATAAAGTCAGAATTGAGATATAAAGTCAGAACTCAGAGATATAAAGTCAGAACTCAGAGATATAAAGTCAGAATTGAGAGATATAAAGTCAGAACTGAGAGATATAAAGTCAGAACTGAGAGATATAAAGTCAGAATTGAGAGATATAAAGTCAGAACTGAGAGATATAAAGTCAGAATTGAGAGATATAAAGTCAGAACTGAGAGATATAAAGTCAGAATTGAGATATAAAGTCAGAATTGAGAGATATAAAGTCAGAATTGAGAGATATAAAGTCAGAACTGAGATATAAAGTCAGAACTCAGAGATATAAAGTCAGAATTGAGAGATATAAAGTCAGAACTGAGAGATATAAAGTCAGAACTGAGAGATATAAAGTCAGAACTGAGAGATATAAAGTCAGAATTGAGATATAAAGTCAGAACTGAGATATAAAGTCAGAATTGAGATATAAAGTCAGAATTGAGAGATATAAAGTCAGAACTGAGATATAAAGTCAGAACTGAGATATAAAGTCAGAATTGAGAGATATAAAGTCAGAACTGAGAGATATAAAGTCAGAACTGAGAGATATAAAGTCAGAATTGAGATATAAAGTCAGAATTGTGAGATATAAAGTCAGAACTGAGATATAAAGTCAGAACTGAGAGATATAAAGTCAGAACTGAGAGATATAAAGTCAGAACTGAGAGATATAAAGTCAGAATTGAGAGATATAAAGTCAGAACTGAGAGATATAAAGTCAGAACTGAGAGATATAAAGTCAGAATTGAGTGATATAAAGTCAGAACTGAGAGATATAAAGTCAGAATTGAGAGATATAAAGTCAGAATTGAGAGTTATAAAGTCAGAATTGAGAGATATAAAGTCAGAACTGAGAGATATAAAGTCAGAATTGAGAGATATAAAGTCAGAACTGAGATATAAAGTCAGAATTGAGAGATATAAAGTCAGAATTGAGAGATATAAAGTCAGAATTGAGATATAAAGTCAGAACTGAGAGATATAAAGTCAGAACTGAGAGATATAAAGTCAGAACTGAGAGATATAAAGTCAGAACTGAGAGATAAAGTCAGAACTGAGAGATAAAGTCAGAACTGAGATATATAAAGTCAGAACTGAGATATATAAAGTCAGAACTGAGAGATATAAAGTCAGAATTGAGATATAAAGTCAGAATTGAGAAATATAAAGTCAGAATTGAGTGATATAAAGTCAGAATTGTGTGATATAAAGTTATCTAGTATAGTATAATTTATTATTATTATTATTATTATTATTATTATTATTATTATATAAAATGAACACATGTTAGTGCTACAAATTTGGTAAACATGTTTTATTACTTTTTAAACATTTGCAGACATTTTCTCATCATTTGCTTCAAGATACTTTGAAAATAGAACAAAAAACCTATATTTCCTATATTAAACCTATATAACCTACATTGTACATGACGAGAAAGGGAAAAAAGAAAGAAGTCGTGTGACGTCAGAGGGTGTTTCTCTGAGCTAGTGGACCTCCTAGCGGAGTAATTCTGCAGTCATGGGGCCAGTCACAGAACTAAACCAGGCATTTGTCAGACCTCTGCCCCAGAGGCGCACCTCTCAGATGCCACAGAGTGCTTGAGCTCCCATAATGCTCTGCCACCGAGAACTACGGAAAGAGAAAAAAAGAGAATAAAAAAATAAAACAAGCAATTAAAGAGAAAAAAATTAATCTGAGGTATACAGTCTTCCAGCTGTTTAGAAACTAGATAAATAATAATACTGGAGGTGTGAGAACGTACCGTACTGAACTTATACTCTTAATTATCTGTTCCTATGCAATTAGCAGTCCGCACACACATCCCTTTACACCACTTTGAGCTATGTGTCATCTGTCATCACATTCCTAATAAATGTGTCTGTCAAGTCCTCCCTCTCAGCTCTCTGTTGACGGATAGCTTACTCCAGGATGCTCCTCCAGTGCACAACACTTCTCTGAACATATGCTTAAGCAAGCTCTCTCTCTCTCTTTCAGTTTCTCTCAGTGGTGATCCATTTTGCAAAGTGCAAACCTGCAATGTTCCTGCAATGTACAGTATATGCTTTAAAAAAAATTAATAATTAGTTATCCTGTAGATACACAAAGCTTTCAGATTTCTCTTATTATTTACTCTGTGTGGATGAGTGTAATTGTTGCTTTTGGCATATGGCTTGTTTTTGTGACCTTGTGAGAGTGTTGGCACTGACTGCTGTTCTGACGGTGTCTTGTTACTGCAGCCGCTTTGACTTCTCTTTGGAACTGTTTAGCTGACAGCTTCTCTTAATCTACATCTAAGAAATCCTCCCAGAGACAGACACAGAGAGAAGCTCATAAATTTTGCCTGCTCTCAAACTAAAACTGATTTTCAAAGTAGAGCTCGGTTTTTTAACATTTCTGAAGCAGTTGTACATTTCCCACATTTATGAAATTCTTGAGCAGAAATTGTTTGAACTTTAAACAATTGCCCTGAGTGATGTCTGCAGTCTGAAGAGTTTAGGTTCCCTCAGCGCTCTGAACCGTCAGGCTACTACAGTACAGTATATGGCAGTCATTTCTAGAAATGTAAAGGGGATTGCTTGTGCACAGCATGTACTGTAGTATGCAAGCTTTGACATTTTATGTGTCATCCTATGCAATTCCCAGGCATCCACATAAGCATCTTAACACTGACATGTGTATGCAATAAGCTCAGTTTTTGGTATATTTATGTATTTATTCTGTGCTGTATTCAATTTGAGCATAACATGACAGTATTTATTTTAAAACTTGTTGAATGTTGTTGTTGTATTCAGAAGTTCTGCTGAAATGTTTTAAATGGCTGTTTCAGAATCCCACAACATTAGCTATACTACTGGTTAAAAGTTTGGGGTTGGGAAGATGTTTTATTTTATTTTTCAAAGAAGTCTGTTATGCTCACCAAGTCTCTCTCTCTCTCTCTCTCTCTCTCTCTCTATATATATATATATATATATATATATATATATATATATATATATATATATATATATATATATATATATATATATATATATATATATATATATATATATATATATATTATATAATATAATAAATAACTTTATTTATATAGCGCTTTTTACAAAGCAGCTTTACAGTGTTAACAGGAAAATAATGCAACAGAATTTGATTCGGCTGTACAGCTGCTCTGGTGAAAATGATGTTATCCGGCTAATTTCAATTATCATATAGTTCAATGTGGGCAGATCTAATATCGTTGAAATTTAGGTGTCCCCAACTGAGCAAGCCAAAAGCCAAAGGCAACGGTGGCAAGGAACCAAAACTCCTTCAGGGTCAGAATGGAGAAAAAAAAACCTTGGGAGAAACCAGGATCAGTCAGGGTGCCAGTTCTCCTCTGGCCGACGAACAAACAGTGTATGATTATAATTCTGGCAACATTTCAGGTCTTAAGTCATATTAGGTAAATAGATATTCGTAAGATTGTTCGAAAGATTGGAGTAGTCATGCCGGAGACGGGTTTAATGAGGATGTCGTGTTGATGCGGCATTTACAGGGGGAGTTTAATTGACACGCTCTCTGCAGACATTTCAGGGATGCGTTGGTCAAGTCCAGGCGCAGGTCCACCATCTGATCTGGATACGGCCCGGATCCGGCTGACTGCAGTAAACCTTGGGATAAACAGAGAGACTAACATTAGCGTAGATGCCATTCTTCTTATGATGTAATGAGTACATCAGGTGTTATGGGAAGTGTTCCCGGTTCCGGCTGACCTAGCTAATGCAGCCTAACAATCATTTAACTGATTTGAATAATAGAGATCGATAATGTTTTATGTGTATGCCATAGATGTGTTTTTAGTCTAGATTTAAACTGACAGAGTGTGTCTGCTTCCCGAACAATGCTAGGAAGAAGTTTCAAAGTTTAGGTGCTAAATAGGAAAAGGATCGACCGCCTGCAGTTGATTTTGATATTCTAGGGATTATCAACTGGCCAGAGTTTTGAGACCGAAATAGACGTGAGTATAATGCGTTAAGAGCTCGCTCAAGTACTGGAGCTAAACCATTTAGTGCTTTGTAAGTAATAAGCAAGATTTTAAAATGTATACGATGTTTAATAGGGAGCCAGTGCATTATTGACAGAACCGGGCTAATATGGACATACTTCCTGGTTCTAGTAAGAGATCGAGCTGCTGCGTTTTGGACCAGCTGGAGTTTGTTTATTAAGCAAGCAGGTCAACCACCCAGTAGAGCATTACAATAATCTAGCCTTGAGGTCATGAGCGCATGAACTATCTGTTCAGCATTTGTCATTGAAAGACCGTGCCGTAATTTAGATATATTTTTAAGATGGTAGAATGCAGTTTTACAGATGTTAGAAACGTGGCTTTCAAATGAAAGATTAGTATCAAAGAGCACACCCAGGCTCCTAACTGACGACAAGGACTTGACAGAGCAGCCATCGAGTGTTAGACAGTATTCTAGGTTACTACTTGTAGAGCATTTTTGTCCAATAATTAAAAATTATTTTTTCTTCCAATTTTTTATATCAGCTATGCATTCCGTTAATCTTGTGAATTGGTAAGTTTCATCAGGGCATGAAGAAATATAGAGCTGAGTATTGTCAGCATAACAATGAAAACTAACGCCATGCTTTCTAATGATATCTCTCAGTGGTAGCATGTACAGGGTGAAAAGCAACGGTCCTAGCACTGAGCCTTGCGGTACTCCATACTGAACTTGTGATCGGTGTGACATCTCTTCATTTACTGCTACAAACTGATAACGGTCAGATAAGTATGATTTGAACCATGCCAATGCAGTTCCACTAATACCAATGTAATTTTCGAGTCTATTCAAAAGAATGTTGTGGTCGATAGTATCGAATGCAGTGATAAGATCGAGTTGATACGATCAGATGATAAGAGTAAAAAAAAAAATATATATATATATATATATATATATATATATATATATATATATATATATATATATATATATAATGAAGAATATAAAAAAATGAATGAAATATTATGGCAATATAAAATAAGTGTTTTCTATTTTACAATAGAAATAAAATATTTTAAAAATGTAATTTATTTTCAAAGCTGAATATTAGCAGTCTTCAGTGTCACATGGTCCTTCATAACTCAGACTTAACTATCAGCTTTGATTAATTTAATATATCCTTTTTTAAAAAATAAAATCATTCATTTACATTTATGCATTTGGCATTTTATTTTTATTTTTTATCCAAAGCAATTTATACTGCATTCAAGGTATTCATTTGATCAGTTGATGTATTTTCTTGAGGATCAAACGCATGACCTTGGCATTGCTAGCGTGTGTTCTATTCTAGCTACAGTCTTGAATTTCTTTGAATTCAACTGTTTTTAAAATTATAGTCATAAATAGTACATTGTAGAGCAATTCTTTTTCCAGGCCAAGGTGATGGAGAACGGACCACTTGTTTCATAATCTGTAAAATTTTGTGTTGCATTATAATATGCACGTAATACCATGTGGATCTATATACATACTGTTTTATGATGCATAGATTGCAAATCCATTAAAATAATCATTAATGTGCAGAGCCATATACTTCCACATTGCATTTTAATGTGTGAAGGACAATGAACCATTTAGCCGAATATTTGCTTTAGTTGAGAACTTAATAGTGTTTTTGTTTTTTTGTTTTTTATTCTCACAATTATTGTCTGGCCCCCTGCAGTACCACCACAGACCCCCCTATTGAAGACCCCTAGGCTAATGTTCACACAAGGGAAATCTTTTGTAAAGAAATAGTTATCCCCCCCAAAATTTTAATAATTATGTTTTCTTTGCATTGCATCTGCAGTTAGATTGAATTGATTCATACTGACACGAATCTGTGCATGTAGTCAATGTCACAGAGACAGACACAGAAAGCGAGAGCCCCAGAGAGGCGCCACTCCCGGTTTTTTGCTTATAAAAAAATCCCTGCATTGCAGCGCAGTCAAGGCTGAAGTCAGTGGGCAATACATTAATGCAGGCAGTGGGACTCAAGCTGGAAGTACAGTGCTCCTACTTGCCGATAAAGTCCTCAGTGGGCCCTCCCGATCAGGGATCAGGTTACTGGTACCTCAGTCTGTCATAGTGGAGTATGATAACAGCAGCAGCTGATAAACCCCTGTGCACACACCTCCTCACATCGGCTCTCATTAACAGTCTAGAAACACCTTCCCACAGCCTGCCTTCTTTTTATTTCTATTTCAAGAAATTGCCAATTGTCACACTGCCACAGCATCCGTCACATCCACTCATAGATGTGTGTATTGACTCCACTGTTACGTGATTCTACATCAGAGATGAGACCTCTTTGTTATGCGAGCGATGTTATGTGGAATGTGTTATGTAAGGAACTGCTCTTAATTTCTCAGTACTCCCATTAGACTAACTATTCTTAAAATATATTGTAGCTTGCATTACATGTACAATTTCAGTGAACTAAAGAAATGTAAAACCTTAAGCAAATGGCCATCATGTTTTGATGAAGTATTGTACTTTGTGTCATTTGACTGAATCATGTGCGTGCTTGCTCTGCAATCTGTTGAAGTTTAGTCGTGACACTATATTTCATTTGAAGTAGATTAAAAAAAGTTGCGGGGAAAAAAATCGAACAGCAGAAGACGTTAACGGAAAATGCCAACATGAGCACAATTTAGAAAAAGAATTTTAAAATTAGACAGACAGACAGACAGATATTGACAGATATAGAAAATTTTTTAGTATATTTATTTTTCACTAGGATAGATATTAAAAGTTAAAGGAAATGCCGCACACTATCAATACTTGCAGAAGATTGAGTTGTTTTAACCCAGCGATTGGGTTGTTTTAAGCAAACATTTTACCCAACCGCTGGGTTAAGTCCATTTTCAACCCAGCATTTTTTAGAGTGTATCAAAAAGTTTCAATCTCATGATCTTCATTAGACACATACATGGTATATATGCCTGATAAAGCTCATGAGGCCGAAATGTTGCTAATAAAAAGTTTTTGATATCTTCTGCAAGTGATAGTATGCGGGATTTCCTTACTTTTGAGATTTTCGCACACCAACAGGTGCGATGGTAATTGTCAGTTAACTAGGATAGATATACACATTTATTTGGAGTACTTTATTGCACAATGTACATAAATTTGAATTAAGACATTTTCTTAATATTAACCATAAAATGTGTTTTCATATCACTATTATTAAGGATAGTATGATCACTGTGTAATATCAGTCTTTAAATAAAAGATATTTAAAATGTACCTAAAGTATAAAATTAGTTAAGTATATCAATTTAGTATATTAAAAGTACAATTGCGGGGTATTTCTAGTGTGTGTGTGTGTGTGTGTGTGTGTGTGTGTGTAGTATACTTAGTATGTATTTGTAGTATACTTAACAATAAATAAATGTATTTCAAAAACATTTTAGTATATTTATTTTCACTAGGATGGATGGATGGAACAGACAAGTAACAAATTAGGTTCTTAATTTCTTTTTAAGGGACTTGAGATAGCACATGGGCGTGTACTTTCAGTTTGCCCAGGAGCAAAAACATTTAAATCAATTCTAAAGCTTTAACCTAAATGCCATCTATCCAGAGCAAGAAAATCATTTCTCTGGCTTTCTCCACTCTGCCCTAAGACCTCTGAAGGGGGGGGGCTTTGCTATCAGATTCATTTACAGACATGACAGGAAGATCAAACAGCACATCTCCGCTTGCTCTGTTTCTTTCTCTCCATCCCCTTTCCTTTCCATATGTCATTGTTAATACTATATAAGTTGTGTCACTTCATTCTGATTTGTATTGGCTGCCTTTTCTGCTAACCAGGTACAGAAGCATGTTTATCCTGTGATTGCCCTTGACATTTTAGTAAGAAATGTTGAGCTCTTGACCCAAAGCTCTTGCCGCTATTTGCAGAGAATTGAGATTTTAAGACTGAAAGGCAAAGTATAAGGCCGTCATCGTTCGTTTTTGATAATTGGATTGTGTCATGTTCTGTTGTTTTTTGTGATTGTAAATATTGAAATATCTTGGTCTCTGAGTTGTAAAACAGGAATAATACCAATAAAGGTTTTCAGAAATTGGTGGCGAATGCAGGAATAATTCAACAGCATAATGAACTGCTCTTGTTTTCTCGGATTAAGAAGTAAAACATCTGTCGGCTTTGTTCTGAGTCTTGCACTGAGTAAATTACAAAAGATTACCTAATTCCATTGCCGGTTTGACTTTCTATCTCTGTGGCATCTGTTTTCACATTCTAGCAGGTGGTTAATCCTTATAAATACACTTTCCTGTTTATAAGTGAAATTAGCAAACACAAGCTAATCTCATCTCTTAAGATCTCCCCCATTTGCGACAATAGAATCCTCTGGCTTGGCTAAGTGCATGCTTTCTTACTTATTTTGTCTTTGTTTCCTTCTGAATTTGACTTGATTGAGTTTGCTATGCTGATTTTTACCGGTGCTTCAATGCCATTTGGATGAAGAGAACAAAGGAATAGAGAGAAATTGGGAAGAGAGGCAGAAAGACAGAAAAGGGAAGATGACAGGTAGGATCACAAGATTTCCATTTTTTTTTTTTCCCAGTCCCTCTGAGCAATTTAAAGCATAGCACTTCCTCTCCTCAGTGTTTCCAATTTTTGGCTTGCTGTTTTTGTAGTCTCCGAGGAGTCGGTCGGCGCACTCCATTCATCAAGCTTTTTTTTCCAATTTAGTCCTGAGATTACATGACTATAACTTCAATTCCGTCTTTGAAAAAGACATTAGACATGAGGGGCTTCTCCGTGGACTAGGCCTACTTGTTGTCTGGCCAATGCTATGTGCTCTTTTGGAACGTTTTACAAGATTCTGCGAGCGTGGTTGATTTAACATGTTGGAATATTTGTAACATGCAGTATATTAAATAAAGGTTTAAAGGTCTGCAACCTGAAAATGAGATTTCCCCAGTAAACAGAAATTAATCTCACTGGCATAATGATGATAAGATGCAAACGGAACTGACCCTAAAATGCCATGGTCGATGTCAAAGGAAAATAATTACAGTTTAAATAATCTTAATAAAAAAGCAGAGACAGATGACTTGCTCTCAAGCTCCGTGAGAACTGAAAAATGAATTTTAAGAAGGGGTGGGGGAACTGAAATGCCGTCGGACTGAGTCCCAGTTTAAGATTATTAATATATTCAAATACTAGTACTGTAGTGTTCTTCTTTTTCATGTAGTCCTTGTTTTTTATAACACAAATCTCTAGTTTTTCAGTGCATATCTTTATTCAGTAACCAGAAAAAATTATACATTTTGGTCACTTTTTTCAATTTAATTTTCCCTGGGGTTGCACCCAAACCATTACGAAGACAAGCACACATCCTTTACCAGAGGTTATTAGAGACAGAGCGCCAAGGTTCATTAAAACATTTCAATTAAATCATCGGCACACAGGGAGAAGGATCATTACCTACGAAGTGTGCTCTGTTTTCTGAATTTCATGCTCAGGTGGCCAAGAACTCCTCCACTGAGTGCTGCACATTGATTGAAAAGATGACGTCCTCATGCTTGGCTCTGGTTTCATGGCCTATCCAACATCCCAGCGTGGCCTTAAACTTCCTTACATGCAAGCGAGAGGGGCCATATTTTACTTTTTTGTGGCAGTTATTGAGTTACACAAGGTCCTTGAAACAAAAACTATTTCCATTTTGTGACATTTTCAATTTGGCTGTTTTTTTTTTTTTCCTATTGTACCTCCAAATGTGCCTTCTACGAACATACACGAAAAACGTGCATGCGAATGTAAGACCCTCCCCCCCAAATACAGGTCAAATGTACCAACAGTCACATTCAGAAATGAACACTTTATAGCATCGCTACCATAAAAATAACCTAAAGTTCTCATTAAGTAGATTTCATTATGACTAATTTCTCACATTTTTTATGTACTGTGACATGCTCAAAAGGTGTTTGATCCGCATTGCCTACAGTATCTGATCCAGGGGATATGAATATTATTTCCTTGGGCCAATCACATAGCACTGAAAAGACATCAGTTTCTTCCTCAAGTCGGAGAGCAAGCGCTAATCTATTACGCTGCATCATTGGATATTGACAGGCTAGTGCGTCAGAACTGTACATAGCCGAAATAAGAAATGTGGAGCTTCACTGGTGGGTAAATTCTGCTTTTTGGCAATATCCAGTGCCTTAAGCTGGATGACGGCTCTGGTTATATAGGCAGCCCCTCATTTCTTTTTCTGGCTATACATAGGCTAAACTCTTGCCTGTCAGTTTCTTCCCCGTGCCTGCTTTTAGAACTGCTGTAAGCTTTTCTTTGACTGTTAGCATTTTTAAGACTGTCTTTTTGGACTCGCCATCTTCTAACATTACACTCTGACACACCGTATTTCTTGGCTGCTTAATGAGAGTTGTTTGATGACTCGTATTTACATGTATTTTTGGCTCTCCCTGTTGTTGTGGGTGTATTGGCACATACAAGTTTAGACCTCGAATATAAGTTTGTCTTATATTTGGAACAATACAGTATTTTTGTTAATATATAATATATAAATATTTGATAAAGTATGTTTATGAGCTGTTAATGCATAAAATTTAACGCTAAAAATGAATTAAAAGAAAATTCATTAAATCAAAACTAAATCCATAAAAATGATCCCATGGGAACCAATAAAAGGTTCTATGAAATGCCTGACACAACCCTTTAAGGTTCTGTTTGCAATGAATCACAGCTTGTTTAGAATAATGCATTTTTAATGACGGCTAAAATCTATGCATGTGAAAATGAGCCCAGCCGAGTTGATTACTGAAGAGCTGCTGATTTGTGAACATTATTATAACCATCATTATTTCATTTTTGCATATTTATTACAATTGTTAGACTGAGAAAGAGTAAGGAAAATCCTGTTTTTATGACGTGTCTCCTTTAACCCTGAAAGACCCAAATATAGATTTTTTTATTTATTTTTAATCCACCTTTTACATGTTGTAGGAGACCTCTAATGCAGATATAAATGGGTTTTTACATTTCTGACATTTTAGTACATTTTTAGGGGAATGTTGTAATATTGCAACGTTGGGCCTGTTGTGTAGCAGAATTTCAGTGATTTCACTCACTGTCTGAACAAATGTATAGAACATCTGGGTTCATCTGCAGGGTATAATGATTATATTAGTAGCGTACATATACACTAATAATCACACAATATTAATAATAGGACAGATTATTTATTATAAATTTCAGATTGTATTTACAGAACATGGTGAACTGAATGAAAACTTTGGCATTTATGTGTTTTAGCCATGTTCATAGCCATATTCAGTTACGATAGTCCCAAAAGCAGTTCTTGTCCTCTGAGAAGCAGAAGCGGACATTGCACTTGCTGCAAAGTGTGTTGGTGTAGCCTTTACCACAGTGTCTGCAGCTTCCTCTAGTTTCTTCATATCTTCTGACACAAACTTTTAGATATACTCCAGTGGTGTATTAAGGGAGACGGCATCATTAGTGATATGACCTGAAAAATCCTTTATCAGCCAGTGATAACCGTCACAGGACATGGTCTCTGTTCTTGAGTGACTTGATTTTGTTGGTATGATGTCCAAATAATAATCAGACGGGTGGTCAATGGGTTGTTTATTTTACTTTTCCAGTTCACAGGCATCTCCACATTCATCTTCATCACTTGTATCAGAACCCATTTCAAAATCACTGTTCCCATTTTGGACGCCACCAATGACATCATACACTTTGTAGATAATAGTCATTCCTGGTTGGTGGCATTCTGAAATGGAAAAAAACACTGGTTATTTTCCATATCCCAATGATACTTACACATTTAAAGAATTCAAACATTCCACAAAATCAAACAATACAGTCTGGCTAGCTTATTGTGCCCTCAGCTAACATGCTAATAGCACTATTACCCCCCACATTCCCAAACATTGTCACCTCCCAAACATTGTCACCTGTCCCTCATGCAGGAAGCAGCATACACAAATACTTTCAAATTCTCAAAAAAGATGACATTTTAAAACTTGTAAATGTTTTAAATGATCAAAAACATTGTTTCTATTAGTATTTATTTCACATGGGACAGGTGAGAAGTAAATTTCATTCATGTAATATGCAAGGTGCACGGGCAAATTTTGCTACCCCTTTCACCCAGTGTTGTAAAATTACAACATTGACATTACAAACTCAAAATCTAATATGATTAAAGCAGTCAACAGTACCTTAATATCTGCATGATCTAGACATATTACTGATCACATAAAAAAATATTTGGGGCATTTTACTTACTTGAATGTTGATTTATGCAGTCCAGTAAAACGTCATGATGTGCTTCAATCTCTACAGGTTTATTTTAGTAGAGCTAATATTACAACTAATACTAATATTAGTAATATTACAACAGTGTTAAGGGCGGCTCAAGTTCTGACTGGCCAACTTTCTTGCCAGTGATGGATAATGCGTCGCCTTTAGCCATAATTCATCATTACCGTCTGCCCACGATGGCCTAGCACGGGGTTTTTAATTGTTTGAGATATGTGCGTGCCTCACTGAATGATAATTATTGCTTGTTAGTAGTGTTTCCCATCATCCATTAGAGGACATGTGTCGTGGGTATCTACCCCATTAGAACAGCCCTCAATGTTTTTTTTTGTTTTTTTGTACTGCATATAACTGTGAATGATGCTGATGTATGTTTCTGCTAAACTAAAATCGTCTATTAAAGTCACAATTAAATCAAAATTTACCATTCTTATTATTTATGGAATATTTCTGAATTCATTATAAATGATTTATCCGTGTACATTTTTAAAATATTAATGTGCCCTCATAATCTTTAATCAAAATAACTTCCCCTCCCTCTTGCAGTGACATCTCTTCTCTTCTCTTCTCTGATGAAGTGTTTACATGGCGTGAGGGCGGGACAACCTGTCACTTGCATGAGATCACAGCAATAGCAAACACAACCATCCTTGTTTGAGAAGCCATTTCACTCATATATACATCACAAAAGATTACTGTGCCTTCTATTTCATGCCAACTTTAAATAATACGGATTGTATAGCTAGAATTTGTAACACGAAGGTTGCGGGTTTGATTCTCAAAACCGGGGGTTAAATGACTGAGATGCCCTTGAGCAAGACACCTAACCTAATCGCTTTACAGCAAAAATAGTTGCCCACTTCTCTGTGTGCATATGTGTGTGTGCGTGTGTGTTCACTACTCCTAATTTGTGTGCACTAACATGGATGGGCTAAATGCAGAGGACCAATTCTGAGTATGGGTTACCATACTTGGCCTTCACATGTACACGCATGAATAAAAACATCTTGTTAAATATAACATATCCTGTTTCAGGAGATATATTAAGCTTTTCTCTTACCTTGAGGCAAAATGAGGGTCTGTGTGTTTTGGGCTGATGTGATATTGGCTTATGCTTAGGAATAGTGACCAAAAGGTTGCTAGCTTGATCACTGCAATTAGCAAGCCATGTGATTTCAGCATTGTGCCCCTAAGCAAGGCACTTAACCTTTTAAGTTGCGTACTATTCCTTCTTTGCCTGTTATTTTCGTTTTAGGCACTGTAAAATTTGCACATATTCTCTATTGATATGCCAAAACATTTGAAGCAACATAGCTAACATTTCATTATAATAGAGTAGATGTGTTAGGTTCTTTATTTTATGGCCTCTTTGACATTACCGCTCCAGAAAGATGCTAGTGAAGGGTTTGGAAATGTGCCATCAGACACTTTACCTATGAGTAACAATTTTTTTGCCGTTAAGATGGATGTCAATGGTAGATTTTTCCAGGTATCACAGACCCTTTAGAAGCATCTTAAGGATCAAGTGTTTACATAACAGTGCATCGGAGCTAATGCCCCTATAAACAAACCTTCTGTTCAATTCCGCTGCACACCATCTAGCTGTTTTTAACACAAGCATGCACTTAAGCTCTCCATTAGAAATTGTGTTAAACCTGGAGTTTACCAATTGTAAATGGCCTAAAGTAAGAGCTCCAAGTACAAGTTTAAGTACCGGACAGTTTATGTAGGACAGCAGCTGATCCCAGCTCTCTTTGTCTCTTTTCTCTAGCTAAGGAAGGCTGTTATGGACCACATATCTGACTCTTTCCTGGAGACCAACGTGCCTCTGCTGGTGCTGATAGAGGCGGCCAAGAGCGGTAATGAGAAGGAGGTTAAGGAGTACGCGCAGGTCTTCCGCGAACACGCCAACAAGCTGGTGGAGGTGAGTAACATATAACACCCCCTCACTCAACTCCCTCATCTCATTCAGCCCGAGCGGATGATTCTTATCTGGGGCACCGCAGGCCACTATCAGTCAGAGCACGAGGTGGCCTTTAGGAAGTCATCTGCCAAGCCAAGGCAATTTAATGCTGGAATATGGTGCAGTGGAGCTCAATTCTGTAATGACAAATTTGTGTTTGATAACATGGATTCGGATCACAGAGTGGGAATGACACCAGGGAATGGCTTTAACATTTCCCCCCCCTCTTTAATATCTCTTGTGACTCGACTTCAAAGATGCAGTTCATTCCTATTATCGAAAAGCAATATGGTGACTGAGGTAAAATGGCTGAATGGGAAAGAGACGCTTATCTGAAGGGTGGTGTTGGAGGTTGATATGTCAAAAATGCAAAAGGGTAAAAAAGGTTAAAACTGATACATCCTGACATCTTCTCACACTCACTTTTGCACACATTAGCATTGACTTTCACATACTAGCTAGTGTGGGCATACACATGTATTTCTAGCTAAATAAAAAGGGATATACAGTACACTATTTCATAACTTATCTATGCAGTCCAATCGCTACAATTTTATTCTACAAACTTAAACGAGAGCTCCATAAAACTTGCAGTCAAAGCCTGTGAGTGGCATCTAGATGCTTGCTTTCCAAAAGGAGAGCTTAAGGTGGAATCTGCTTTTGACTTAGGAACACTGGATTCAGCACTCAATTTTGAGCACGGTATCAATAATGTAACCAGTCTGATAGAGCAATATCCAGCGCTTCTAGACAGATGGGAGAAGTTTTCAGATCAAATTCCAAAATATATTAACTATTGATGTGCTTGAATTGGACTTGAAAATACACATATTATCGCTTACAATTACATTCAAATAGTTTCTAAAAGAGTTAGTATTGTGATGTATGTGTGTATTGTGGTGAAGTACTTGCTGGGCCTTGAGGGGCCTGTAGCAGCGTGATTTATCTGACCAATTGGAACACTGATATTAAAGGTTGACAGATTTAGTTCACAGACATTTTACGGCAATTATGAGACATATATAATAATAATAACATTTTGGTTTAATGACAAAACTAATTTCTGATGGGATTGCTGCATTTTGGTAGTAAATATTTAGGTCATATCGCCTACATCCACATATTTTAATCAGGGAACTGTTATAAAGTTATTCCATAATAAAGTTTTGGGTCGGTAAGATTTTTTTGTTGTTTTTGAAAATCTGTTGTGCATGGAAGCTTATTTTCTTATACTCACAATTTCAAGTTAAAAAAAGAATTGAGTTTATATCTCACAATTCTGACTTCATATCGGACTTTATATCTCTCAATTCTGACTTTATATCTCTCAGTTCTGACTTTATATCTCTCAGTTCTGACTTTATATCTCTCAATTCTGACTTTATATCTCTCAGTTCTGACTTTATATCTCTCAATTCTGACTTTATATCTCTCAATTCTGACTTTATAATTCTGACATATCTCAATTCTGACTTTATATCTCTCAGTTCTGACTTTATATCACTCAATTCTGACTTTACATCTCTCAGTTCTGACTTTATATCTCTCAGTTCTGACTTTATATCTCTCAATTCTGACTTTATATCTCAGTTCTGACTTTATATCTCTCAGTTCTGACTTTATATCTCTCAGTTCTGACTTTATATCTCTCAATTCTGACTTTATATCTCTCAGTTCTGACTTTATATCTCTCAATTCTGACTTTATATCGGACTTTATATCTCTCAGTTCTGACTTTATATTTCTCAGTTCTGACTTTATATCTCTCAATTCTGACTTTATATCACTCAATTCTGACTTTATATCACTCAATTCTGACTTTATATCTCTCAATTCTGACGTTATATCACTCAATTCTGACTTTATATCTCTCAGTTCTGACTTTATATCACTCAATTCTGACATTATATCTCTCAATTCTGACTTTATATCACTCAATTCTGACTTTATATCTCAGTTCTGACTTTATATCACTCAATTCTGACTTTATATCTCACAATTCTGACTTTATCTCAATTCTGACTTTATATCACTGAATTCTGACTTTATATCTCTCAGTTCTGACTTTATATCTCTCAATTCTGACTTTATATCTCAATTCTGACTTTATATCACTGAATTCTGACTTTATATCTCTCAATTCTGACTTTATTATCTCTCAATTCTGACTTTATATCTCTCAATTCTGACTTTATATCTCAATTCTGACGTTATATCACTCAATTCTGACTTTATATCACACAATTCTGACTTTATATCTCTCAATTCTGACTTTATATCTCAATTCTGACTTTATATCTCTCAATTCCGACTTTATCTCTCAGTTCTGACTTTATATCTCTCAATTCTGACTTTATATCTCTCAATTCTGACTTTATCTCAATTCTGACTTTATATCACACAATTCTGACTTTATCTCAATTCTGACTTTATATCTCAATTCTGACTTTATATCTCTCAATTCTGACTTTATATCTCAATTCTGACTTTATATCTCTCAATTCTGACTTTATATCTCTCAATTCTGACTTTATATCACTCAATTCTGACTTTATATCTCAGTTCTGACTTTATATCACTCAATTCTGACTTTATATCTCACAATTCTGACTTTATCTCAATTCTGACTTTATATCACTGAATTCTGACTTTATATCTCTCAGTTCTGACTTTATATCTCTCAATTCTGACTTTATATCTCAATTCTGACTTTATATCACTGAATTCTGACTTTATATCTCTCAATTCTGACTTTATTATCTCTCAATTCTGACTTTATATCTCTCAATTCTGACTTTATATCTCAATTCTGACGTTATATCACTCAATTCTGACTTTATATCACACAATTCTGACTTTATATCTCTCAATTCTGACTTTATATCTCAATTCTGACTTTATATCTCTCAATTCCGACTTTATCTCTCAGTTCTGACTTTATATCTCTCAATTCTGACTTTATATCTCTCAATTCTGACTTTATCTCAATTCTGACTTTATATCACACAATTCTGACTTTATCTCAATTCTGACTTTATATCTCAATTCTGACTTTATATCTCTCAATTCTGACTTTATATCTCAATTCTGACTTTATATCTCTCAATTCTGACTTTATATCTCTCAATTCTGACTTTATATCTCAATTCTGACTTTATATCTCAATTCTGACTTTATATCTCTCAATTCCGACTTTATATCACTCAATTCTGACTTTATATCTCTCAATTCTGACGTTATATCACTCAATTCTGACTTTATATCTCAATTCTGACTTTATATCTCTCAATTCTGACTTTATATCTCTCAGTTCTGACTTTATATCTCAATTCTGACTTTATATCTCAATTCTGACTTTATATCTCTCAATTCCGACTTTATCTCTCAGTTCTGACTTTATATCTCTCAATTCTGACTTTATATCTCTCAATTCTGACTTTATCTCAATTCTGACTTTATATCACTCAATTCTGACTTTATATCTCTCAATTCTGACTTTATCTCAATTCTGACTTTATATCTCTCAATTCGACTTTATATCACTAAATTCTGACTTTATCTCAATTCTGACTTTATATCTCTCAATTCTGACTTTATATCTCTCAATTCTGACTTTATATCACTCAATTCTGACTTTATATCTCTCAATTCTGACTTTATATCTCTCAATTCCGACTTTATATCACTCAATTCTGACTTTATATCTCTCAATTCCGACTTTATATCACTAAATTCTGACTTTATCTCAATTCTGACTTTATATCTCTCAATTCTGACTTTATATCTCAATTCTGACTTTATATCTCTCAATTCTGACTTTATCTCTCAGTTCTGACTTTATATCACTCAATTCTGACTTTATATCTCAATTCTGACTTTATATCTCTCAATTCTGACTTTATATCTCAATTCTGACTTTATATCTCTCAATTCTGACTTTATATCTCAATTCCGACTTTATATCTCTCAATTCTGACTTTATATCTCTCAATTCTGACTTTATATCTCTCAATTCTGACTTTATATCTCAATTCTGACTTTATATCTCTCAATTCTGACTTTATATCTCAATTCCGACTTTATATCTCAGTTCTGACTTTATATCTCAATTCTGACTTTATATCACTCAATTCTGACTTTATATCACTCAATTCTGACTTTATATCGCAATTCTGACTTTATATCACATAATTCTGACTTTATATCTCAATTCTGACTTTATATCACTCAATTCTGACTTTATATCTCAATTCTGACTTTATATCTCTCAATTCTTACTTTATATCTCAATTCTGACTTTATATCTCTGAGTTCTGACTTTATATCTCTCAGTTCTGACTTTATATCTCAATTCTGACTTTATATCTCTCAATTCTGACTTTATATCTCTGAGTTCTGACTTTATATCTCTCAGTTCTGACTTTATATCTCTCAATTCTGACTTTATATCTCTCAATTCTGACTTTATATCTCTCAATTCTGACTTTATATCTCTCAGTTCTGACTTTATATCTCTCAGTTCTGACTTTATATCTCTCAATTCTGACTTTATATCTCTCAGTTCTGACTTTATATCTCAGTTCTGACTTTATATCTCTCAATTCTGACTTTATATCTCTCAATTCTGACTTTATATCTCTCAATTCTGACTTTATATCTCTCAATTCTGACTTTATATCTCTCAGTTCTGACTTTATATCTCTCAGTTCTGACTTTATATCTCTCAATTCTGACTTTATATCTCTCAGTTCTGACTTTATATCTCAGTTCTGACTTTATATCTCTCAATTCTGACTTTATATCTCTCAGTTCTGACTTTATATCTCTCTCAGTTCTGACTTTATATCTCTCAATTCTGACTTTATATCTCTCAATTCTGACTTCATATCTCTCAATTCTGACTTTATCTCAATTCTGACTTTATATCTCTCAATTCTGACTTTATATCACACAATTCTGACTTTATATCTCTCAGTTCTGACTTTATATCTCTCAATTCTGACTTTATCTCAATTCTGACTTTATCTCAATTCTGACTTTATATCACTCAATTCTGACTTTATATCTCTCAGTTCTGACTTTATATCACTCAATTCTGACTTTATATCTCAATTCTGACTTTATATCACTCAATTCTGACGTTATATCACTCAATTCTGACTTTATATCTCAATTCTGACTTTATATCACTCAATTCTGACTTTATATCTCAATTCTGACTTTATATCTCTCAATTCTGACTTTATATCTCAATTCTGACTTTATATCACTCAATTCTGACGTTATATCACTCAATTCTGACTTTATCTCTCAGTTCTGACTTTATATCTCTCAATTCTGACTTTATATCTCTCAATTCTGACTTTATATCTCTCAATTCTGACTTTATATCTCTCAATTCTGACTTTATGTCACTCAATTCTGACTTTATATCTCTCAATTCTGACTTTATATCTCTCAATTCTGACTTTATATCTCAATTCAATTCAATTCTGACTTTATATCTCTCAATTCTGACTTTATATCTCTATTCTGACTTTATATCTCTCAATTCTGACTTTATATCTCAATTCTGACTTTATATCTCAATTCTGACTTTATATCTCTCAATTCTGACTTTATATCACTCAATTCTGACTTTATATCACTCAATTCTGACTTTATATCTCTCAATTCTGACTTTATATCTCTCAATTCTGACTTTATATCTCTCAATTCTGACTTTATATCTCTCAGTTCTGACTTTATATCTCTCAGTTCTGACTTTATATCTCTCAATTCTGACTTTATATCTCAATTCTGACTTTATATCTCTCATTCTGACTTTATATCTCTCAATTCTGACTTTATATCTCTCAATTCTTTATATTTCAGTTCTGACTCTATATCTCTCAATTCTGACTTTATATCTCTCAGTTCTGACTTTATATCTCTCAATTCTGAAAGACATAAACTCACAATTGCGAGAAAAAAGTCAGAATTGTGAGATAAAAAGTTGCTATTACCTTTTTTATTCTGTGGCGAAACAAGCTTCCATAATTATGCTTACCACAAAAATACAGCACAAATATTATTTGATACATTTTAAACGCTGTATTCGATTTTAATATATTTAAAAATGTAATTGAGCTTTTTCTGGTGGCAATTACATTACTCCAGTCTTCAGTGTGAAATGATTATTCAGAAATCACCCTATTATTCTGATTCGGTGCTCAAGAAACAGTTTAAAACCGTGATTTTTTTTTTTTTTTTTCAGGATTCGTTGATGAATAGAATTTTTGCCATCCCTTCTGATCAATTTAATAAAAGTATTCTTTCAAAAATCTTGCAGACCACAAACTTTTAAATGGTAGTGTGTATATATAAATATATTACTTATCCACCTCTTTTCCCTTTGAGGACGTCCTCAAAATGAGTTTTGTCAGATTTAACTACATTCCGGGAACATTTTCTGGAAATTTGTCCCCAAAGCATAGCTATAGGAACACACACACAGTCTCGACCTGAAGGGAGTGCCATTCCCTGACTTCATCAAATAAAATGTTCCCTCACTGGTATGATCTCAGAATAAAGAACAGCCGAGCAGCTCATGTCCGTTTCTCCAGCCGATCAATAGTCACTGTTTCTTGCCGGGGTCAAGGAGCCTGATGAAATAGAGGTCACGCGTCACAACTCTACCCTGATGAAATGTCTGTACTTCTGTAAAAAATCTCTCTCTATATCTCTCTCGCTCTTGCAATCAATAGCAACAGAAATGGGGACATGAATATGAATATGGACTATATTTTATTCGGATAGAAATAATCTCGGGAAATGTGAAACGATTTCATCCTCTAAGAAATACAAGCTAGTAAATGCAAGTGTGATGAAGGCCTGATCTCTTTTGAGAGCCATTCTGACATTCATTTAATGGTTAATGTTAATGATTTCGGTACATGTTAAATAATACTTTCTCATATTCACTAGAGATGACCGCACTACTGTCTGGTTTGAGTGTCTTTTGTTCTACATTCCTGTAATGCATTGCACTATAAAATAACTGCCCATTTAAAAGGTTATTAAATTATTTGCAGCACAGCTGAGATGTGGGTTATTAATGTGAACCTGTTGACACACTTTTATTGTCTTGCTCTCTTTCTGTATCTCTCTGTTACATGCACACACATGAATTGGCACACAAACACACCATCCCACACACGTCAACTGTCAATGGGGAAAACAGTGTAAACTTTGTTGTTTCATGCACTGTGGCTCACTGTGGCGCTTAAAGAAATAGTTCAGCCGTCATGTGTTGTGACCTGTATGCTTTTCTTTCTGTGGAACACAAAAGAAGATCTTTTGAAAATGAAAGATAATGGGCTCCAATGATGTTTTGGACATTGAATTTCATTATATGCACAAAAACATTTGAAACATTGTTCAAAATGTCTTGTGTGCTCCACAAAATAAAGAAATGCATACAAATTTGGAACGACATTAGGGTGAGTAAATAAGTGTTTTTTGAGTGAACTGTCCACTTAAGCTATATTTGTAGGCCATTCGTTGGGCAAAAAAAGGACAGACAGTGATTGTGGCGCTTTTAACGTTGTGATTTGTTTCTTGAGGTTAACATGAAACACTGTTTGCATCCCATTTTACTTCCATTATCTGATGTTTTGAATGGGCTACTGAATTTTAGGGCAGGGATTTTTATTTATTTATTTTTTTATATATACATTTAGAGATTTACAGTACACACATATAATAGTTTTATCCTTTTTATAAAAGATAATAAAGACAACAGCAAACAAAGATAACTTTTTTGTATTAATTATGCAAAATAAGACATGGTATGTGCATTGAAAAGTAAATGGGTACATTTTGATTTCATATTTCATTTTAAAAGGTCTCATTTAATGTTTAAGTTTTAAAAAGAATGATTCATAAAAGATCACGGCCTCATCCATTCACAGTGTTTTTCAGAACTGTGCAGTGAACAGTTTTCACAGAGTGACCCTTTTACTTAAAAGCAATCTAAAACAAAATCTGCAAATATATTAATGTGTGAATTTAACCTTTTGGTGGAAAACAAGTTAAATGTCAATGCTGCCATTCATTGGCAACCCTTCAGGTTAGTCTCAAAGCCCTAAAGGTCACAGGTCATGATCAATACTCTTATGTGACAGTGGCACATTATCATTGAACAATTGCGGTGTTACATGATATTTTTATCACAAAGGTGTCTGTGTTCATTAGGGAAACATTGTCGTTTAGTGGTCAATGTGTGAGCAAGGGAAATAGTTTCCTCCCTCCTACCTCTTCCTGACACAATGTAAAAACCCTGCTAATAGCCAGATGCATTCCCTTTTTGGCCTTGAAATAGAGAAGTAGAATGAAAGAGATAAAGAAAAAGAGATCGTTTTCCAAGCCCAAGGCAATGCTGCCACAGCTAGCAGACCTTGTGTGTAGGTGTAGAGAGAAATATTTATGATGTGGGTATGGTGACCTTAATTAGCAGAGATTGCATTAGAGAATGGACTTGTGTTAATAAAACGACAGGACTGGGGTTTCACTCTCTCATTTCCCGCTCCCTCTCTGTCTTACCACTTGTGACATCACAGCACGAGGGACAAAAATCATCTCTCTTACTGACGAGGGATGATTAGCGGTAAGCACTGGAGAGCTAAGCAAGAACAGGGGAGCGCGGGGCACAACCTAACGTGGGGTTAGTTGTAACGCACGTTTTAACACTTTCCACACATGCCAGGATGACGAAACTTAGTGTATTTACTAGTTGCCATATCAACATTATTTAGAGAGAAAAAATTGTGCCAAAATTAAAAATTCTTTGGAAGATATCACTGAACATTTACTTAACCATAGCAAAAGTACATTTCTTAAGTTTATTTTTCATCTCTGTTTTTGTGTTTATTTAAAATAAGACAAATCTGATATTATTGTAATCTTCTATCTGTTATTTAACAGTTGAGATGGTTCTTTAATGCTGATCTAACCGCAGAAGACACGAGCCGCGGTGCGTTATAACACTGTGTTACAAGGAGCCCCTGTTAGACCTACGATTATATTCTGTTCTTTTATTGATTCTTTTGAGAAACCACGAGAAAAGGGTGAATAATGACTGAGAGACAATGTTCAGAAATGAGTCATTATTATTATGATTTGAACTATGCTGTATGGCTGTATTTAGCGATGTGTTTGTTGTCAAACTCAAAATTAGTGTATTTTTAATTATTAAAAAATGCCATTATTTTATTTTAAAAAGTTAATAATTGTATTTTATTGACAAAATATTTTAGTTTGTCTTGGATATTTTTTGATTATATCTGGTAACATTTTAAGCTGTCATTTGGCCATGTTACAATGTTCCCCTCACGTTACAATGAACCCCACCTATGGGGCATGTTGTCACATTTCACTTCCATTCTTTCAGGGGAAATCAAGAAAAAGTACACACTGTATTAATGGAACAAAACCACATAATTGTACTAGACGTGTGAAATTAATTTGAGAAAAAATAAATACTCTGAACCACAAGTGGAGTTACACAAACTGAGACAGTCAAAAAGCGTTAGGTTGTGCCCCGCTCTGCAGTAGCAAGTTTTTTTTTTTCTTTTTTAAATCCAAACAACAGATTCTCATAAAGAAACGTCACTCTAGCAACTCTTGCTCTGGATGTTATACTCTTGTGCTGCATGTTAAATTTAACTATGGTGCCATATTTAACTTCTTTCTGACACCATTATAGCTTTATTTGAGGATCACATTCAAATAAAATTCACTATTCTCAGAAAATCTTACCCTGATTCTCAAATGAGCACTCTTTCAAACGTCAAAAACTTGAAGCCATAAGATTGACATCAGCAATGTCAAAAGCAGTTGTTTCTAGAATGTCGTTGATCTTATTCATCTTTTTTAATTTGATTTTGTGAAGATTTTCACATTTTCAGCAAATGTGACCCGTGCTGGCAAAATGAGTCGCAATGAGCAAATTTTCAAAAATGAGTTATTGTTAGTTTTACATTCTATATTAAAAATGATGAATGATTTGTTGGAATCAGGCAACAAATAACTGAGCTACACCTGTTTGAAGTCGATAAAGTCAACAAAGTCAATTTTGTGAAAAAAATGTAACGTTTTCTGAAGGTTCTAAAATGAAATCACCTAGCAACCATACCTTAAAATCCCTGGTAATAACACCAAATTTGGCACACACCAAGTCAAAACCAAATAAGAAAAATATATATTAAACTTTTTTTTCCGCCATGATATCACAATTGTTTGATCAATTAGACACATAGCCTATATATTAAAGGGGTGGTTTCTTGATTGTGTTTATGGGGTGCACTGTAACATGTGACATGCTTTGCAAAAACATTATTTTTCACATAATTTAGCTTTATTTTACACCACTGTGTCCCTTCTCGTAAAAACAGCCGGATAGCTTCCTGGTTCTATGAAACCTCAGAAATACGCAATGGGTTCAGATTGGTTAGCTGGCCCAGTGAGTTGTGATTCGCTAACCGCTCTCAGAAAACATACAAATATTTTTTTAAGTGTTGAATTGCTATTTGGAGCATTAGGATCATTAGATGAGGGCTTAATGAACTCATTATTGTGAAAACCTCAAATTCGACCAAAATGTACATTTTCCACTTCTTTTGCCTGTAGCTCGTAATTAGCCTGTGCATATTCCAACTCATTTTGCCAGCACGGGTCACAAATAACAACTTAAATACAGTTTCAAAAGACTTGGAACAGAGTTGTGTGGACCACTTTATTGATTTTTGTCATTTATCGGGACTGCAAATTTACTGTATCTGCCTGTCCCAGTTTTGCATTATTCACACAAGTGCTAATATCCAAAGATTGCCAATACTCTCAGAATCTCCAAACATAATGGAGAATAGCACCATTATATGATTACTATAGCCATTATAAGAAAGAAACACAAAGAGGGTCTCAGATGATAAATGATGAAGGCCAACTTTTTGATAAATGATGGCCAACTTTTCAATGTCTGGCAGACATTGGATTGTAATAAAAGTCTGTTTTTCACATGCCCCTCATCACCAGAGGATTCATGCATCATCAAATAACTGTATTCTGCTGCAATCCGACTTTTACACATTCTTTAATTGATGCCCTTCCCATAAGTCTCTTGGTCTTATTAACTGTCCCTTCACCATGTGCTGATCAAAACATTCACATGCTTTTGTTCACTGAAACACAGGTTATAGAGAATGATGCCATTCAAGCCGAGATGAAAAATACATTTCCACTTTATAGAGGTAAGAAAGGCTGATGGAAAAGCGGAGATTGCAAGGACGTCATATCAAGTCCATCACAATTCAAATACTGGAGCGACTTTGGTCCATCATTCTGGCTCTTGGCCGCCAGCACAAAATCAGAGTTGTCTATATCCTTGAGCCTTTTCTCCAAAGGTTCCACAACAAACTTGTTTTCTTGTTCTACTCATCTTTCTTTCTCTGTAAACTCGCATCCTGATCTCATACTGTGTTCATGTTCAGCCAATCGCTTCCTGTCCTTTGCACACGTTTTTCTGCCTCCTGTGTTCTTCAGAAATTGCAGTTCTTGATGCACCTTCTGTTGACCAATACAGTGTTTTCTACTGGGATGATGGTAGCCAAATTGGTCAGTTACCAAATTAAGCTCATCAGCAAGATATTTAACCTCCAGCTAAAAATTCACAGGGAGGAGTGATGTAACCTGCAACTTATGGAACATTTGCAGAACAGCGTGCTGTGTAGTGACAAGTCTCTTTGTGTCTTCATAATACAGAAAAAGAATACGTGCTGAGCAGTCCTGACCTGCATCTGTATGCACTTGAATCTCCATAACCTACTTTTTCAGCTAGCTGGCTCACTAGGGATCCTATCCTTTAGAGAAAGAGCTTTCAGCCTGGGCTTCAAAAGGTCTCTGCGCTCAGGTCTCGGGAACAAAACTCCTCAACGTCATCCCCTGAGGACGACTTCACACACAGTTTTGCTTTTCCTCATTAATTTGACATCTCAGCATCCCTTGTTTTATCTGTAATCTGTTTGTATTCCCTCCCATGATAACATTTTATCCTCCTGTAAAGTTTTTGTTTGCATACATTTGAATATGATATTTTATGGATCACTCCTTTTATGTCCCGCTTTGTTTTTTTTTCTTTGTGCCATCTTTTATTCTTAATTTTGTTTGCATTTTTCATTACTATCTGAGTGCATCATTACTATTGTCTTGTTTTGATCCCCATATCTCTGTGGAGAATTCCTTGCTTTTTATGTTCATTATAAAAAGAGTTTTAGAACAGAATTCTTGCAGCTGTATCTGAAATATGCTGCAGTTATTTATCGGCGGTGCCAAGAGGCAGTGTTAACTAACAATGCACTGCTTAGATTCAAATGTGCTATGTAATTTCTTAGAGTCATGATTGTTCAGACATTGAGTTTTGGAAAAAAGTGCTTTGTTCCAATTAGTGCCTAAATGACTTTGATCATCCTTTGCATATTTAATACATATTAATTTAATTAAAACACATTAATTGAAATTCGATTAATGTAAAACATAGCAGTTTTAAACTATTGCTATCTGAATTGAATAGAGAATTTACTAGTAGAATCTTAGGCTAGAAAAACAACATACCTGAAAAGAAAAAAAAAGAACTGGTAATGGGAATTCTTTCTGTTTTTATTTACAGGAATGTGTTGTGGCCATTTCTTGAGATTGTTTAGGGTCAGTTATTGAGGTTTATTGATTGTTTTTTTTTGGAGTTTCTGTGTGTCTGTGTGTGTGTTATATTTTTCTCCTTGAAGAAAATGAACTTCAGGTAGTTTGGCCTTCCTGCCCTTGAGTGCTGAAGTACCCTGAATAAAGTCCCAACTTTTCCCGGCTGAACGTACCTGAATTCATGCATCTATTAACCCAGTATGTGTCCAAATATTAAAATCAACCTAATTTTAGAGATTTTTTGTTTCATGGAATGAAAGACTGCTGTCTTCTGTTTTGCAAGTCACCTTACCAACGTAGCTCAGGTCTTTTCAGGTCACCCTAATCTGAAGCAGCTCTCCTTCCTTTATATTCAGGGCAAACTGCACTCGTATCTCTTGTAGAGTGTGACTTTAAGTGCCACTCCAGTTCATGAAGTCGCATTGACTGGAATTTAAAGCACTGACCTTCCTGATGAGATGAAGGGTGAAAAGTTGCCTTCTCTAATGATTATGCAGAATCAATATCGACCTAAATGTAACCAATATTGAATCGGCCTTCAGGCCTTCATGATTCCAAACGCACTGCTGCAGGCAGTAAATATTATTCCGCAGGAAGGGGGGCCATGCTGCATTAAATGGTGTGCTGAACACGATAGATGGCTATTGGAACAAGTCTATTTGTGGTGACCCAGACCTTTGGACTGGCGTAATCCCTTATCAAGCAGAGTTATAGGTCTCTGAGGAAATCTAACGCAGAGGTGTCTCCACATTTGGGAGGAGCTCCGAACAGATAGATCAGCCTCTCTCTCCCTCACCTTTTCCCTGGGAGGCATTACTTTCAGATTCCTCCCTCTTCATGGACCATTTGTCATCACATACACTCACATCATGGAGTTATACACCTGTACTGCAAGGCTGCCCAATGTCCCCTATCAACTTACTAAACTTATTTTTAATTTTTTATGTCAAATAATGAAAAGTATATGTAGCTTACTCAATTTAGTCAAACTTCCATAGTCAAGACTGATTTTGCTTGCGTAAATAAATGTCTAAAGGTGATTAAGACATGGACAGGCAGGAGCAAATCAATTGCTTGATTGGATCATTGGATAATTTGCGGTTAGAGTTACAAGGAGTCATTTTATGAGCCACTTTATAGCAGGTACCAATTGGAGCCATAGCATTATAGCAGGTCAATGCTGTTTAAAGTGTCAATACCAGGATTGATGGTGCTCATCTAATCCTCAGCTGATAAATTAACCATGCATATGCTGACTGACTGATATTTCTGAAGATTCTAAAGCTGGTCAGCAAAAACTACATTTGTCAAACAATGGACTGCTTGAGTCGTAAATGTGTCTTTCTTGGTATCCTGCTCCCTATAATAAATCTTCTTAATAAGGAATCCACAGTAATGAATGTTTAAGTATTTCAGACATTTTATGGTTGCCGGAAATAAATGAAAGCATGTTTTCATGATACTCTGTGTTTCGTAGATAGATGACATGACAAAACAAACTTTGCTTAATACACTGTATTGGCAAAAGTTTTGGGACACCTGCTTTTACATGCACATAAACTTAAATAACATCCCACTCTTAATCCGTAGGGTTTAGAGTTGGCCCACCCTCTGCAGCTATAACAGCTTCAACTCTTCTGTGAAGGCTTTCCACAAGGTTTAGATAGTGTGTTTATGGGAATGTTTGACCATTCTTCTTGAAGCGCATTTGTGAGGTCAGGCACTGATGTTGGACGAGAAATCCTGGCTCGTAGTCTCCAAATCAATCTCCAACTGAATTTATGTGTGAGATGTAAGATGTAAAGATAAAGTTAACCTTATTTTTGACATGACCTAATGAGTCGGTGTGGTATATCTGCAAGAAGTTAAAACTCAAGGGAATAGGATGTGTTTTTACCATGTCTATATGGCTACAGTTTATAGCTTATATTTAATTAGTAAGGTTCATTAATTAATATTCATAAGATAAGGCATTATTGTCTCATGACATCACAAGCAGTCACAACTTCTTTATGGTGACGCTGGTTTGGGTGAAGGTGAAACATTTATCAGGACCTGCTATGGAACAAATGATCACAGAAAGTAATTTTTTGAGCAATAGGGAAGTTGCCATTTTTTTGTTCTCTCCATATGGCAGTTACTCTGTTAGTCTGTAGCCTCTTCCCTTAGACAGACTTTTGTGAGATCAGAGATGGCGCCAGATGCACTTGTTTGCACGGGTTAATCTCCGGTAATTGAATATCTCAGGCAATCGGACAATCTAAAGCTGTCCAATTTCAACTTTTATTGCTTGGGGCCAGGCTAGCCATGTTAAAAAAGAAAGAAAAATAACATTAGAGGGAATCAGAATGCCGGCCTGTGGAATTAGCTTATCATATCCAATTGAAAACACTGTAAATGCCGCTTAGCTGGCCATTCCCCTGCGGGTGGTCAGCCAGGCGAGAAGAGGACAGAGGAGGGCATCTAATGCGGCAGATGTCAGTGTGAGGGGATAGCGGGGAGTTTCTGTTCTGTATTACAGGGTTTTCAAACCTTTTTCATCTCCAGAATAGAGAGGTATTTTGTCCATCAGTGCCCACCCACCTCTGATTAAGTGTGCAATTTGACAGTACATTCTGATTGTTCCTTGTGATAAGCACTTGTCAGGGTGTGAATGGGGACTAAACTACAGTGTATGTGTGTAAAATGTATACATGCTTGAATTGTTTAATATGCTCTATGTGCAGGGTCTGCAAGAGAAGTTGTTATTTGATGATTGTCAAATACTAGTACTCTGTAAAATGTATGTCTGCTCTTCTTGACTATATACCTTGTCACTTTTTTTAATGCAGTGGAATTTTCGAGTCACTGTGCTTTGCTGTGCTGCTTGGAACTATACAGTATATGTTTGTTTTGTTTTAGTGCGGTCTCCATATGTTCAGCATATGGGTGCATGTTCATCTATTACATAATTGTGACATATAATTCACATTTCTTCTCATCCCAGTCTTTGTCCAATTGTAATTACACATATCAGCCTTTCCCTTTTTTAAGTTATACATATGTAATGATTTGCAATGATATGCATACACTGTAAACCCGAATAAGTTGGCAAAACTCCAAAAATTGAGTCAATCAGTTGCACAGCAATGATATAACATATATCTGTTCTCAAACTAAGCGCATGCTCCACTCGTCACCATGTAGTAACCTTACAAAAAAACAAAACAAATAAAAAAAAAAACAGAAAACTCTTCTAAACTATCATAACAAAACATTAAACACTACTAAATCTCCCACTTGATGTTAATCTTACACACACACACACAAAATAAAATAATATAACTTAATTTTAGCATTTACTGTCCCTTTTGAGTGTCATGGCAAAGCATGTTAGGAAATAGAAATTAGGAAAAGCGCAGTTTCAGGTTAAATTTAAGTTAGTTTAAATGAAAAGAAACAAGTTCATAAAACTCAAAACAATGAAACAATTCAGATTACTTAATGTGTCCGTTTTGAGAACTGTTAAAAGTTAAAAAAGTGAATCAGTTTGAACTATTTTGTTTAATTTGAGTTGGCTCTACTCAAACCAATTAATTATTTTGAGCATCAGGGTTTACAGTATATGTTTTGAATATATTAAATTATTTTATATGAAATAGATTTTTATTGAATATTTAAATGATTATTTATATATATATATATATATATATATATATATATATATATATATATATATATATATATATATATATATATATATATATATATAACAAATTAGAGAAACTTTTTTCTTAATATACATTAACATTTGAAATAGGCATGAATATTAAGTACAATAATGCAAACAGTGTCTTTCATGACAGTGTTTGCAATTTCAAACACTAGCTTTCTGAAGCACATGCATCCTTTTGTAGACATTAGCTAACCAAAGTGAGCTTTGTTGTGTGTCTGGCGGCCACATAAAGCAGGAAAGCAGCCTATACCTTTCTACAGCAGAACTTGTGTGCTTTTTAAGCCTGACAATCAGTTTTTCATTCACAATGTTTTCCCATAGCCATAAAGAGACTGCTTGTACCTAGGGGCCCGATTCTCTGTGCCTGTGTGAGGGATATAGAGTGTGGGTGAAACTGGATGCTAATACGCATGGAATTTATTACCTTGCAGATGGGCGATTCTCAAGTGTCTGCTGCATGATGCTCCATCTCCCCTGTGCAATTGGTCTCAAATTAAAGGCTATCTCTATTTCCTCCTACAGGATCCTCTATGCGCATTTCTCTGCCTCTCTCTGCTCCACCTGCTACCTCCCTACATCTGTACAGCTCCATATCCTGCATCACCTCACCACTTCTCTCCAGTATCTATAAAAGACAAGAACTCGTTACTTTTTCTCTTGTTACTCTGACGTAGCTCTTTTCACTTTGTTCAGTGGTGAAGAGACACTCATTATAAGATAACAAATTAAATTTTAAATGGAGTGATGCATCTGTTTTCAGGACCCTTTCCGAAACCCTATACAACAAGTCTGTGTTGAAACAATTCTATTGTGGGAAAAAATAATTAGTCAGGATATAACGGACGAAGCGAAAGATATTTTTCTTCTATATTGTCACGTACACTGGAAAAAAAAAATGTTGGACAGGGATTTGGTTCTATCAATTTGTTGTTGATTGAATGGAGGCAAATCTGCGGTCAGTTGTAAAAAGGACAGGGTTTAAGTGGACTAAATAATTGGATAGCTTGATATACGTCACCAGAGAGAACTCTGGCATTTCAAGATTGAGTTACGACATTCTGATAAAAAAAAAAAATGAGGTCCAAAAAATTAATCATATGCATGGATGAATTGTTCATCAGACAACATGCATTTAGAAAATAGATGCTGGCTTTAACAATATATATTGGGCCAGATTTACTAAACAGGGCAAATTAGCATGAGAGCGCAATTCCATAAATGCGCAGATGGGAGTGGACAGTTCAACTATTAACAAATTAATGAACACAGATGCAGCCAGATCATTTACATAATAACCAACACAATCTACCAGTTAGCTTCTGTTTTTTTTTTTGGGTGGTAAATAATGGCGCAAACACCAGTAAATTGATGAGTGCAAACCTTAGTAAATCACCTCGCATGATTCATTTAAATACTCTCCTCCCATAAATGTTGCACCTGAAAGGGAAACACCTACAAATGCAAATGCAATGAGGTCAGCCACAAAAATAACCCTGTCCACAGCTTATCAGCGATAATTTATCACTGCGTGTCTTTAGTAAATTATGACAGTAGTTTTTAACGGAGGGTTTGCGCTGGCACAGGCTGTTAATAAATCTGGCCCATTGTGTCTAAAAAAAAGTAACCTACGGCCAAGCAAAGTCTGATTTTCAACTCAACAGTAAACCTGTGTACTCATGTTTTTAATTGCTTAATTGTAAATTACAGTCTAGTGATGCTGAAAAATTATTTATTGTTAATCAATAGCAGAATTTTCCTTTGAGATCAACTGCTACAACTACCAGCGGAGGGATTGTTTCATAGATATGTGGCCTGAATGTATCAAAGTGGGACTTATAACATGGCATTGATTGTTCTGCCTTTAAAAAACTTTTGGAACAATCTAAAAAGTATGTTTAATTAAACTGAACGCACTCTGCTTCATATAACATAAATGTTGATATTAGAGGGACTCCTCCAAGGCCGACAGCTCGGTGTACATGATCAGTTTTATAGATTGCCACAATAAATGGCGTCTGTTGATTGCGATCATGGTATTTCCTGCGGCTGATATTGATTAAGAGTCATTTTATGAGCACAAATTAATGCACTGCTCTCTACCAAACAGAAGGTTAATGGTTCACCAAAGAGCAGTGGCCACCAGACAGTTATTACTGGGATGTTGGCATTGTAAGTAGGTATGTGTGGGTACTGTGTTTACAATTCACAAAAACAGAATATCACTATTTGTAACACATTCACACAGGTCCATTTCCTGCTGGCCGGCTCCATAGTATTTCTGACACTGCAGGATAACAGCTATGCCACCTCAACGCCAGCTAATACAGTAATCTCATAACGCTCACAATTTGCTCTGTATTTTTCCTCTCCACAGTAGCCATCCAATTCTTGGATGACATTAGAAAGTTTTTGTCACCATGCCATCTGGAAAGGCTTTCAGGTGTCTCAATAGGAGGTGTTGCAAATATGTTTTTCTTAGAATTTGCTTTCTGTGGTTCGTGCGCTGACATCAGGAGAGTCTATGAGAAATCTTCCTAAAGAATTACCTACAGCGTGCTCTGAAAATTAGTTACAGTGTGTCTACCCCGTTGCTCTTAACAGTCCTTCGTAATTAGAGCTAATGAAATGACAATTTACCATTATTAAGGCATGTGGCTAACAGCGACGAGTTCACTGCGCTTCTTGGCACACATCTGCGTTTCCAGTTGGGCCCTTGGGCGAAAGAAACTTTGAAGCATCTACCACATTCTCACAGTGTATACGTGATTTGATGATGGGAACAGGGCGGACTGGGTTGGAGTCGGTTCTTTTTATTTCATTAATTATTTTTTTCCAAACTTCTACCTGCTTCTGATGATGGGACATTATCGTAAGGTCATGAGTTGAATTCTGAATGTTTCTCCACAGATGGTTCTTCAGGGTCTGGCTTTGATTGGCAATCAGCCAAGGGAGTATCTGCTGTTGCTCTTAGATATATATTACGGAAAATGTATGGCTATGTCATCATTCCTGGCTTTACTTCTAAAGCTTTTTAGAAATACAAAAATAGAAACATAGAAATTTCACATGTACTGACTGCAGTAATAACAGTAAATTATACATAATTAGGAGCAACTATTACTTACAACTATTACAATTTACTTAATAGGCCTATTAATCAGTACTTAATTGTATAATTACACTGTATCAAGGCCACCTTAAAATAATGTGTAACCATTTTACCTTTAGGGTAAAATATCACTGCAGTAGCCATATACGCACAACTTTGTACCTAATTTAACAACAATTTAATTATTTTTTAATAAATAAATAAAAATCCACCTACCGTATATACCCGAATATAAGACGACCCTGAATATAAGAAGACCCCCCCCATTTTTCAGACTTATTTTTGGGGAAAAAAGGTGCTCGCCACCTCCGAACATTGCATTCAATTTTTTGGCAGCTTTGCAATTATTAGATGATTCTGACTCATTCACGACCATAAGTTTAAAGTTGGTGTCATAACTCTCTTTTCTCAAAATGATCTCTTGACTTCTCCATGGCACTTTACTGTTTATTTAATTCATAACACTGTCACTAATTACGTAGCCTATTGTGTTGGCGCCCTCTACTGTTTCCTCCTGCTTTGTCCCTTTCCCCCTTCCCCCCCGTGATTTTGTCTATATCGCGAATATAAGACGACCCCCCATTTTTCAGCCTATTTTCAGGACACAAACCTAGTCTTATATTCGGGTATATACGGTATTTCAACTTTAAAGTTGCCTTCAATTTTTAAGTAGGGGAGAGCGGGGTTGGTTGGCACACTTTTCACTCTCTGTCATATTTCTCAGTCATGCTATATGTGAAAATAGTCTAACTAGTAACAAAGGTTAAGATCTCAACTAATCAACAGATACATTTAATGTTCTCAAATGATTCCTATAATGAAATTGGCTGTACAAGTCATTTCAATGTAAATTATATTAAACTGACTAAAAAAGTTGAAATTGCTTAAATTAGGGTGTGTTCACATTTTGTAGTTCAGTTCGCTTGGTTGGTTTGGTCTGAACCAAGAAAAAAAAAAAAATAGTCCTGATCCGCTAAGCGTTAAGATTTTTTTCACAGCACCAAAAGATACCAAACCTAAAGGCACAGGTATACGTTCACAACCTGATTGGTCGGCTTTTATGATGTATTCCTTATTTTGAAACAGAACTTACTGAACATCCAAAACAATGCTGTGTGCTGGGCTAAATGCACTCGCTGTATGTACGTTGCCTACATATGATGGTATTTTGACCAGCTGAGAACTCGTGAATAGCTTATAAAATGTGTAAAGAGTCAAAACAGCGGCAGGAATCCCTCACACATAAACCAAGATCTGTGAGGAGACACGGTTCTGATGCATGTACCGAACTGTGATGGGCAAACTCATGACTACGATGAGAAAAAACTGTAGCATTCAGTCCTTTTTAGGGTCTCATGCGTATTCCTGTTTTGAGATTCGTTTACAAGACTTTGGTCCGTGTTGCTTGCGTTCATATATAATTTGAAAAGCACCAGAGTTTGTTTAGAAGTGGACTGAGACTCTTCTTTTCAGCAGTGTTCTTTTCAGCGGCTTTTTCAGCACCCGTGCTTGGATTGCAGCGTTCACACATCAGTTCAAATGAACTGCACAGAGAAATCGCACCGGGGTTAGTTTTAATCGAACCAAACCAGTGTGAACATACCCTTAGTCTGAGTTAATGTAAAAACATATGTTGCTGACTTAATGATTATATATTTTTACAGTACATAGAAGTTCATATTAGTACTGTAAGGGTACATATTAGTACTACAGGTAGATAAGATACAAAGTTGCCTTTTTAAAGGTCAGTACAGTGACAAACTGTTGTACCCACAAAGGTCTTTCTTTCTTTCTTCAAAATATGTAGAAGCAGTGTTACAAGTAAAAAAAAAAAAATGCAGAGAACAAAAATGTTTCCTGGCAGCGATGTCATCTGACTCTAAAGCGCAGAAGAGAGAAAACAGACAAGGCAGTCTCCCTTGAGGCAACGTTGGGTTTCTCTTGGGGAAAGCCCTAGTTTTAGCTTGTCCTACATCATCAAAGCCCGGCTTCAAATGTAATATTAACAGGATTTCTATCAGAAGTCACTGTAAGTGTATTAGAGACAACATTTACTCAACAATGCACTGGCCATCTTTGTGTGGAAAGATAACAAGGACTGACCCACTGGGTTATGGGATTACTCGATTAAACTTTTACAAGGCTGCCAAATTCTGCTGTGTTTCTTGGACCAGATTGAAGTGATGTTGGCTTTTATGCTGAGTGGAATTCATTTTGAGATGTGCCAGTGAAGCGCTCTTCTGCTCTTTCGTGCTCTTCCAAAAACAGGTCCTCTGTGTAAATGCAGACTTTAACTAATGATAAGATAAAACGCACAGTAAAATTGCAACTTCAAGACTTCCAAAAGAAAACATTTTAGTGAGTGACATATTGCAGATGAGCAGAATGCAGAAACAACTGCATTTTATGTAACACTACAAACAGTAAAAGTGATTTTTATAAAACTGATACTTTTGATTCGATCAGATGAGCCACATACTAAGCCATAAAATATGCATTATACACACACCTGTGATCACGCATCAATTAAACTCCGATTTCATCGAAGTCTTGACTTGTGGCACATTGCCTGCTGTATTTATAAAGCACAAACATACATGTGCAAATATACCACATTATTAGGGCTGCAACAACTAGTCGATAAAATCGATAATAATCGATAATGAAAATCATCGATAACGATTCTCATTAATCGATTAGTCGGGTCTGCTCTCCAAATTGCAGCACTGAATAATGCATTTTTATGGACAAAATGTGCATCTAGGAATAGTGGAGTGGAAACAGAGTGAGCTGATGCAGGAACGGTACGTGATCCAAGCGTCCAAAACGTGAGAACTGTTTATTTTAAGCTTCAAGGAATGCGTTTAACCCTGTCATGCGCTTTGACAGATGTGTGCGCGTCCTCAGCGCAAAACGTTCATTTTACAGGTTATATCCTCTGATCTATATAGAGAACAGTAGTTATATCCTCATCTGTAAATGCTGCTAAATCACACGAGTATTTCCATTTTGCATTAAAGCGCATCCTGACAGTCTGCCTTAAACTTCAAACTCCACTGAACGAGCAGCGGCCACGCACATGCGCGTCATACAGACAGAACGCAGTCGATATGGACACAATTAATATTCAGCGCTATATCTGCTGTAGGATGCTAAAGTCAACATGTAATTCAAGTATTTTATGAGTAGTAACTGTAAAGGGATAACAGCGTGTAAGTGAATATAAATGTAAGACATTTCTACAGGATAAAGAAATGACAGTAACAGGTTGTGTGTGTGTGTGTGTGTGTGTGTGTGTGTGTGTGTGTGTGTGTGTGTGTGTGTGTGTGTGTGTGTGTGTGTGTGTGTTCCTGCAGAACATTCCTCTAATCTGGTGACACTGAATTTCTTTAATATCATTTTAATGTAGGGATTTAAACTTTAAACTTTTGCACATAAGCTGTAGCACAGACATACACTTACGTAAATGAACCCTAGTTCTATTAGATCGTAAACCCATGTTTTTATTCTAATAAAACCATGCTTTTGCCGTATTGATTACCATTTGTATAACACAAACACATATAGTTAAACTATGGATTTGAAGCAAAACTATGGTTCATTTGTGGTTACCATTGAACTACAGTAACCCTGTTATTTATTTATTTAGTTTGTTTTGTTTATTGTAAAACCATGGTTCATTTTTGTAATGGTAGATATATTCACTATGTGTGTGTTCATAGCACACAGCTGACACGTTTGTTCTCAGGACAGCATTGGACAGGATGTGGAATAGTGTGTTTTATCAATGTAAAAAATGGCCCTTTTATCCGATTAATCGAAAAAATAATCGACCAACTAATCGGTTATCAAAATAATCATTAGTTGCAGCCCTACACGGTATTAACTCTCTACCAGTATATAAAGTCATGCCGTCCAAAATGTGCGTGTGGTTTGGTGCATAAGCAAAATAGAACTCTTAACATTTATCTTCTAGGGCTTAAGTTTTTAACAAGGATGTAAGATAAGGGAATAAAGTTGCGGTTAATGGTTAGCGAGTGCGTCTGGCAGGTGACGGCAGTAAAGGGAGGGGTTCAGGGACACTTGTCTCTAAGCTGTTTGACTTTTTGACACAGTCTAAATCTAATCATCAGAAAGCTTTAGAGGTGAAGTGGACTATCGTAGCAGAGTCAAATCCTCTGAAAATTAAGCCCATAAATCAAACACACAGGCTCATTTGCCATTTTTATAGAAGTGGCTGATTTGCAGTTGGATTCGTAGGGACAGAGGATGAGGGGGATGAAACAAAAGAGAAAGGGATTCACGGAGCAGGAGAATATCCATCAATTCTCATTAAACTAGATCATCTCTCCTAATTAGAATTTTTTTTTTTTTTTTTACCACGGTAAAATACAAAGTAAAGCAAGTTAGCCGTTGCACTGCCATCTCTGATTAATTAGGTAAATGCATAGAAGGTAGCAAGTTCATGATAAAGGCTTATTAAATGCAAAGTGTAATTTATTGGAGGTCGAGTCCACAGAGAAAATATTATCACCATTTCCCATGAGGTAATTTACTGATTTCGTCCCACTTTGCTTTTTCATTATCATTTTATTCCATTCTTTGCTTCTCTCTCTCTCTCTCTCTCTCTCTCTCTCTCTTAAACACACTGACTCACTTTTACTTAATGCAGACATCAGCAAAAGTAGGTCCCTGTGCACCTTAATTCAAACAACAATACAGAAAATTGCTATTATAAATCTGATAGTTTGTTCAATGTGACCTGGTCTTTTGAATCTTTCATCATATCATATCACCGAGCACATCTTTACTGTAAAATCTGCTTGCGACGATTTTTGTGCCGATGCAACAAATACAATAGATGATGCATAACTGTTCCTTTGAAAATGGAAACTTGGTATACAGTATCCATCTTACACCCCATTCATTTACTGTAGAAATAACAGGAACGTTTAATTATAAGCAGCTTTCCTGGATAAGTACAACATAATTTACAGTCAAAATAAACCTTGACAGGGTAATCAAGGACTGGACAGCAAGTGGAGGAGTCTTGTATCATCCTGAAGAGGTTTATGTTGTGATTATGGCCACATTTGTATGTGGCTATTTATTCAAGTTGAAATGATGTTGTTATGCAAGAAGAGAGTGTTACGAGAGACAAACATATACATGAATATACATAAACAGTCTGAACTGAATGCTGTGATTGGCCAGTCAGAATCAAGTATTCAAGAGAGTCGGATATTAATATGCAGAAAACATTTGACACAAGGCATTGTAAATATTTACACAGTGAATTCATGCAGTTTTGCGTATTACTCTATATGTAAATAGGCATTACGTGACCACTCTGTTATGAAGCAAGACTGCAAATGTTCTAAGACGATCGCTTACACCTGGGAGATCTGAGGGGAGAAACGTTGCTCTCATTATTTTGCTTTGGTTGAGTTCTTTGTCTGTCAGTTGGAGAGATTGACAAGATATTTTTCAGCCCACTTCATCAAAAACAACAGTCTTTGTCACACCGACTTCCTTTGATGCTTTCATGTCACGTCGTGCCATCCCATCCGACTCGCCCGCCTTGGCCCGCCGTGACGAATCTACCATTTTACATGAGCCGTACACGGCCCGAAGATCATTTCAAGCCGCCTCTCAAACAAGGCCTGTTCAATACAGCCGCGTATTAACACTGGCTGGTGTGCTAGGCATATCTAATGCATTCAGCTGACTATCAATGTCAGTGTGAGAGAGGAGCAGGTTCCTGACACTTGTACCACAGATGAGAGATATGAGTTGGAAATAAAAGTTTGGCCCAAATTGTTTTCAAAAGTAGAGGTTCAACTTTGATGTGTTACAGACTAGTGTGTGCTATATGATGGGCTGTATCGTAGCCTTGAGACAGACAGAATGGTGAAAAAAAGATGTGATGGATCTCGGCATGAGAGCACTAGAACAGAATTTCTATTTTCAACCATATAGAGAATCACTGTAGCTATCACTGTTAAATAACAACTGGGATAAAGGCATATTCTTTCACTGTTTAGGAATGACTGGAATAATGGCTGAAGTTGGTGAGAACAGAACAGTCATCATTGGCATGTGAATATTTTTTTGGGTGGCTGATGTTAGTTTCAATAAATGCTCTTTTGAGCTTGAATAGGTTGAATATGAACTGGGTGCTCTCTAAAGAGGCTGGGGCTTTTTTCTGCTGAGTGCAGAGATATTAAATATATAGAGAAGAGAGATGGACTATGTCTGCGTCTGCTGTGTATTGTATGTGGGGCGACTGTCATTGGAAAAAGGTGATGGAGGACCTCATTTTGTGGCCCTAAAAATGCACTTTTCTCTGTTTCTCACGTACACACACACACACACACACACACACACACACACACACACACACACACACTCAAACAAACCATAGAGTGTCTGTCCGGTGGTTTATTAGTCTATTTAGGCCGTACTCTTTTCATATATATCTTTAGTCAACAACCCGGGTTTTCATAGCAGACTGCAATCAATGTACGTTGAGGAATGCATTGTGCACCCACATTACCGGTTTATTTCAGTATGGAGTAGCTACAGCGCAGGCCAATCTCACACAGAGGAATGTGAAGATGCATTCTGTGATGGAGTCCCCTGTTGCTCTGAGGGTTGAGACCATGCATTTGGGCAATCAGCGTTTGGTTGGGCCATGTGCTTGTGTTGTGCTTGGCAGTGCAGAAAATGCCGCCGAGCTGCTTAGCTTTGAGCCACATATTTAAAAAGTCATCCTTTGATTAACTCCTTCATTACCGGCTCATATGTACATGCTATGAGCAGAAATATGCAAAGGCGCATACTTTCACTGAATGTTTTTTTTTTTTTTTTTTTTTTTTTGAGACTAACATCCATACTATTGACAATGATGATGATAATAATAAAAGTTGTTATAACAATTATATATAATAGTTGAAAGTTTGGAAACATTACTTTTTATGTTTTGGAAGTCTCTTGCTATCAAAAATACAGTAATATTGTGAAATATTATTACAAATGAAAATAACTTTTTCTATTTAAATATATTTTAAAATGTAATGTATTTCTGTGATGGCAAAGCTGAATTTTCAGCATCATTGCTCCAGTCTTCAGTGTCACATGATCCTTCAGAAATCATTCTAATATGAGGATTTGGTGCTCAGGTAACATTTCTTATTATTATAATGAACGTTGATAAGAGTTGTGCGGCTTAACATTTTTGTGGAAATGTTGATACTTTTTCCAGGATTCTTTGATGAATAGAACATTCAATAAACAGCTTTTATTTGCAGCAAAAAGTATTAAATCCTTTATAAATCTCAGCTATCTTTTGTAACATTATAAATAACGTCATGGCCATTTATGATCAATTTGATGCTTCCTGATAAATAAAATTATTAGTACTCTTTTAGATTTGTTTTAATCTTACCACAAATGTTTGAATGGTATCAATGTTTCCACAAAAATGTAAAGCAAAATGTAAAATGTAAAGTTTTCAACATTGATTATAATGAGAAATGTTTCTTGAGCACCAAATCAGCATATTAGAATGATTAGATGATTTCTGAAGGATCATGTGACACCGAAGACTGGAGTAATGACGCTGAACATTTAGATTTGTCATTACAGGAATAAACTACATTTTTAAATGTATTAAAATAGAAAATAATTACGGTAAATTGTAATAATATTTCACAATATTGCTGTTTTTTTTTTTTTTTTTTATATTGCTCTAAAAACAAATAAATGTAGCATTGGTGAATATAAAATACTTATTTCAAAAATATTATAAAGAAAACTGTAATGTTACCAAACTTTTAATCCAATCCTAATTTGTACACTAAATTTTACCAAGAAGCAGTGTGGATAAAATCTTCTGCTAAATGCTTATATATATATATATATATATATATATATATATATATATATATATATATGTGTGTATGTGTATGTGTATATATATATATATGTGTGTGTGTGTGTGTGTGTGTGTGTGTGTGTGTGTGTGTGTGTGTGTTATTAAAACATACAAAAAGCTGTAATATTGTGAAATATTATTAAAATGTAAAATAACTTTTTCAGTGTGAATATATTTAAAAATGTAATTTATTCCTGTGATGGTAAAGCTGTATTTTCAGCGTCATTACTCCAGTCTTCAGGGTCACATGATCCTTCAGAAATCATTCTAATATGCCAATTTGGTGCTCAAGAAACATTTATTATTATTATCAATGTTGAAAACAGTTCTTTGATGAATAGAAAGTCCAAAAGAACATTATTTATGATAGAAAGCTTTTGTAACATTGTACTACTGTTCAAAAGTTTTGGGTCGGTAATATATATGTTACTATTATTATTATTATTAAATATCTCTGAAGTATATTCTGATTAATATTAAAAATTTTAACACACCAGGGTGACTAAGAACATGAAATTGTCTAGCTATGATGTCTTGTTTCACAAGAGTATAAATATGAGGAAACACAAAGGCCAAATTCCCTTAATCATTCATCACAATGAGTAACACCAAAGAACACAGTTCTGATGTGCAGCAAAAGATTGTTGAGCTTCACAAAATAGAAAGTGGCTGTAGGAAAATAGCTAAAGTATTGACAATTCTCATTTCCACCATCAGGGCAATAGTTAAGCAATTCCGTTCAACTAAAGATGCTAGGAATCTGCCTGGAAGAGGACATGTGTCTATATTGTCTTAATGCACGGCGTGGAGGATAGTTTGAGTGGACAAAGACTCTCCGAGGATTACAGATGGAGAATCGATTAGTAGATTAGTAGAGTTTTGGGTTCAGAAAGCCTAAAACAACCCATACATCACCACATGTTGTTTGGGAGGGTTTCAAGAAAAATCCTTCTTGCTCATCCAGAAATAAACTCCAGCATATTCAGTTGTCAGACACGACTGGAAATTCAAAAGGGACCGGTTTCTATGGTCAGATGAAACTATAAAAAGAGCTTTTTGTCAGTAAACCCACCAGATGGATTTGGTGCAAACAGGGATGAAAAGTACCCCATGTCCATGGTTAAAAATACAGCTGAATCTTTAATGTTGTGGGCCTATTTTTTGCTGGAGGTCCTAGACAGCTTCAGATACATGACGGATTCTAGCAAATACCAATACCCAATGGCTTCTGCTAGAAATCTTATAATGGGCCGTGGTTGGATCTTCCATCAGGACAACAGTCCAAAATAAACATCAAAATCAACACAAAAATGTGTCACTGAGCACAAAATGAAGCTTCTACCATCCCAGTTCCTGACCTGAACCCTATAGAAAATGAGTGGGGTGAACTGAAGAGAAGCACCAACATGGATCTGGGAATCTGAAGGATCTGGAGAGATTCTGTATAGAGGAATGGTCTCTGATATCTTGTCAGGTGTTTTCCAAACTCACTGGGGTGGAGTTATGAGGTTTGACTGACAGTTTGAAGATCCAATGGTTACAAGGTTTAGTCACAAGCTCTTTTAAATCCTGTACTTGTAATACTTGTAAAACCCACATACAAGCGTAAAGGCCTGTAATGACCAATAGCATTGATAAAAATAAAATAAAAAGACAAAATATAGAGATACAAGGTTTCTGCCTCACAGCGACGATAGACAATAGTCCCAGTTTTGCATGAAATGAAGGTTAAGCAAACTAACCAAGTCGGATCTAGGGTTTTAACTACAGTGAGGTGTTGAAGATGTAACACCTCTATTGCAGGCTAGGTGTCAGACCGATAGGGGAGCGCGGGGCACAACCTAATGCAGGGTTAGTTGTAACATGTTTTAACACTTTCCACACATGCCAGGATGACGAAAAGTTGTGTATTCACTAGTTGCCATAGCAACATTATTTAGAGAAAAAATTGCACCAAAATTAAAAAATCTTTGGAAGATTTATTTCACCATAGCAAAAGTACATTTAAGTTTATTTTTCATCTCTGTTTTTTGTGTTTATTTAAAATAAGACAAATCTGATATTATTGTAATCTTCTATCTGTTATTTAACAGTTGAGATGGTTCTTTAATGCTGATCTAACGGCAGAAGACACGAGCCGCGGTGCGTTATAACACTGTGTTACAAGGAGCCCCTGTTAGAACTAAATTATTTTAAAAAGTTAATAATTGTATTTTACTGACAAAATGTTTTAGTTTGTCTTGGATATTTGTCTGATTATATCGGGTAACATTTTAAGCTGTCATTTGGCCATGTTACAATGTTCCCCTCACATGTTACAGTGAACCCCACCTATGGGGCATGTTGTCACATTTCACTTCCATTCTTTCAGGGGAAATCAAGAAAAAAGTACACACTGTATTAATGGAACAAAACCACATAAGTGTACTAGACGTGTGCAATTAATGTGGGAAAAAATTTATATTCTGAACCCCAAGTGGATTTACACAAACTGAGAAAGTCAAAAAGTGTTAGGTTGTGCCCCGCTCTCTCCTACGTATTCTTCCTTGTCAGTCACATACATAACACAGACACACACTTTTTCCTTTTTTTTTTGAATGAGAATTCACTCTTCAGTCTGTTAGTTTGTTGCTACGTAGCATTGTTGGGTTCCTAATTTTTCAACTCTTGAGAAAACATTGTACATTAAGACACTACATCAATTACAGGATTTGTTTTGGTTTCATCCTTGAGTATCAGCCCTCAAGGACGCCTTTGTCTTTATCACACACATATACCACACATTCACTCACTCACAGCAGCGCACACTCCTTCCCGAGCATTCATATATTCAGAATCAAAATCAGTGTCTCACAGACAAGACAGTGCCAGGGTTCCATGTCACGATGTTAAACAAAACCTTTGAGCGCGGCCAATCACGTGCTAAAATGTCACTCCTTCATTTGTTAGCGAGAGACTATGGGAATATAAAGCAACATTACAGTTAGACTTGGCATTTCTCGCCTTCAAAACTGATCATGGCAGACAGCAGCAGGGCGGCGTTTAACCTGGATGCCCTTTTGATAAGTGTTGTTTACGCAACCAGCCACTGGCCTTTTAGAGCCAGACTAGCCCATACATCCTAAAGAGTGTCTCCAGAAGAGAGCTTGTAGATAACATGCATGTGACCTCAGTAACAGCAGATAGGAAATTGACATTTTTATAATTATAACTTGTGACATATGAGTATGTGAGAGACTGCCCGCTGCTATAGTAATTCCAGCCTGCTTACAACAATCTTTGTTCCTCTGTGGTGGAATGACTTTCGAACTTCAATCTGATCTGCGAGCCACTCCAAGTCTCTCACCATTTGCTAACAAATGATCAATAAAAAAATTAAGCACATCAACAGAGATCAGCTTTCTGCAGAAAAAGCAGCCAATTACAATCCCTTTGTTACACAGCCTACCAAAGTTAATGAAAAGTTTATGGTAAAAGTAATATATTTCAAGTTGCACCAGCCAAAGTGCGTGTTCAGTGCTGTTTGCGAGTGTCAAGACAGCAATAAACTGCAAACCACTTATGTTTCTGTGGTAACCTAGAGCTCCTGCACTCAGATTCAAGCAGCTAATTAGCTTGTTTGTGGTAATGGCAAAAACAATTTTTAGAACAGCAGCGAAAATGTAAAAGTATTATAAAAAAAAGTGCCTGGACTGAAACGTTTCCTTTTATTGAAAGTGGTGCTTTGCCAAAATACATTTCAAAGTACTTTCGCTTTTGCCTCAGAGACCTTTTATGTCCTATAAATGTGTCGTATTTATGATAATCTGCGCAGCTTTCAGTTGACGATACTGTTTGAAGTTATTAATAACAAAACATGAATGAATTATGAGAAAGTAAAGTGTGGGATGTGCTTGATATTAAAAATAAATATTAACCCTTTCATACGTAAGTTTAAAATATTCTGGCTGACCCCCCCAGCATGAGTTTTTCAAGGCGACGTCATTTAGAACGTATCACTTTATTGTTTCCAAGGTGACGCGTCATTGCTTGTTACGTGACACACCGCAGTCACAATAGTGCTGTATGACTGACTGATCTGCTTTTATTACATTTTTCCTTTTTTATTAAAAATATTCACAAAGTTGTTAAATATAGCATGAAATATCTGATATTCCGATTGTCAAATATGGGCAAGTGGATGTGTTTTGTTGATCAAACACCTTTATAACGATCACGTTAGTTGAGCTATATGCGCGATGGGCGACGCCATTTTAGTTTGTGCCGCAGTTCAGAGAATCAGATTTTTGGGATTTACAACACGTGAATTCATCCACCCCTCCTGAAATACATGAAAGTAAGTGGCTGGTGAACTAGGAGAAGAATAGAGAAAACTTACTTACACAATGTGTATCTGATATGAATAAAACTTGTCTAATTATAATGGAAAAGATTATTATTGCCATTTCCATAGACATCAGTGTGTATTTTACTAACTTTGAATGTATTGTTTTGCTGGTACTTAGGTGTATTTAAATGTCTGAAACCTAAAACACTGAGCGCGTCTGTCTCTGACTCAGAGCCAGCCAACACGCAAAAGCACATTTGAATTTAGCAGTTGATCACGTGATACACTGACCATTCTAAACGCACCGGTGTGATCAGTCTTGGTTGGTCCCTGGAGCGTACGATCACACCGGTGTGATTGTACACGCAAAAAGGGTTTTAAAAGCAGTATAAGCCACGGAAAATAATGCTTTCTGTGCACATGCTGTAAGCCTTTGTCTTAGGTTGCATGTCTAAACAGTCAAATACACTCAGAAATATGTCACAATGCAAAGATGTAGAGTATTCACGTAAACACAGTCAATGTAAGCACTGTGTGCGTTGTGATAACCTCACAGTGAAAGCCCTGCACAATTAATTCCATATTGCATCTTATTTATTGTTTGTTTTTAGTTGTCGATGGACCTGGAAAAATGCATTAACCAAAAATTCTAAAAATGTCCCGACCCCTATGCTAAAGGCCTGTTCACACCAAGAACGATAACTATAAAGATAACTATATTAGCGTCCGCACCAGCAGACGATATTGTTCTATTTATTCTAAGCCTGTGTTTGTCTGCTGCTTTAAATGCTCGAGCTCCAGAGAGATTATGCCGTGAACTTCACATACTTTTGAATCTAGCATTTAGTTGATCCTGAAGCGCTCATTGTCAGAGTACTAAACATGACTGCATTCTTCTTTCATGAGGGGGTTTGGCATCACAACGGCTTTGTTTTCAGGAGGGCCGTTAAAGAATGTGACACACGTCTAAATCCTATAGAATTCCATCAGATGATGACTTCTGAGGCTGAGACTGTTCTTTTGAATTGGATATTTTCAAAGAAATTGGATGATCTGGAATTGTTCACACATTCCTTTGTAATTTCATGTAGACAAATATCAATCATTTCTATAAAATGTTGTTCTTTTGTGATCCATCTGCTATTCCTTTAACCTGCATTTATACTTCAGCTTTTGTACTACAATTGTATTGCAGTACTTTTATTGTTGGACCCTTTCTGAAAAAATAATTGTGCTTTTTCTCATTTGTAAGTTGCTTTGGATAAAAACATCTGCAAAAGGATTAAATGTAAATGGCTCAGCATGTACACTTGAATATATGTGTGTGCGTAGGTATACACTTCTTGTCATGCAAACAGCTCTCATCTACTGTCAGTGGGAATGGGCTTTCATTTCAATGTGCTTCTAATATTCACATGCTTTTCTGATAACCAGCGGGATGGTGAGTGTAGGGCTTATTGTGTCCGTGTGTGCAATGTTGAAACAGTTCAGAAACATGGCCTGGAACTCTTACACAGTGTCTCTGTGGGACAGCCTAAGCGGCTTATATTAATGGGACAAGATCAATGTGAAACTCTCAATGGTGGCGGCAGGCTCATCAAGCCCCATTGTTTCAGTAGTGGCATAACACAGCCAGGTTCTGAGGTCTATGGCCATCAGGGAGGGAACGAGAACGGCATGATTCTGTGCTGCTTATCGGATGGTTATTAAACTAATGATGGAGGAAAGGTGGGGGAATGTCAGAGAAACGGCATTCCTACTGTTTTCCAGAATATTCTGCTGAGAGTCATATGGCTCAGAGTCTCTTGATGGTTGCTTCTGACAGTTTGCATCCTCTTTCATGCAGTTTCTTTATCTTTTTATTCTTATGCATTTCTCTTTCTCACGTACTCTGCACTACGTGTTGCACTGCTGATAAAATGAAGCAGAAATGAATGCAGTAAAAAAAAAGAAAAAAAGCAAAGTTGCAAATGGTCAGAAGGCAAAGAACTTAAAAAAAAAAAAATTGTTTCCATGGAGAATAATCCTAATACGATGCGCATTGCTGCATGCTGCCAATTACCCAGACTGCCGTTTTTTTATTCTAGTGTCGTAGACAGTCTGCGCCCAGTTACTGTTGGCAAAGTTTGTAGCCGCTTTCTTTTCCACTTCTGACATGTAAGGACTCAACAAATTCTACACAAGAATGGACTTTCAGACTCATGACATCCAAATTTATCTAGACACACTATAAGAGAGAACACTTGTTTGTGTGTCCAGCATACAGTAAATATACTGTTTTTTAAGAAATTAATACTTTTTATGAAAAGTGACAGCAATGGCTTTTACACAGTTACCAAAAATCTTTTAAATTATTCATTATATTAATCAAATAACCCTGAGAAAAAAAAAAAAAAAAAAAAAAAACTGCACAACTGCTTTCAGCTTTGATAATAATAAGATGATAAAGCAAATCAGCTAATTAGAATGATTTATGAAGGATCATGTGACACTGAAAACTAGAGTAATGACTGCTGAAAATGTAGCTTTGCCATCACAAGTAATAAATTACATTTTATAAAAAAAATTTAAAAAGATTAAAATTTTACAATTTTAATGTTTTTACTGTTTTTTTTATCAAATAAATGCAGCCTTGGTGAGCATGTCACTCTTTTCTAAATTTGAAATATGTTACTGGAATAGTCTTAATAGTAATCATTTATTTGGCTTCTGTATGTTCCTATTCAAATACTGTATATGCTGTATGTACTGTATACCTGCCCGGCTGTTATCAGTATGGCTGCGTGTGGCATGTTTTTTTCTTCAACACTTCGCAATCATGTAGAGGTCCTCACTGATGTGGCAGACAGGCACAGTGGAGTTGAGGGTCGGATGGAAGAGTGATGGTTTTCACCATGTATCCACTATGAGTCCCAGAGTGTGTTAACCTTTACAGAATGCAGCCCGTGAGGAAATGGAGCTTTACTTCCATTGGGTGCATCTCATCATATGACAGACTCTACCTCTGCCCTTCATTTACTATTGGCTTGTTGTCTGTTTTTTTTTATTTGTCTTGTTGTCTTGCTCCTTGTCACTCACTTCTGGTATATAAAAGGTTATTTTGTTTTATTCTAGGAGTATTTTCTGTTTATTTTATTGTGTTTCTCTGAAAGAAGCAATAGTCCTTGTGTCTTCTGTCCTGTGCTGGTGTCCTAATCAATTGTTTAGTTATGCCGCTCCCCCCACGGTTGCTTCAGCATCTCTTTCCTTTGGATCTGAGAGAAGCAGATGGGTTTCTTCCTTTTCTGTAGCTCCCTTCTCTTACACAAAAGCAACAACAACAAAAAACCTTATGAAGCTTTATGGAGATGCCATCTTAAATGCAGTATGCACATTTGCGTGTGAGAGAGACATCAAAAAGATGGAGAATGTGTCTTACTAAGAGACACCAGCATCATGGACTATTAGCGTTCAAAGGCTCGTGGTTCTCCTGAAACAAGATCAATTATGTTCTTCACAATAATGGCATTCTGATGTTTCCTGCCCACAAAAAAGGGGGGAAAGCTAAATCAAAGCATTAATGAACCATGATGAATAAAACATAGCTAAATGTAAGCATAAACAACTTTAATTCCAGTTTCTTTTTCTTTTAAGAGCTCAGTCTATTAGAATAAACGGAAATAGCTATTTATGGTCACAGGACATATTTATGGCCTATTTCCACAACACTTGCTGATGCAGTACAAATTACTTTGTGGATATTAAATCGAGATATTGCAAAATGGAAGAATTGTATTCACATTCGTATAATATGTCTAAAAGTGCTGACAGGAACAGGCCTTCACAGAGTGTTGCTTGCTAAATAGGGTGAGAGGTTAAATATGTTTTGCAATAATTTCAGTGAGAATCTCAGATGTCGGATGTCTAAATGACAAATGAGTCACAAAGAGTCCATTTTAATGAAGGGGTGATGAAAATCACTTCACGTAATACACAGGACAGCATTTACAAATAGGTTTGCATTTGCATTCCATACACTAAACAAGAAAATCCTTAAAGTCCCCCTGTAGTCAATCATTCTATCCCTTAAAACTCATCTTTGATCACCAAAATTACATATTTAAATATTTTTTCCTGTGAAAAAATGTATTCATGTCTTGAGTCAAGCTGTCGTCCCCACATGCTTCAAAGCAACCACCATCATTCCAGTCCCTAAGAAATCATCTCCATCCTGCTTCAACGACTACCGTCCAGTCGCACTTACCCCCATCCTTATGAAGTGCTTTGAGCGGCTAGTCATGCACCACATTAAGTCTGTCCTCCCCTCCCTGGACCCCTACCACCCGCGCATATCGGTCAAAACGCTCGACCGATGACGCCATCGCCACCACCGTCCATTCAGCACTCACTCACCTGGAAAATAAAGACACTTATGTCAGAATGCTGTTCATAGACTTTAGTTCAGCATTCAATACAATCATCCCTCTACAGCTCACTCAAAAACTGTCACAGCTGGGACTCAGCACATCGATGTGCAACTGGTTGCTGGACTTCCTGACGGGAAGACCTCAGGCAGTTCGGGTCGGCAGTAACTCATCCAACTCCATCATCATGAACACTGGAGCCCTCAGGGATGTGTGTTGAGCCCCCTCCTTTTCACTCTGCTGACACATGACTGCACACCCATACACAACAGCAATCTCTTCATCAAGTTTGCGGACGACACGACCGTAGTTGGTCTCATTAGCAACGATGATGAGACGAACTTCAGGAGCGAGGTGAGCCGCCTGGCCAGGTGGTGTGGCGACAACAATCTCTCTCTGAACGTGGAGAAGACGAAGGAGATTGTTGTTGACTTCAGGAGAATGCACACCCAGCACGCTCCTCTGACCATCAACGGTGTGACCGTGGAAAGGGTGAGGAGCACCAAATTCCTGGGTGTGCATATCACAGAGGACCTCTCCTGGACCGCCAACTCCACAGCACTGACCAAGAAAGCACAGCAGCGACTCTACTTTCTCCGCAAGCTGAGAAGAGCCGGAGCCCCAGCCCCATCATGCGCACCTTCTACAGAGGCACCATCGAGAGCATTCTGACCAGCTGCATCACTGTGTGGTACGGCGCCTGCAACGCATCCTGCCGTAAAGCACTTCAGCGCACAGTGAGAGCAGCTGAGAAGATCGTTGGTGTCTCTCTCCCACCCCTCCAGGACATTTATAACTCCCGCCTCTCCCGCAAAGCCCTCATCATTGCGAGAGACCCCACCCACCCATCGCACAGCCTCTTCAGTCTGCTGCCATCAGAGAGGAGGCTTCGCAGTCTCCAAGCAAGGACCAGCAGACTGAAGGACAGCTTCATTCCCCAAGCTGTCAGGGCATTGAACTCCCTCCCGACTCTGCCGACCCTCCCCTCTTCTGCCCCACGCACCTGATCTGGGAATCTACACCCTTGCTTCATTTAGTATACGCAGATCCATGAATATGCAAATGATCCCCGCCTCCACTCACTCATACAGACTCGTCTACAAGTTGATGTAACAGAATGGTAATGAGTTGTATTGCTCTCTACAGCGTTGGACACAAAAGTTATTAATATTAATAGCTTTTTGCTTGATTATGTTATAGAAACAGCTATAAATGTGTTGCTAATGTTAGACAAGCCATGTGTCAGACAGAGTCAGACAGCTGCTGCCTTTTAAAAATCAGCATCCTTAGAAACCCTTTATACATCATAGAACGTCAGTGGAGAAAGGCATATAGTTCATCATAACATCGTAATATACATTATACACATAATTCACCCGCTATATTGATAAAAATACTTTTTATATCAATGGAAAAATATACTGGGATAACCTGGCTTCTCTTGAGACTCCCCTGCTTTAGAGCGGTTAATTAATGATATGCTAAAGCCCGCACACACGTTGACGTGATTGGTTACAAGGTAGTTTGTGACGTAAGAGAAACAGGCAATTATAAACAGTTTTTTGAGTCTTTTTTTTTTTTTACTGCAGTTTTAAATAGAAAATACTCAGCAATGGTGTTGACTTATGAATTTGTGCATGGATTGTCTTAAAGCATATTAAAAACACCACATAGACAAACAACATTAAAAACTTGATTTCCACCACAGGGGGTCTTCAAAGCTGAAATGGTGTGCAGACAGAAAATGCTTGAAAACGAAGTTTCATTCTCTAGTGGTGAAGAACTTACCTCAGCTTTAAGTCAAAAACCCCATCAATTTACTTTGCAGAAGTGAACATTACAATTTTGCTCAGGCCCGTCACCTATAGGCTACATGCATACAGTGAAAATGTCCAAGGTTCATCCAGGTGGGCACTTCAATTTGAAATCCCTTTATAAGCTATATAAAAGAAAGAAGGAAGTAATTCTTGAAAATTAGAAGTATTGGTAGAGCATGTTGAATTTTTAATATATAATCCACAGCTCTTACATTGGCTTTTGAAGAATAAGTAGAAATCTGAACAAAGACAGACTATATATAAATCAAAATATCTCTTCCAAGAATTTATGAGTCTCACCATCTGTACAAAAAGCAACACATATTGCGAATCAGCTTATTATTTTACAGTCATCTGGAGTTTTACGGGTTCTGAGACTGTATATAAATTATGTGCAAGCAGCAACCGCACATTTCATCTACAGGATGAAATCAATAAAGGAGGGAGACATACTTTATAATATGAAGAAATGAAAGGTGGCAGTCACTACACAAACCAAAATGTTTAACTCAGTAAATGCAGGAGAAGAAAGTGGCAGAGATGAGATTTTTAAATTCTGACTCGGTGTTCTTAATAGTGAACTAACTACAATTAAAAGCACAATGACAATTAATTGGATCTGCAATCGATGATTTTATTTCACCGTAGAAGAAAAGCACCTTTCAAATATTTAGTTGGGGAGCCTTGGTTACCCAGGGCAAATGTTAACTTGATGTCCACTTAATGGACTAATTGGATGAAACAGTGTTGATGCATTGCTATGCTAGCTCTTATGAGATCTCTGAGCTTCTTTGGGATTATGTATATAAATGTCTAAGCAAATGCATTGCTCCAAAATCTAGTGAGCTGCCTACTAAGGCAGTTTCTGTTAAGGAATCATAGGTGCACTCCTGAGGTGAAAACTGTTCCAAATGGCACGTCATATTTGTGTTTCCAGAATTCTTAGCATTATCATTGCATGTATCCTTCATGGAGAAGGCAGTCCCAGAATGACATTGACTCATCAGTGGAAAAATAAATAAATAATAATTACAAGAGAAAAATGTCAATAAATGTACTTCAGTGTAATTAAAAATTGATTATTTTACTTTAATATCTCTCTTTTATGCTTATTAGAGCACTGCAGTTAGCTTAGCAACATACGGACATCAAACTCTATTGAAATCAACTGCAAGTCGATTCTCCTGTGCAGAAGACTTTTTGCATGGTGTGCCTGTGTAGAGGATTCCAAATCGGTCACTTATGACGCTTTGGATGCTGCCTATGTAGCAGTTCTCCAGGTTTTGGAACGGAGCTAAAACAGGCTGAAAAAAGCCAGTGCAAATATACATGTCAGAACTTCCTAATTAATGTAATTGTATTTTGATAGCATTCCAGAAAAATAAAATCAGCTTTTAAGAACATTTAGATCCATGGTTACTGTCCAACATGTAATTCTGTGCTTTCAGTCGTTCTTTCTCTTTCGCTCGCTCTCTGCCCTTTCATTTTCTCACACCCACCCCCTTGTTCACACCACCTCCTAATGGACAACGTGTGAATGTAAAGTACATCCGTTGACGTGTAACATTAGCAATTTCCGAACACAATCTGGACAATCTGCTCTGATTTAAAACACTGTGCCTTAATGTGCTTCTTAGAAACCTACTCTTAAGATCTGAAAGCATGTATCGTTTTAAAATAAATGAAATAACTAGGAAAAAAACACAAAAGCTTTGTGAGCTTAATAAAACAATCCATTCATGGTTAATGTACTTTAATATACCGACACCTTAATTGTACTGGAAGTTAGTGAAGGGGAAAAATAGAGATCTTTCTTATTATTGTAACAAGCAAATTGTCCTCTCCATAAACCCTTTTGATTGAGATCCTGATGTAGATTTTAAATCAAAACTGCTAACTCATTGGGGAGTCATGCAGCTGTGTTATGAATTAGCTCTCCAGAAAGCATTGAGGAAATAAAGTAACCTGCTCCCCTGGTACAAATCATTGTCCGTGCCCATTAATCAAGAAAAGGCACGATGTCTAGTGTGACTGAGCGTGCAGCTGTAGATCAAATGCATGAACAAAGGAGACACAGAGGAGTCACAGACTCAAACTGGCTGTGAGAGTCTTGAAATGATCAATACATTAGGGATAGCAGCGATACCTTTTGCTCCAAACTCAAGGAAGCCCCACTGCGCAAACATGCAGAGACTGAGAGAGGACATCGCCTATTAGCTGTGAAGACGGATAGCATCTCATTATGTTATTTGTCGATGGAGATAAATAAATATTCAGCTGATGTTCACCATGTTGTCGATTGGTAACATTTGCGAATAATCAGTCTCACAGGTGACACCATTTCTAAGTGGGTGGATCGTGGAGAAATAGATTGGATTTGGTTTGATCATAAATATATACCCCTTTCCTTAACCTTTCTGAGACAATATTTCATCATTTTATATTTGTTCATCTGTTGCAGACCTCGATTCTGTTGTTAGACAGGCAAATATTGGGCAAAAAATGTGAGAAGTTTTCTTTTTGATATTAAAATACATTTCTGAAACATGAAAAATAAATGTGATGCAGTGCATGTATTCAAGTTTATATTCAAGTATTTTGTATAAATACAATTTCAGACCTCTCCAACTAAAAAATGTCTAGTGAGTGGTCACATCTAGATTTTTCAGTTGGCCTAATTTAACAGAATTGATGTGGTGAAGAAAACTTTCCAAAGCTGCACTGCATAGGTAAAAAAATGACATAGTTCCCCTGCATCACATCTGGCAAGTGACAGAACAGAAGTTACTTAATTATATAATGAGGATGAGACTCGATGTAGATTTTGCTTTATCTTTTATTTCAAGTTATGTAAATGTATACAGCTTTTCAGGACCGCTTAATGTTACTGACACGAGCAATACAAAAAAAGAATGGTTGAATAAGAAAATCACAAGCTTGACGTGCTTGATATTAAAAGGCAATAAGAAAGAGAAAGAGGCTGATGCCAACTGCAGTGTAACGGCACTGTGTTCAGCGGTCGCATGGCACACATATCAAACAAATTACATCTCAGAAGTCAATCAAACAGTATTTTAGACATGTATGACATGAGGAAAATAAAATGATTGGCCACTATCATGTGGGAACCGCTAAAACACAATCATGAAACCACTGAATGCATGAAATCACAATTCTGTAATTGGTTGTGAGATAATGACGATATTTGCATCATTGGAGGCTTTTTTGGCCTGAGGCTAGAGACTACAGCCAGTAGTAGGAGCTAGTTCCGCATGTTTTCAACCCGCCTATAGGGGGTGGGATCTCACTCACAGAATGTAAATGCACACGGTCGCTCGGCTCAGGCATTCATAACGAAGTGGTGCGGAGCAAAGCGAGTGTTTCAACTTTTCAATGAATTCCTATGAAAGTTAAGCTTCCATAGGCATGATCTGAAAACGCGCCAGACTGGACACGCACCGTGAATGACTTATTACACCATGCTTAGCTCAGCTCAGCTCTTTGCTCTCGTGATGAATGAAATCTGACTCCTGCTGCGTTTGTGCTGTGACTCTCGTTCGGCTCACTCACACTTTAAAATACAAAATGCCTTTTAAAATTTGTACCAGGTCTTAGGGCAAAACTTTGGAGAATAATTGCATTGCTCCATACTCACCATAATGTCTTGAAACTTTTTAGTTTGAAAAGTTTGTTTCGGTCTTTGGCATCAGCTGGTTTGGCTCTGCTCGCTCTCCCGCACATAAGACGGTTTCCCCAACGCTATCTCACAACCAATTATTTTACGAGGTGGCTAACAGTTTTTTGGATGTAGGACTTGTTCAGCCAACACATATTTTTCTCTTCGACTTGATAGCATTTTTAATTAAATATGTTCGGTGGACATACATTTTTAATTTCAAATGAAGACATTAAGCTATGATTAGTACAATGCATTTTTGCATGGGGATAATTATTTCAAGTCATTGAGCTAATATGTAATTGTCAGTTTCTACAATCTTTTTTTTTTTTTTTTTTTTTTTTTTTACAGTGTACTATTACTTAAACATTAAAGAGTGATTAGCACTAAGCTTTGTATCAGTAGAAGCCCGGTAGTATAATCGAATGATCGTGCTTCCCACCCTCATATCCCCCTGAGACGAGAAAGTTAAGCTTCCATAGGCATGATCTGAAACCGCGCCAGACTGGACACGCACTGTGAATGACTGCCGTGCTTAGTTCAGCTCAGCTTTTCGTTCTCATGATGAATGAAATCTGACTCCTGCTGCATTTGTGCCGTGACTCTCTTTCTGCTCACTCACACTTTATTGAACAGACACGTTCAGTTTTTCACTGTAGTGTCTGTTCTCTAACTGAACTAAATTATTTTATTACTATAAAAATGAAAACGACGGTGGGGCGGTGCCACAGTGGGCAAGTGATTACCAGTAGCTGTCGCTTGGGTAGGGCAGCGAAGCAAGTGCATTCTGGGAGTTGTTGTCTTTCATCCACATGAGCCAAAAATACATTTTCTGGCTTTTCTCAGTCTAGAAGGCACCAACTTCTAAAATAATTTCACATTTCTACTAAATAAATGACCCAATTTAAATACACATTCATCTTCCCAGCGGTGACGTACCCCTTTTTATTGAAGGGCCCTATTTTAATGATCTGAGCACATGGTCTGAAGCACATGGCGCAGGTGTACTTAATCCACTTTTGCTTGTTTAACGACGGAAATAAATGCGCCAGGTGCATGGTCCAAAAGGGTTGTACCTAGCATATATACAATATTGCAATTTAAATAATATTCAAATTTATTAAGGTTATCCAAGGTTGTAGATCCTTGGTCTTTCTGATTATGCTCACAAAAAATATCAAGCTATTATAGCAATAAGGTTAATAGTGACCATGAATGTTAGCGCTTGAATATTGAACGCTGAAACAATGCAAAAGGAGATTTTTCATGGAAACGCTGGAAAAGTGTATGAGTAGCATGAGCCTCCCAAGTCTACTGCAGGTGAGGAGATCAGTAATTGCCTTTCTTCACACTGGCAACACACAAACACACACTCACACAGGCCTCTTTGCAGCTCATCCAGACAGAGCTGTTGAGAGACAGCCAGCAGTTGATTGGCACCGTCTCAGTCTCAAGCTTTGCTCGTTTTTCACACTCAGGTAGAAAAGAAGAGCCATCCAAAACCTGCAACTGCCACAGTTTACCCAAGTAAAAAAAAAAAAAAGATATCTTTCTCTTTTCGCTTCAGCACGCTTACCCCTCAAATCCTCATCTGAGAGCTTTCACTTGCCTGGATCTGAAATGCAGTCTATCAGAAGGCTATCTCTGGCCCCCTTTATTCAGTGCGTATCGTATCTGCATAGTGTCTGGATATTTTTGGATAGATTGCATTTACACTTTGCATTCCGATGTATTTCCAATGTAACTGGAAAATACACTTTCTTTTTTATTTTAAAAATATTGGTGGATAATTTACAGTGCTTATTATTTTGACAGACATCAGCAATATCTGGTCTGTTGCATTTCTCTAAAACCTTCCCACAGTAAAAGATGCAGATATGGATTATAAGTGAAGATAAGGTTAGCAAATTACATTTTAAATTCCCCTTGTGATAATAGGCCAGAAAAGAAACATGAGTGAGGATCTGGGGAGAAAAGCTAGATATTCCAAGCATCTTCCAGTGGAATAATTAATGGGATATTGTTCATTACATGGCGTGAAAAGATTGTAAGATGCATGTTTATTTTTATTTTTTCACATTGCGAGTGAAGAATATAAAGAAAAAGGCAAGAACCCACAACAGCATTGGTAGGAATAAAAGAGATAGACATACAGACGGGCACTTAAAAAGAATTTGTCGGGCCCTGTTGTCATCTTTTAATATGGTTAAGCGCTATGTAATTGTGATCACTGAAATCACATATCAGTACCAAGTGCAAAGGGAGTGTCTCTCTCTCTCTCTCTCTCTCTCTCTCTCTCTCTCTCTCTCTCTCACTGCTTCACTGCTTCACTTCTGTTGTTTTGCACTCCACAAGCATTATCTCCATCCAAACACTTTTAAATGCATTGTTTATCTCCAAACTGTTTTAAATGGCGGTCCTGGTGTATTCTTAAATATACATAGAAATTACAAAGAACAAGCTTGGCTCCATTTTCATAATTGGACTTTGCTGCCAAACACAACTGCTTGGCTTGCACCCTCACGAGGAGAGATCGATAGTTCAGTGAAAGCTGCCCGCTTGTACTTTGGGAAGTTGGGCAGGCACACAGTGCCTTCCAAGTTTCACAAGCTTTTTATGTTGAAGACCTATTATCTACTCCGATTTAAAGGCATGTTGGGATCGGAGTGCAAGATGTGAGAGTAACATTAATCAATCCAAATGTTCTCTGTGGGCGCATATGTCCATGAGAGCTGACCCCAGATTTGAAGCAGAGCAGCCCACACAGCCTTGAGCTGAAACAGGAAGTCACTTTACACACTGAGCAGAGATCTTTTTGTAATGATTTAGCTAGGACTTCAGTAGGGCATCTCTGAGTGCCACCACAGCTGGGTAGCAATGAACCACCTGGCCCATACCACTCTATCACCCTCTCGGGCATCCATCTTTCTCTATTCTCCATCCATGAATACATCAGCGTCGTCCGATTGGACAGCATCTCCGCTGTTGCCCTCAGCGATTAAAGTCGCCACCCTTCCCCTTGCCTCTCCACTTGTACAAAGTCAAGCATGTCCACTCTGCTTTATGGATTGTTTATATTGCTTTCAATTACCTTCCCATGTCCCACAATGAAGTCAGTAAAGTTTTATATGCTGGAAATTACTCTCCAGGCACCCATCTCCACCATAACTGCCAGAACCCAGACAGAAGCTCTCCCTGCCCTGGAAAATAAATCATATTTAGAATTCATCAAAATAATTTAGAGTTTATTAGGGTTTATATGCCAATCTGAGCAGTGCTTTGGGCCTCGACTTTTTATACCTGGCGATCACTTGTCAGTTGTTAAACTCATTAATAAAGCTAAAAATCACACAGCATTGCAACTAAATGAGATTTCACAGCGCAGGTTGTTCTCAGTGAAATGTGGCTCGTATGAACCCTTAAAATAGTCTTCTGAAATTGTTTGATGTTATCTTGGCTTGCTGTGCACTTGTGATATGTTCTCTAGATCCTGATATGAAAGAGGCTTAATATAGCTATGTTTAATATTGGGCTCATAGGAAATGTAGGCCTAATCACCCAAACACATGCACACAGATATTAAATGGTAAAACTGATATGATATATATTAAAAAATATTTTAATATTTATGTCACAAAATGTGAAGCTGTTTTTGCATGTATATCAGACGTATCATTAATTTGATATAAATGAGTACCTTTCAGTTTAGTGGACACTGTCAAATTAACTAACATTAACTTTTCTTCTTTGAATTACTAGCAAAATAACTATTGAATGTACTGTTGTATACAGTATTGTTCAAAATAATAGCAGTACAATGTGACTAACCAGATTAATCAAGGTTTTTAGTATATTTTTTATTGCTACGTGGCAAACAAGTTACCAGTAGGTGCAGTAGATTCTCAGAAAACAAACAAGACCCAGCATTCATGATATGCACCCTCTTAAGGCTGTGCAATTGGGCAATTAGTTGAAAGGGGTGTGTTCAAAAAAATAGCAGTATGGCATTCAATCACTGAGGTCATCAATTCTGTGAAGAAACAGGTGTGAATCAGGTGGCCCCTATTTAAGGATGAAGCCAGCACTTGCTAAACATGCATTTGAAAGCCTGAGGAAAATGGGTCGTTCAAGACATTGTTCAGAAGAACAGCATACTTTGATAAAAAAAATTGATTGGAGAGGGGAAAACCTATAAAGAGGTGGAAAAACTTATAGGCTGTTCAGCTAAAATGATCTCCAATGCCTTAAAATGGAGAGCAAAACCAGAGAAACGTGGAAGAAAACGGAAGACAACCATCAAAATGGATCAAAGAATAACCAGAATGGCAAAGACAGTCTGGAGTTACCTGTAAGTACTGTGACAGTTAGAAGATGTCTGTGTGAAGCTAATCTATTTTCAAGAATCCCCCTCAAAGTCCCTCTGTTAAAAAAAGGCATGTGCAGAAGAGGTTACAATTTGCCAAAGAACACATCAACTGGCCTAAAGAGAAATGGAGGAACATTTTGTGGACTGATGAGAGTAAAATTGTTCTTTTTGGGTCCAAGGGCCACAGGCAGTTTGTGAGACGACCCCCAAACTCTGAATTCAAGCCACAGTACACAGTGAAGACAGTGAAGCATGGTGGTGCAAGCATCATGATATGGGCACGTTTCTCCTACTATGGTGTTGGGCCTATTTATCGCATACCAGGGATCATGGATCAGTTTGCATATGTTAAAATACTTGAAGAGGTCATGTTGCCCTATGCTGAAGAGGACATGCCCTTGAAATGGTTGTTTCAACAAGACAATGACCCCAAACACACTAGTAAACGAACAAAGTCTTGGTTCCAAACCAACAAAATTAATGTTATGGAGTGGCCAGCCCAATCTCCGGACCTTAATCCAATCGAGAACTTGTGGGGTGATATCAAAAATGCTGTTTCTGAAGCAAAACCAAGAAATGTGAATGAATTGTGGAATGTTGTTAAAGAATCATGGAGTGGAATAACAGCTGAGAGGTGCCACAAGTTGGTTGACTCCATGCCACACAGATGTGAAGCAGTTTTAAAAAACTGTGGTCATACAACTAAATATTAGTTTAGTGATTCACAGGATTGCTAAATCCTAGAAACAAAAACGTTTGTACAAAATAGATTTGAGTTTGTACAGTCAAAGGCAGACACTGCTATTTTTTTGAACACACCCCTTTCAACTAATTGCCCAATTGCACAGCCTTAAGAGGGTGCATATCATGAATGCTGGGTCTTGTTTGTTTTCTGAGAATCTACTGCACCTACTGGTAACTTGTTTGCCACGTAGCAATAAAAAAATATACTAAAACCTTGATTAATCTGGTTACTCACATTGTACTGCTATTATTTTGAACAATACTGTAGTACTTAGATATAAAATTCCTTCCACCAACTCAAATAAAAACTAAAAAAAAAAAAAAAAAAAAAACTAAGAGGAAGAGTCTGATTTGAAAACACACTGGCTGCAATCACAAGAATAGCAATCAATATCTAATCTAGCCCAAATCAGTCCTGACGCAACAGAACTAAATGCAAATGCAGTACGATACAAATAAAAAAGACACAAGGGGGGGTTATTTTATTGCAGTCAATAAATGTCTCTACAAGAAGTAATAAGTATTTTGCTGAGATTGCATGCTGTATGGTATGATAATCAATAACGATGCATAAATGTTATTTTCTCAAATGTACATACATGCTGCTCACATATTATTGTAGCTCCATCCATCCATCCATCCATCCATCCATCCATCCATCCATCCATCCATCCATCCATCCATCCATCCATCCATCCATCCATCCATCCATCCATCCATCCATCCATCCATCCATCCATCCATCCATCCATCCATCCATCCATCCATCCATCCATCCATCCATCCATCCATCCATCCATCCATCCATCCATCCATCCATCCATCCATCCATCCATCCATCCATCCATCCATCCATCCATCCATCCATCCAAAATCAATGTGCTCTAATGTTGTTTTGGACAGTGACCTTCATTGTATTGGCAAAAACCATTCCTTTGTGTTCCATAAAAGAAAGAACATTGTACAAGTTTTGAACTTGGGATGACAATGTTTTATTTTATTTATTTAAAGTTTAAGTTGGTTTAATATTATTTTCAGTTAGTGTCAGTGGTTGGTTTTACCTGTGCACCACCATATCAAGGAAGTAGCAAATGTCGTTCACTTTGTAAGCACTAAAAGCCAACAATGGCAGGCACTGCATCTTTCCTGAAATAAGAAAAGTAATCAACATGGCTTTCGACAGGCTTTCTCTTTTCATTTGGTTGGCTCTACTTTATTTGCCTCAATTCAGCTTTGTTTATCAACTGGATGATTGTGAGGCACTTAATTATGCCACACTCCAAACTGCAGGTTTCCCAGGCAATAAGCTCCTTGGCACAGTGACTTAGTCGAGGAAAGTGGTGTGGACGCTTACTGACTTCGTAAGCAAGGCCTGTGACTCACATGATTAAGATTACAGACTCTGGAGACAAATAAGACTCAACCTGGGACGGTGTGTGTGTGTGTGTTTGTGTACCTATGTCCTTCTAGGTGGTTGAAGGCACTTTTGATAGTTGTTACTGTGTCCAAGGTTTAAATTGAAGAAGCTTATCACTAACTCCTGTAGTGAAGTTGGTCTTTTAGCATTTCCAGCTAACATCTGCAGAGTGCTGAAAGAAGTGTTATCCTGGTAGGCAGGAATGTAAAAATACCTAGCTATTTTACAGCATATTAGAACTGAAATTTTCATGGTTTTGCCAATATTACTCCAATATTACTGTAATGTTTAGTGTTTAAGCTTGCCCATTAACTGCAGCATGTGCGTTGAGAAAAATAATGAAGGTTTTGGTCATGATTCTAAAACAATAACCTTTTAAAATATATATAGGCCTAAGGAGATTAATATCATAAATTTTTATAATACCAGGGTAAAAGTTAACTAAAACCATAAAAGTTACTTAAAATAAAAATAACTGACATAAAATATAACATAAAAAAAACATAATTTTCATTGTTTAACGATGTACAAAAGTAACTAAACTAAAACAGAATACACTTTTTAAATTAACAAAAAAATTATCAAAATGGAAGATTTTACAATAAAACTACTTCAAAATATTAGTAAAAACTTTAACAGTATCTCTCTGATACTAAATTAACACTAATACTATGGTAATATCATGGTACTTTTTAAGTACCTTGGTGTGTAAGGTGATAATTTAATTTAATAGTTTATTTCAAAGTACCACGGTATTGTCATATTATACCGTACCATAGAAACTTCACATTTCACTACATTACTAATGATTGTTTGTAAACCACAAGAAACCAAATATCTCAGTACAACTCTTTTTTTTTGTTAACCCAAGTATTCTCTAAGGTTCAGACATGTGAAAAACAAATTATGAAAAACAAATATTAATGGTAACCTTACAAACAATATTTCTAACAGGAAGTCCCTGTTGATGAGGACAATGGCAACAACAAAAGAAGCCACACCAGCAAACATCATCAACAGTATTCATAATAATGACAGTAGTACCAGCGGTATTTCTACTAAAATCAGGTGAAATAGACCAGGAACAGCATTTTAGAGCATAATATTTATTTAATGTTGTTTTTATAGAGAAAGATCAAGGTTAGTCCTAGACTCTTCATGGTGATTCTCCATTAATAATATCCTTTTAGATCAAGACTTGCTCTTAATGGCCCTCAAAAGCCATTAACTTACACTTTGCTGAAATGTACCCATGCATACACTGAACCCTTCATTTTCACCAAGGCTAAACCTCTGAAGGGGCTGGGACAGTTTTTCATATTGACCTTCATGCCAGATCTCATTATCTCCACATGATGTCTATTTATGACAACCCCATACATCAAATTCAGGCCTCTTAGTGCAACTTTGGTGACAGTTAACATTTCACTGCGGTACTTTGGAGACTTCTGGCTCTAATGGGGACTTTTCCAGAGAGAACAGTGGAAGAAGAGAAGCTGATGGGAAAAGAAAAGCCTCTTGGCTGATGGCCGACCTGCTCTAGACCGCATCCCTGAGACCCAGTTGAGCGTGGTAGTTGGAAGCATTTAATGTAGCTTACTGGCTAAGGACAGGTAGATTTTAAAAATATTGCTCTATTGTTAAATTCAGGCTTCCAGCTAGCTGTGACAGGCCCACCAGCTTTGACTCTATTACAGTCTTCCACATTGAGCAGAAGTGTCAGTGTAAGAAGTCAGAAAGGCTAATCACTACCGTGAGATGTCAAATGAGAAGATGCATTTTAATGTACAATCCAATGTCTATAGGCTTATTTTAGAACCTTTTTTAGTTTATAATGACCATGGGAAATGACCAGTGTTTTCTAAAAAGGTGATCTAAATTTACAATATGTTTAGGGCTCTGGGGCCGGATTTATGACATATTCTTAAGAATAAAATTCTTCTTTATGTGCACAAGTTCTCTGAAGTGACACCAGTGATCTTTTTGCTGAATTTGAAATTCAGTAACATCTCCAAGTCCAATTGGGACCTTGTTTTTAATCTTAGTCTATAATTAGGCAACTGTGTAATTTTCTGCAGCATTCGGCACATATGAGCGCCCATATACAGGACACATTCACTTAAGGGAGAGCGTAAAAAAACAGTGCACACTTATAATTAGGCGTTTTTCATTGGATGCATTTGAAATAGCATACTCTCTTGAGTAGGCACTTACTCTAAATAAGTACTCACTTTGCGACAACTAAAAAAGTACAGTATGAATGTGTGTAATATGAACGTAATTCGGGAAAAACTACACTCACCATGCTGTCATTATCATATGACCTACTAGCATTAGTTGTGTCGTTCACACATTCTCTTCAGTGGCCTCATGGATAGTAAAGCATATGCACACTTCAGAACTTTTTGACTACTCTTTCATGAGTACTGTGAATTCTGACATACTACTCTTGTCACATACTGTTTTTCTTCTATTATATAGTAGGGAAGTATGCAATTTCAGATGCAGCCATTGAGATGATCAGCAAGTCTTCAAGCAAAAACCACCATACAATCAGTTTGTTCTAAAGAAAACTTTTCACAGAAAAATGATTGGGATTTATCTAAATACATTTCTTAACTACATCAGCCCCTGATCCCTGTAGCAGCACCATGGTACTGTCATGGTATCAACAAACAAAGCCATGGTAATCTGATATATACTTTGGTCCTGAATGATACCATAAATATGGAGTCACGTTTGCACAATTTCAGTAAACTTTCACAGGCAAAAACTTCCATTGCCTATTGTCAATAGTGTGGTGATGTATGAAGCACAGCTCACACAGAAGTCACTTTCAAAGCAAGCACTTTCTGTTAAGCACCACAGGAAGTTCACATGACCAACTGAACCTGATGCGAAATCTGCGTAGGGAAATAATTTGCCCTCACACGGAATTTCTGCATCATCTGCAGGAACGTCACTTCAAAATGTGTGCAACTTAGCATATGCTAACCTCATGGTCACAACTCCGGCAATTTCTGCAATTTTCGTGTAACTTTGCATTTAAATCAGTATGTAAACTTGTCTGGGCCTTTTCAAATCTCCCTGTAGACACGTCAGGGGTCATCAGGTTTCAAACATCTGGGACTTCACTGTTGAGGTTTGTTGCTAGCTCTCACATGGTCATGCTTCATGACCCTGTGTTTGTTTCCCCCCAGTGGGGCGTTCTGCTTCATCTGTGCTGACAGGCTGATTTATTTGCACTCTGACCGGGGTACGGTTGGGGAATAGGGGGAAGCACTCAGGCTAACACCTTCTTCTGCCCCACTCTTAACTGACTCTCTTCTGACATCAACTTCCCCTATTTCTCTTAGATTCTGTCCGTGAACGCTCATTCAATTTTTCCCTTTCCAGACGGAAATACAATAAACAATACCTATTTCTTGACAGGAATGTTTCGACCAAGAAGTGCTGAGATGTCTGAAATACTGATTTAATGTGAGAGGGGGTACAGACCCTGTTCCATGAGCTAGTGAGCTGCCTTCATACTGTAGATTGAAACCTAAAAGGAACCTCAAATGTGACCAATCTGAACTGAAATGCTCTGCATATCAAGCAATCCCTCCCTCACATTTTTTAATGACCTGCATGTAATTACATCTGTAATTAATTTCTGTAGTTACATTAATAATTACACTGTTGACACTTCCCTTACACCTAACCCTACCCTTAAACTGACCCATACCACCACACCTGTCCCTAACTTTACCCGTATCCACCTCAATATCAGCAAGAGGGTTTTGCAATACAATATGAACACAATAAGTACATTGTACTTATTTTCTGATGTAAGCACATAGTAGTTAAGGCCACTTAATATAAAGTGGGGCCACTGTTATTATTATTATTATTAGTAGTAGTAGTAGTAGTAGTAGTAGTAGTAGTAGTTTGAATTCATTTATAAATAACTTATGTAGCATGGATAGTATTAATAATTTAATTTTACATTGTAATTTTTAATATTGTATGTGTAATTTCATTCTAATATGCAATATTTTGTATTCTTTTTATTGTATTTAATTATTTCTTTTTAAGAAATCTTCAAGGAAGTAAAGCTGATACTCTGCAGACTGATTCTCTGGATGTGGTCGTCCAAATGAAACACTCAGAAATCAATAGTTCTTTTATAAAGGTCTAACTAGACAACACATAATGGTCGGTCAGAGAGACAACACGGTTACGATGCGGCTTCTTTCTCTGAAATATTCTAACATGCAAGGACACGCGCACACACGCTTGTCTCAACCTAGCATGAAACTCATGAATATTATTTTGACATCCTTGGCTGCCTAACAGGGGCCTTCTCTTTGAGAAAATAAAAAGGACTCACAAAGGAGGAGTGGTTCTTTAGATAATTGCAATTAGTATTTTTGGCCGGACACTGTGTCTTGGCTGCGATCCAGCTCTGAGAATTGAGTGCTGGAGCATCGGCCAGTTCTGGCTGCCGTCCAGGAGCTGATGCTGGTTTGACTGCATGTTCAGACCATGAAGGACTAGTGAGGACCAAGGGAAGTGAGGAATTACATGACAGGATATTATTTCCTGCAAACGCTGTGAGTCCCACACTGCCAGCCTGGTGTATAAAACAACCCCCTACCTTTCCATCCGGTCCTTTATGCTGCTGTCTCTTGCCCCTTTTCTACTGAAAGGGTGGTGGAACTGGTGGCCACTTCCACTCAGGTCCAACTGCACCTCTAAGATACAAGCTGGACCTGACAGTTAGGGAAGGATGTGGTTGCCACACTCTCAGGAAAAAAAGGCACAACATGCATCACTGGGGCGGTACTTTTTCAAAATATACTAATATATACCATTTTGGTACTAACATTTACATTCAAGATATTAATACACACCTTTTAGGGGTAAATAAGGTACAAAATATATACCTTTTGAAAGGGTACTGCGACCTGTGCAGGTAGTGCAGGGCTGGGCCAAACTGGTATAGTATATATAAGAGAATCCTGATGCATCTGTGACTAATTTTTACCCTCACTGGTACTCTTATGCACACATTATCACTTGCAACCCTCAAGCATTTTAGTCTTTACACTTTTAGCAACACTGCTAAGCACACACAAATACACACATGCAAGCACACACTTAAACGCAAGAGTGATCCATCAAAGCATTCAGAGCTGTCAGGGGTAAACAGGAGAAAAGGGCTGTAAGCAAGAATCTTCTAACACAGATTTGATTTGCCTCGATTTACCTTAAAAAAAAGAAGAGAAGCCCGCTGATATGGCTTCAGTCGTATTGCATTTGCCAGCAGGCACATGTCACTTTAGCACTGTCAAAATCCTTACTCATGGCTGCGGTGTAATCTGATTTACCAGCAGAGGATGAGATGCTTGGAACACCAATTCTGAATTGTTATCAAAACAGCACTGACACGCCTATTAGCGCCTTTCATCGAGGTCTGACGTGTCACCATATTATAAACTTTCTGAAGAATATTCCGGTGTTTTCTGTCAAATCCAACATTTTTGGCAGAAGGGGAGGAGGGAGGCAGCCAGGTTTTTAGCATCCAATCTGGCCAGTGCTCTTTGCGCAGATGCTTTTCTGATGATGGAAGCGAGCAAACGAGAGAGAGGGAGAGAGACCTTTTCTCAACGCACACGTGTATTCACGTGTACGCACCGATTCGGCATTGCCAGATGCACTACATGATGGGTAACCTGAGGGCTGCAGGCAGGCAGAAATTAGACAAGGAGGTATTGTGCATAGAGGAACCATCTGCTAGTTTAATTACACTTTTTCTGTCACCAACCCCCATCCAAATGTTTTAAATGTTGTTAAATTATTATTATTATACAAACCGCTGTCATTCTGTCTGTAATATAATATATTACCAGGGCCGTCCTTAGGGCGGTGCAACTGGTGCAACCATCCACAACATCCCGACAACCCCCCCAACCCTCGGGAAGGCGATCGCAAACGGACCAACCCAGGGGGCCACGCTTCCTCTAACTCGCACTGGCTAACTTAAACTCTGCCTCTGTATAGTCCCAATCTGTCCCAATATACAGGGGCGGCCCTGTATATTGCACATGTAAGCATTATATTACCCAAGCACGCATACAAACTGTCTGCAAACATTTTCCACATCACCCTAACCCCACCCCCCATCCTTTTTCTTTTCTCCAGGTAAACTGGCCTAATGATTTTCATGCGAATGTGAAGTTCAGTAATGAACCTTGATTATTCCACCAGAGTGGAACACTTTGTGGTCACAATTACTTTATGAGAGAATAACAGAAACATGGCAACCTCCAATTAGGACCCCTCTCCATGAACGCTGACATTTTTGGGGTAATTGTGTTTTCGTGATGGGAAACACAGGCAGATGTGATCAAACCGCTGTCCTTCTGTCACTACAGATGAGAACATGAAGCGGCAGTTTCTAAATGTCCAGGAGATTGGCCGGTAAAAATTCAAATTACAGTGTGTGTGATGTCAATTATTCAAATAGAAGCTATTTTTAAAATAGTAAAGAGAGACCAAGGCGGGATTATATGGAGCCAGGGGAACGGAGGGAAAGAGGGAACCACAAATCATGTTCTTCACGCTGGGAAATAACAAATACCAATCTAACACTTGAATGAGCCCTAACTCTCTGTACATATTTTGCCCTGACATTGCCTTTCAAGCCAAGCATTAAATCCTTATCCATTGCACACAGTGCTGATAACTTCAAACATGAACAGCAAAAAGGACTATGTGATTGTGTACATGTGCACTTTGCTCGGAAGCTTTATTTCCTCCTGTCCAAATGCTAGTCTAACCTGCCCGATTTATAGAAATCTGGCAACCAGAACCCCAAGGTCACTTTATACTTTAACCTCAACGTACAAATGACCCAGTGGCTCACTAACACACACTCTCTCTTTCAGGTGGCCAACCTCGCCTGTTCCATCTCCAACAACGAGGAGGGTGTGAAGTTAGTGCGCATGGCAGCTACACAGATCGACAGCCTGTGTCCTCAGGTAAAAGGCCTGAACTTTTGCTATCCACCCAGTGTTCAGTTTTTTAGAACCTCTTGCAGCAGTTTTATGGTAACGAATATGAATTCACCACTTATTCACTACAGTGCACCTTATTTGCAAAATTACAAACTTCATATGTACCTGCCGCAACTACCATTGCACTATTACTACCCATGGAAAGCACATAATTTATTTTAGAAGAGATGTTTGTGTGCATTTTTATTGATGATGGCAGCAGAAGAGAATATCCAGGCACATATCCAGACCCGTCATATTTATTAAAATATGACTCACATTAGATGTTTTTAGCTATTCAAAGTCAACAAGAAATGCTGTTTGCAACCCATTGAGAAAAAATTGTGAGGAAAAATCCATTGGAAGCAGAAAAAAGAGCTTGGTTTTCGTTACGCCACTTTTTTTAAAGAGATAACATGCACACTAGTAATCATTCACAGTGAGACAAGGAGCGTGTATTAGAAAAGGTATATAAATAGGGTCAATTCAGTCAGCATGAAATAGCGTTGGCAAACCATTTTTTTATTATTTGTAATGTGACATACAAGAAATGTTGAGCAATGTGATTTTATCCATTGAGAATTGATTGAATTGTGAAAAGTTGTGAAGACAGTTAGTTTCAGGGGAGGTGTTGAAAAAAAAATGAGGGCTTGGAGACGTCAGCCAAAAAAAAAAACAGTTGATTCAGTGGTGGAGGCATTCAGAAAGATTATGAAGACAAACATTCTGTCTCTTTGGAGTAACGTGCCCCAACCAATCCTTCATAATAAGTGTCAGAAAGAAATCTGGCCTCACCATGTAGTGAATTGATGTGTGAGGTATGTGTGAGGTTGGAATGGAATTAAAGGTTCCAGTAAAACTGAGGTAATAAGATTCAAGAAACATTTTCAATGTAGTCACCGCTAACAGATCTCACATTCTGATTCTGATAAGGTGACCCTCTGCAAGTGAAGCGAACACTAGGAAACTCTGGAAGTAATTGTGAGTTGCTCAAGATTGTTTCCTCTGAGCAGTGTAACAGGCTACTAAGAGAATTTGGCAAAGTAAAATTTGACTCTACAGTAGCAACCTACATCAGCAAGAGACCTTTAGATTTTATGAAGCATCATATGACTGATGACTGACTATGCAGATTTTCTGAGGCTTATAGCTTTATAAGTAATGCAAAGAATGTGCATAGCTAAATAATTTACATTTTGATTTAAAACATGCATGGTTTGACTCCAAGCCCAATGTCTTGGAGTTCTGGTTAATAAAAACGGTCAATAGCATGACTCTACAGTTATATTGTAGTTTTTCTTGCGTTTTAGTAAGGTTCGGAATTATTCCGTTATCCTTCTCACAGGTAATCAATGCAGCCCTGACCTTGGCCTCACGCCCTCAAAGCAAGGTGGCTCAGGACAACATGGATGTTTTCAAGGACCAGTGGGAGAAGCAAGTACGCATCCTGACTGAGGCCGTAGATGACATCACTTCCGTTGATGACTTCCTGTCTGTTTCAGGTAAAATGGAAACAGAACACAGATCAGAGGTCCAAATCATTGAATGCTTGTCAGCCTATCAATTAAACATTTTGTTTCTCTATATTACAAGCACATTTATTATTTGCATAATAATAAGTGAATAAACAGTGTGCTTAAGCAACAGGGTGTGAGGGTTATTATGGCCTGATTTCACAGACAGGGCTTAGATTAAGCCAGGATTAGGCCTTAGTTCAATTAGGACATGTAAGTAGCTTTTATAAATGTTCCTTAGAAGAAGAAAAAAAAAAAAAAAAACAATGGCGCTGACATATTTTAAGATATGTCAGTGTAAGTTGCTTTCAGTTAAAACATCTTAAACATGCATTTTAAGTGGCTTTCGCAATGGAGGAACCTTTTCATAGTTCCTAGAACTATTGGTGGAAGTACCCGGATTTTGGCGTGTTTAGTCTTGAGCCTTCTGTATGTTTCTGTGAGATCACCAGTACTTACTGCCTGGTGGTGAATAGTAAATCAAGCAACCATTAAGGGTTTAAGAGCGTTTTAAGCAGAGGCTTTTATGAATGTGAATGTCTATCATCCTCCTCTTGACATCTAAACTCCACACTGAGTACGGTGGTAGAATATAGCAATATCTATTTTTCCCCTCTTTATAATGGACACTCTAAAATGTCAGCTGCCTCCACCATCAAAATCCCATTATCTTGAATGGGAATGTCCATCTTACTAACAGATGGAGAACAGAACACTGGATAGGAATGTAAATGGCCATATAATTTAACATAAATATGGACAATTATGACCCTTTGTGTGTGTAGCCTTGCTTTGCAACAGGGTTCACTCACATTGTGTTGGACTCAAATATATAACTGAATTGTATGTGTGTGTGTGTGTATGTATGTATGTATGTGTATGTGTATATATATATATATATATATATATATATATATATATATATATATATATATATATATATATATATGAAGAGTTCAGATGCAAAAGCTTCTAAATCCAGTTTTTCTTTAAAATGAAAAAGAGGTTTCTACCTAAGTCCTAAGTTTCTACTAAGCATTCATTCAGTATCATTACCTCATTAATCATTATCTCACTAATATATATATATATATATATATATATATATATATATATATATATATATATATATATATATAATATGTAAAAAAAGTATTCAACACCTTGCCTGGTGTACAATATAATGTATAGACTGTGAATGCGCTCTCTGGTATGGAGAGGTTTTTTTTTCTTCTGATATTTCACCCATTTTTGCTGATGAATAAGGTAATCATGTTTAACTTAAGAGCTTCATCTTGTAATTAATGCGAAAAATTAAACTATTTCACTATTTCTTTGCAAGCGAGGCACACCAGCAGTCTCACCTTACACCTCAGCTCTCCTCTACATCAAATTCACATTTTGCTGGATAAAGTATAGTGTATCCTGTCTGGATCAGAAATAATAGAACATTCTCGTAATATAGCCAGGGATTTCAAGGCAGGGATTATAATAGTCGATACTAAATACACAGCAAATGAATGAATGGGATCCTGGTTGTTGTGGGCCAGATCCTTTGTATATCTGACAGGTCTATGTGGGCTGTTTGAAATGAAGCAGGAGGAAATATTGGTATGCATCCCACCTCCTGTTGTCCAGAAACTGGTGTAAGCAGTGCATTCTAGTTTGGAAATATTCCTGTGCAAATCTGTGAATAAAACATGTCAGGATTCATACAATAAGGATTCATTATCATTATTATTCCTGAAATTCTGGTCTGGTCAGACCAGTATTTGAGATTAGTGCTTACCCTGCCGACATTTTCACTGGACACAAAAGAATTATACATTTTTAGCAACATATTTTTGTACGTGTCAGAAAGAACTGACACAAGGACATGCATTTTTACATTTAAAATGGTTTTAGAAAAAAGTTTCCATTTACAAGGCATAAAAATGCAAATATATGATCAGCCAACACAAAACTTATTTATAAGGCAGCACTGACTCAATAAGGCATGTGACAGATCTGTCAGCTGGCACGAAACGCTCACACACTGGCCCAGGGCCATCTTTATTGTTGAGGCCTGCATATGATTGTAAAATTTAGATATAATTGATCTTTTCTGCTTGTAAAAAAATCAATTATATGTCATTTCTTTCACAGGAAAGATGTAAATAGTGTGTTTGCAAGAGCAGTGGAATCATCAATACTGATTTACTTTTAAAAAAAAATGTGTGCAAAAATTATTTTTATTTTTTTCTGTGTAAAATATCTGAAAAATAATATATTTTTTGAACATCCAAGCATGTAAACCTATTCAAATAGACCCCAAAAACAATCAAGGAACTCTGTAAGGCATCTTTAAAAGGGAGATGCGTTTAATTTGTTTTAAACTGGCTACTTTTCGTTTCATTTTTAATTTTTTGTTAGAATTTATCTGTATTGCTTTAAAAATGTCAAATGTCAAAAGTGACTATTGTTCTTGGACAACAATAATGCTTGAAAATGTTATATTGTTCTGTCTCATTTCTCAACAGAGAACCACATTCTGGAGGATGTGAATAAATGTGTGATCGCCCTGCAGGAGGGGGACGTGGACACACTGGATAGGACAGCAGGGGCGATCCGGGGACGAGCCGCTCGAGTGGTGCACATTATTAATGCTGAGATGGAGAACTATGAACCTGGCGTTTACACTGAGCGTGTTCTTGAGTCCATCAAGCTCCTCTCTGAAACTGGTGAGAAAGATCACAGACACACCTGGGTCCTGAACTTATCTTATGCTCACAAAGGCATGAACTTATGGTAGTGATGGGGACAGATGGACAGGGGAGACCAGGAAGCTCTTGGAAGAAGGAAGTTAGAGGAGAGAGGGGTAGACAGATGAGAAAAGATGGCGAGGCCGGAGATACCACCTGTTCCCTCCTCTGGCACTCATCCTTTGCTCATTCATTTTTCATCTGTTTTTCCCCCAACCCCTCCACCTTTCTCAGTCTAGTGCCAGCTTTCAGGAGGTGGCAATTTAGAATCTGACAGACAAGGCCGAGGGCCAAAACATACCAAGAAATGCAGAGATTTGTGCATAGCCTTCCCAATGCTTTCAGGACACAATATCTGACAGAAAGCAAAAAAGGCTGCTATCTTACGTGTTAATGTGTGAGGAACATCTCACCTGACACTTTTTGATGTAGTTGTTCCATCTAAATGCAGTTCTATGATTGTTTGGAATCAACAAATGGAGGGTGGCTGGAAAATGAGCACTCAAAATATTATTCTGGCGGCGGCGCTTTGTCCTGCCTCCCTTGTTGTGTCTAAAACATTACATTAGACTATTCTGACAGCCGGCTTTGTTTAGAAGAGCGAGTGCAATATGAGAGGAAGAAAATAACAGTCCAGTTCTTTCATGCTAGATACTGCAATATTTTTGTTATTATGAAATTACCACTTTAATCATATTATTACTGCTAGTTTGACAGCTTAGGGCAAAAAACAATGAATAATTGTGACGTCTGAACAACTGAAGATACTAATGGACTTATAATGTGCCCAAATTGATCTTCCTTGGTTCTTATCATCATCTTCTACTCATGTGCCCCATAAAGTTTTCGTTTCTTCACATGGAACATTTACATTTCCCTGTCAAAAAAAGCATTAAGTCAAAGTCATGTAATAATGAGTAGTCTGGTGGTTAGACCTTATCCAGTAATCTGATCCCCAAGGTGAGGAATTAGGCCACTTTCAGATCAGATTGTGTTGGTGCATTTGCACTATATCCTGTTTTGCCCAATTCATATAAGTGGGCGCAATTCATTCTTTAGAAATTCTAATTTTTGTGTATTGTATCATTCAAAAATGTAACTCTTTTAATCCATATTAGAGGACATGACATTTACGCCGGAGAGTTGATACCACCATCTGGTTTCTGTACAGTGAGTCACATGTACTTCATGTCACTTATCTGCTGCAACGCATGAAAAAATATGTTTAATTGCACTGTTTCATCTCCTCCTTCATCAGGGGCTATTAGAGACTTGATGAGAACCACACACAATACAGTATCCAACATTTCATTAACGCCTTCAGTCAAATAAAAAATAAACCGCCTACTTTAGTCGGAGAACACAAGTTGAACAGTTAATGCTCGCTCAGCTTGAATGGAAAACTGTTCTGCTAGTTGCTTCAGTAAAACCAAGAGGAATATCTGCATGCTTGAATAAGAGTGATAATTGAATTGTGAAAGGGCTGGACGCTAGGGCTGCAGCTATTGATTATTTTAGTAATCGAGTATTCTACCAATTATTCCATCGATTAATCGGACAAGAAGTATTTTTTCTTTATTAAAGAGCAACACTAAATATACAAGAGAAAATAAGACTGGTATCTTAAAATGAACAAATAATGTGTTTCCTTTTTAGAAAATGTTTAAGTTTTAGTGCTAAAATTGCATACATTAATATCTGTGAAAACTATTTAGTGCATTCAGTTACCATATTATATACAAAATACAAAAATATAAATAAAAATATTCAGTATTGAAATATTTCAAATGACTTTAAAAAGGTAAACATAGTACAACCTAAAACTAAACCTGCAACATATAAATCAAAATAATAGTGATATAAATAATAATAATAATGCCTAAACATTGCATTTATGTTGTGCAACTTAACTTTCAAGTTTCAGTTTCAGCTCAGGCATGACATAAGCCTGCACTGTCTTCTGAAGGCTTTGTGGCTTTTGTAAGAAGAAACAAATATTGGACAGGAAGGAAACTTGGAATAAGAACAAGAGCAGAGATGGGCACACTAGAGATGGGTGGATCGGCTCTAACGTCACCGAATCCGCTGTTAAAAACAAACCATCCACCCGCACATGATTTTCTGATTTAGATCGCCGCACCCGATCGTCACATTACAATTATTCACATTCTCAGTGTTAAGCACGATGCTATCACAACATATTAGCTACACTGAAGTACGTTGCTTTCTTCTTTGGTGAAATTACATTTCTTAAATTACCTAAACCAGGGTCGACAACCTATACAGCACACGGAGGAGTAACTGCTGGAACATGAGCAAAAGAGAGAGATGTGTTTGTATTTGATTCAGATAAAGTACATCACACATACAGATCTACATTTTGAGCTAATCATTCATTATAATAACACAGCTTGTTTTATTGCGTTAGGAGCTATAAATATGATTAAAGTGTGAGATTTAAATTACGCAAATCAATGAAAGCAGGAGCGCTAGCTGCACATCACACGCACACAACAGTTACATCTTGTTCTGCTATTTGTTGCGCTTAGCTTTGAGAACATTTTAATGCTGTATCTCGGAGATATTAAGTATATAAAGACCCATTAAACATTTCACATACACATCACAATGATGGTGATGCATGTGCAAACTCCATTCACGCTGCTCATGTGTTTCGAGTTGCTTGTATCTCTTCAGCTGACGTGCAAACTGAAACTTAAAGGTGCACTATGTAACTTTTCCGTTCGCTAGAGGTCGCCTATTCAAAACAAAGGCGTAGTTTGATGACGCCAAGCTTGAGCACAGAATCTTGGGATGTGGTCTTCACCTCGCGAGCAGCGGGACTTTTATTATGCCACAGTCGCCGGCGCCATTTCCTCTTTTCCGGTTATGAGTACGAGGTAACGCAGCTCTGTTTATCATGTTAGATACATCTGAGTGTGTTGAAAATGATGTTATGACATTACTCTGTGCGTTCGCTCGGCGGCTGCTATGACACTTGTTGCACACTGCAGTAAGAGTAAAGCGTTTCTGCTAAATAAAAAAAATAAAATAAAAAAAACGAGGGTAACGCAGATATGACGCCATGGACAGGTGACGCCCTCACACGTCCCGGTTCATTGGTTAAAATAGCAGTTCTCTCACGATTTACAAATAGTTGGAAACATTTGGGATATTGTAAGTACTCAACTGAACAAAATATATAACACTGGCCTAGTGGTTTTTGGATATTTTACTGAAAAACATTTACATAGTGCACCTTTAAATGTTCAGCATCACATCCTGAAGCTCAAAAATTCATTTAAAAGAGTTTGAATTCATTCATTTGAATTCTTCATTTAAAAATAGCGAGACTAATTTATGTCACCAGTGCTGATGTCGCATTACAGTCTTTGATCTTGAAATGAGCTGAAACCATTAAAGAATGACACACATTAATTGCGTTTTACCAAGAAATTAGAGTTCTGCGTCTTTATTAAAATCAACACATTAATGATTTCTCCACCCACAATTTTTGGAATGTTGACCCTCGGATATAAATCCGTGCATACTCCTTATACAAAAATTGTCTTTCAGCAACATGACCGTGTGTAGTTGAATGGAATAAATGAAGCTTGATTTTTTTTTTTTTTTCAATTTGAGTTACTCTAGGAATCGATTCAGCACCACTGGACACCCAGACTGTCTCTCATCTTCTCTGTATTCACTTTGATGAGGTGGTACTTTTCGTTGGATTTCGCTTTTTCCCTGTTTCTATCTTTGTTTTTGGGATGTTGGTGCCACCCAGGGCTGTCGTCAGAGAGGGGGGCAACTGGGAAAGTTGTTCCAGGCCCTTTGACGAGAGGGACCCACTGAGTTCTTCTGTGATATAGCCTTCTCATTGGGCCCAGGGAAGGGAGGGCCACCCATAAAAGTTTGTCTGTGGCCCTGTGAATTTAAATGACGTACATGGTGCCACCACATAAATGGAATTGAACCATAAAGCATTGCAGCATTGATTCTTCTAGACCTTTCATTATTGCACAAGACTTGGCACGCAAAATGTCAATGAATTTTTGAAAGTTTGAAGGTTTGGGCCAGGCGTAGTGTTGAGGCTGGGGGTTAGCAAATTAGTATAATAGAAGTATATAGCATTTGAACGTGTTTTGCATTTAATTATGATGTTTTCTACTCAACTAAGTGGCTTTATCAATTTAATAATGGAGGGAATTCACAAGCATAGTGTTCTACTGGGCAATTGGAGTTAAACCACAGGTACTGATTTGTAGTTTGGAGGTTTATGCTTTTCCACTGAGGGGGGAAATGTTAAAAATGTGTCAGTCAGGACAGCCTTTTTTTCTTGATTTCAATCACTCACAACAAAAAGTCAGACTATCATTCTTACAATTCACTTAGTAAAAACTAGCAGTTCCACTTCCTCAAAAGTGTCTGGCACTTCCCTTTCAATTTCTTCAACTTTTAGTTTTTTTGTCCAAATTAGGACATACCAAACTTTATCCTGGCCTGTTTTACTGTCCCAAGGCAGTGTAAATATACCAAAAGTGCAGCTGGTCCAAAGCACTATAAAGATACACCACTGAAGGATCCTCAGCACATAGCACTCACGAATCTCGAATTGTGTCCTTGAGCCTGAAAATCAATAGTCTAATAGCGAAGCCGTGATGACTTTCCCCTCTCTCTTTATCCTTTCCATCCTTTCCCTGATCCAAACTAATCTTCATGTAGGAAAAATTACCCCATCATTAAGGTTATGCTCAGGCCCCCAGTAGATTAAAAATGAGAAATATGGCTGATGTAATAGTGCCAAGTAGAAGGCAGGAGTAGCAATACTGTCATGGAGTATGGCAGAGTGAGTAGGGCTCATGCCAAAGGGTGACCATGCAGAGATGAAATATGGCCACCTAATCACTGCCCTCCGTCTAACACACACACACACACACACATAGACTCACACATGATTTTATAGCAAATATAGTGTTTCATTGACAGGTTGAAGGGCATGTTTTCTCAGGTACTAAAAACAGAAATGATTTCATACAGCCATGACCCCACAAAATGTTATTCGTCAGCATGTCACGACCCAAGAGTCTGCATGGTGAGACACAGGAGGCATGCAAAACAACAAGGATAATAGAATTAGTCAATGCCTGCCTGCTACAGTGAGTCCAATAGTTTGTTCTTGAAAAAGAAAATGGGGAAGAAAGAAATCCTGATCCCGAAGAAAGGGCAGTGCTAACTAATTCCACAGCCTAAGGGGCAAAATGTAAATGAAACCAAACTACAAGTGACCTCATTGTTTTTAAATGAATTTGTTCTCCATGTTGAATTACTTGCAGTGTTTTGTAGGTCCTATTAGCATTAGGAATGTCTCATTGCATTTTCAAGTATTTCATTTTGAGACCATTAGGCTGGTCTGACCTCAGCCTCTCGAGCAAAATCCTAGTTTGAACATGCTTTATATAATTCAAAAAATAAATAAATAAATAAATAAAAACATTTGAAGGCTTATAGAACAGATCAGACTGCTTGCTTTATCTGGAAGTTAAACACTTTAAGAAAATAATCCCTTCCAACATGCTTTTCATTAGCTCCTTTCATCATTTCTCACTGGTCTGAGTTAAATTTGCTCCTCACTAGCAGCAACTTTACTCGTTAATGGCTTGAAGAACATTTAAATATTTCTATTTAAAAGTCACAGCAAAATTCCCTAAAGCTCATTTTACGCCTCTCCAATAAGTGGATTAAAATGAATTAAATATGTGTTAAAGCAAGACTGGGTTGGAAAGAAGAAAGGAAATCAAATAAAGAGCCTTTACTGCACCTTTTTTTATATGTTTTGCATAATTTTGTATTTCTTATGTGTTCATTTGAAATTCAAATCTAACATTTACTGCATTAGCTGAACTTGTCCAATTCAGAAGGCAAATAGGCAAAATGGCTGTCAAAATGGATCCTTTACTGGTCCCCTTTTAAGTCAATCTCAAGTCGGATACCTGTAATCAAAACCATCAGAAATCACAAGACCGGGGATCTGCATCTGCTATTATTGTGAATGGCTCTCTGGGCTTGGATTTGGTAAGATGGTTGATGACACCACTCTAGAATTTTCTTGTCACAGAAATGTCCTCACAAGACACACCTTCCACACAGAGAAGTGTATCTTGGGTCATAATATCCCAGTTCCTCGCTTTTAAAAATCTAGAGACCTTCCCCTCCTTGATACATGTGTTGAATATTTTAAGAGCATCACTTTGGAGTTTGCTCAAGGGCTTAATACGAGGCTTTTTACCGTGCCCATCTTTTTTTCATCAACCACCAAGTGGTCCCGGACGTTGATATGAGCTTGACTTGATGTCAGGTTTAGATCACAATACGGTTTCCCTCCACCAGTGACATTGCCATAGAAACTTTTACTTCAATTTGGATATTACTCCCTTGATGTGCTTGGCCACTTCTTCCGAGTAGGCAGGCAGGCTATTCGGTGCCAGGTCCGAAGGTTGAGTGTGAATTGGTAGGCTGCAAAGCACAAAGGTTACCTTACCTGTTGAATACAGTGCAACTAGAGATATTAATGAGGCTATTATTTGCTCCAAAGTCACCAAGGTTTAAAGCTCAGGATTCATAACTGCGATGCTGGAGGCCTCTAAAATTCTATTAACATTTTATATTGACATTTCACCAAAATTAAATTGACTTCATTCACGGTCACTACGCAGCATTAGTCGTAAGTATTTTTTGTCAAAACGATTACACTAAGGGTAAGTGGTCCAAACACATTTACTCAGTGCAAATGCTGAAAAACAGATCAAACTAATGTCACATTAGCGGAACTTTCCCAATCCTCCAGCTGCACTCAATCAATGTCTGTCAACATTGTTCATACTCAACTCTTGTTCGTCAAACAATCCCTTATTGCAGCCAACGTTTAGTGATGGGGGAAGATTTTACTTGATTGAGGAACAAGACAGAAGGGTGAATTGAAGGATGATAAGGTGGAGAGCAAGAGGATGTGGTTTTTGGTAACACTTTACAATAAGGTTCCCTTTGGTAACATTAACTATATCCACCTCTTTCCTGACAAGCCTTCTACATTTTGAATTATGGGTGACGCTCCGGATTTGGGGAACTTCCATTCACAAACACTGAAACGAATAATTTCAAATTATAAGTTTGAACTAAATAACCCTTATCTGTCAGTTTGAATTTTTTACGTCATGAGAATAACGTAACGGTATTTTAGTGTGACATGGCATAACAAAAATTTCTGTTGCAAGAGCTCTTTTCAGTCGCTGCCTCATTATTATATTCTTTTTTTAAATTCTAATCCCTATTAATAGTGTTTATGGGAATGATTCTAAGACAAATACAATTTATTATCTGTCAAAATTATGGTTAATGAACATGTACAAATGTATTGCTTGCTTATTGTTACTGTAAATAATGTTAGTTAATGAATTAACCAATGTTAACTAATGGAACCTTATTGTAGTGTTAGCTTTTTTTTTTTTTTCTTGGGTAAAGGAGGTCTCACTGAGGCCTTTTATAGAGTTGCTATGCCTCTGCTCACTGATGGTCATATGTTCCCATCAAGGTGAAATGGTTAATTGGCAAACATAGGGCACCCTTTCCACATATTTTCAGGGTGACATTTTCTCGTCTTCCTCTCCCGCTGCAGTCCATGTCCTCGGGCCTGACTGACAGGGAGACGATGGCAGAAATAGACGTGCCTGTCTGAATTCCGACACTTAGCTTCTTAAGATCACATAGTCTCCATTTTTCTCACCTCTCACTCTGTTTTTTCTCTGATATGTTTGGCACCTGAGGGAAAGGCTGGCTTTTGAGGGATGCATGTAATCCCTTTTTTGAAAATGTTTTTTTCTGTGTATCTGTCTTTCTGTTTTTTCTTTCTCTCAGCCTCTTGCTCACCTCACTACTCTACGTCCTTTTTTCCCATCAGTAATGCCGCGCTTTGCAGAGCAGGTTGAGGTCGCCATCGAGGCCCTTAGCACCAGCCCCCCGCAGCCATTCGAGGAGAACGAGTTCATCGACGCCTCTCGCCTCGTCTACGACGGAGTGCGTGACATCAGGAAAGCAGTCCTCATGATAAGAGTGAGTAGCGTACAAATTAGAGAACCACACGAGGTGCTCGCTCTTAATAATGTAGTGGGTTTTGACTCCATCATACAGGGCCAGGGTTCTCAACCTGAGACCTCTGTGAACTTACTCTTCAAGGGATTATTGGAAAAGTTATATAAAACATATAACATTTTCTTAATTTGTGACATTTCTATAGAAATTAAAATAGTTTGAATGAATATTAAACGAATGGTCTGTTAAGCATTATCATAATGCAGGGCTTTTGATGCCAAGGCTGATCCTCTATGATAACCCAGAATAAAGACCCATTTATACAATAGTGAGAGTGATATTATAAAGAAAACATGTTTCCAAAACTAAATAATTGGCTTTTATATTGTCACTGTAATGAAGCCAAAACACATTATTAAAATATTATCTAAAGAATAATTACTTGCTATTGAAATGTTTTTCTTCAGGTTCATACATCTTAACATCTAAATAGGTAAAATGTAATAGTTAAAATGTATTATTAACACAAATATACTACAATTTCACATAAAAGTAATTTTCCAGAGAATATTACCCTACAACCTCAGCTAAAAAGTAGCTGAGCAAGGCAAAGGGTACAGTGACAAATAAAAGACTCAACACAAAAACTATTCTAATGCCGGGTTCAGACTACATGATATTTTTTTTTCCTGTTGCGATAGTCAGATTATGTGATTTTGACTCCTTAATTCTTGTGTTGTGGACAAGAAATCTGTCAGACTACACGTTGCTACCAATCATCGCTTGCCGTCCTTAACAACATGCGTGATGTCATGGAGAAGGCTGAACTAGCGAATGACTTCCAGAAACGAGCGTAAACAAACTACTGAAGCGCCGCGTTAGCTTAAAGGCCCACTGAAGTGCCTTGAAACATGCAGCGTTATTCAGCGGGTTGATGTAATTTCCACTGAAACATGAAGACGGGGCGGGACATATCCGCTAAATCCCAGCCTCAGTCCATTCAGAAGTACCGGTGCTTAGGTAGAAACCTGTACATAGGAGCCTGACAAAAATGCTTATTTTAAAGAAAAACATCAGACGGACTTAGAGGCTTTTGCATCTGAACTCTTCATATATGTGTGTGTGTGTATATATATATATATATATATATATATATATATATTTTTTTTTTTTTTTTTTTTTTTACATAATATGTGTGCACTGTGTATAATTATTATGTATATATAAATACACACATATATTTAAGAAATATTTGCATGTATATACTGTATATATATTTATATAATTTATTTATATATTATATATATATATATATATATATATATATATATATATATATATATATATATATATATATACAATTTTCATAAAAGATATTTATATAATTTTTTCTTAAATATTTACAAGCATGTGTGTGTATTTATATATGCATGATAATTGTGCTCGTATACACACACATATTATGTAAACAAACTTTTATTTTGGATGTGATTAATCGTGATTAATCGATTTGACAACACTATAATATACGTTAATGATCTAATGAAGGTTATTCTAAAGTGTTTCTAGAAAAATCTGTATTTTTATATTGGGGGTCTCGGGTCACTTGAAAACCCCTAATTATAGAGGACAAGCGGATGCACTTAATTGTGAAGTAATGCTTTATCATCATATATGCTGTATATAATATGTCCTGGTTATACAATACGAGTATGTTAGACTGTTGATTCGTTTATGCCTTTGCCCATTGTGTATATTCTGTTTACAGAGACCATGAATGCTTTCGGGTCGATATAGCTAACACGTCTTTTTGTTGCAAAAAGACAATTTCTAAGATCCACACTTCCTCTGTGGGAACATCAAACAATATTGAACAGTAAATAATAATTTATCAGTAAATAATGTCAAGCTGAGTTTTGGAGATGGTTTGGAACAGAGTGATAATTGTAAACAGAGATTCTACTTATTTTCACTTTTTATTGATTCCCCGAACCACCCCCCACCCCAAAAATGAATCACAAAGATAGATCACGCAGAGAGCGTGTACGAAAAGCCATTGCAGTCACCATGTGCTGGTGGCTGCTATTTAGCTTTGAAAATAGTACAGCTCCCAGAGTAGAAGTGAAATGAAAGTACCAGCACACACACAGTTATTTGTCAAGGATTGTATCCTGCTGAAGAAACATGGGAAGAATAATCAAACTGAGATGGGTTTGCGCACAAATGTACATTCCTTTTTTTATTGTCTTTACACTTTCATGTCTACGTGAGAAATCTCAATCCACTGGGATATTCGTTAAAACAAGTAACAAAGAAGACTTAGCCAGTTTGTGATAAATTACTTAGCTGATTTAATCAAAAGAACATCTCTATAAGTTAGTGCCACTGCCGCTTAGAGTGCCTGAACCATGGTGGCTGTCAAGATACAGTCTTTTCTTTGTTTCCAATTTGCTCATTAGTCAGTTAGTGGGACTGATGTTGAAACTACTGGTAGGCAGAATACAAGAAAACAGATCACATCTAAACCCTGAAAAACCTAGAGGCCTTTCCCCCTTCACATATTGTTTGATCCCACATTCCGAGGGAACTTTTTTTTTTTATATTTCTCAAGAAAGCCAAAAGGGAATTGAACAATGATGCAAGTCACTAGTAACTCAAACTGTGGGTCGAATGAATTATTTATTGAGATTTGACTGGTTTAATGGTTGACATGTCTTTATGTTGGATCAGAGATGCTTTGCCCCTTATTGTGTGGCAATGCACTGCTGGTCGTAACATCTGTCAAATGTCGTGTCCCAAACTGTCACCAAGCTGGAGCATTAGGACAGAGGACATCAGTACTTTAGTAGAGTACTTTTAAAATATAGATGCAAGGTTAAACGAGGCAAAGGAAGTTGTTGATGATTAAAACCCAAGAGTTAATGTCTCTCCAGAACAGTTTTGAAACTAAAAAGTGAAAGTAAAAAGGAAATTTAGGAGACTTTAAAAGGAATAGTTCACCCAAAAAAGAATCATTTACTGTAGACAGTAATGTTGTTCAAACCTGTATGCAAAAAAAAAGTGAATTTAAACTGATCGCTCTTTTCTGTGAAATTACAAATAACAATAAGAAAAAGACTTGAAATGACATGAGGGTGCCTAACTGATGACAGTATTTCTTTATTGAATGAAACGCCTCAGAGTTATGGTATGGTATCTGGGTTGTTGAGGTGACATGGCATTTTCACTGTCACACAAGATAAAAATGAATATAATTAGTATTGTCATCATTTAAAATGCAGTAAATGGTTAAACATTTCTTGTCTTACATGGACCTGGTGATATAAAAAACACTTTGTCTTAAGATGTTTTTTTTTTTTTTTGAGCCAAATCTCAAACTTGTCCTATGGTGCGACTGTCTAAGCATGGAGCAATAAATTACAACTTTTATAGATTAATAAGAAAAGCATACAAATGTTAATAAATACCTACACTTCACACAACATAACAATATGCATTTTTATCTTCAAAAGTGGTGCTTTACAAAAAAAAGCATTTTTTTTACTGCTTCTACTGCTTAGATACCCATCTACAAGGATGGTCATTATTTCGTTTTTTATATTTCAGACTCCAGAAGAGCTTGAAGATGACTCTGACTTTGAGCAAGAAGACTATGACGCCCGTAGCCGCACCAGCGTCCAGACAGAAGATGACCAACTTATTGCTGGACAGAGCGCAAGGGTGAGTGACTCCTATGTGACACATGAACAACATCTCTGCCTTCTGTCATTTCCAGCTGGTTTACACTCACAATACAAAACACTTATCACGGCGCTGAGCATGTCTGCTATAAAATGACATCTAGTTTCAGAATAACAAGAGAGCCAGTCACTCAAGTGCATGCACACAACATGTCTCTCACTTTTTTGAGAACGAAACATTATTTAGCCTCCGCTGCAAATGATGGTGAGAAATTGTTTGTAAATTATTGTTTCCCCTTCAGCACACACTGCAGTTACAAAGTATAATATATACACTCACCTAAAGGATTATTAGGAACACCTGTTCAATTTCTCATTAATGCAATTATCTAATCAACCAATCACATGGCAGCTGCTTCAATGCATTTAGGGGTGTGGTCCTGGTCAAGACAGTCTCCTGAACTCCAAACTGAATGTCAGAATGGGAAAGAAAGGTGATTTAAGCAATTTTGAGCGTGGCATGGTTGTTGGTGCCAGACGGGCCGGTCTGAGTATTTCACAATCTGCTCAGTTACTGGGATTTTCACGCACCACCATTTCTAGGGTTTACAAAGAATGGTGTGAAAAGGGAAAAACATCCAGTATGCGGCAGTCCTGTGGGCGAAAATGCCTTGTTGATGCTAGAGGTCAGAGGAGAATGGGCCGACTGATTCAAGCTGATAGAAGAGCAACTTTGACTGAAATAACCACTCGTTACAACCGAGGTATGCAGCAAAGCATTTGTGAAGCCACAACACGCACAACCTTGAGGCGGATGGACTACAACAGCAGAAGACCCCACCGGGTACCACTCACCTCCACTACAAATAGGAAAAAGAGGCTACAATTTGCACGAGCTCACCAAAATTGGACAGTTGAAGACTAGAAAAATGTTGCCTGGTCTGATGAGTCTCGATTTCTGTTGAGACATTCAGATGGTAGAGTCAGAATTTGGCGTAAACAGAATGAGAACATGGATCCATTATGCCTTGTTACCACTGTGCAGGCTGGTGGTGGTGGTGTAATGGTGTGGGGGATGTTTTCTTGGCATACTTTAGGCCCCTTAGTGCCAATTGGGCATCATTTAAATGCCACGGCCTACCTGAGCATTGTTTCTGACCATGCCCATCCCTTTATGACCACCATGTACCCATTCTCTGATGGCTACTTCCAGCAGGATAATGCACCATGTCACAAAGCTCGAATCATTTCAAATTGGTTTCTTGAACATGACAATGAGTTCACTGTACTAAAATGGCCCCTACAGTCACCAGATCTCAACCCAATAGAGCATCTTTGGGATGTGGTGGAACGGGAGCTTTGTGCCCTGGATGTGCATCCCACAAATCTCCATCAACTGCAAGATGCTATCCTATCAATATGGGCCAACATTTCTAAAGAATGCTTTCAGCACCTTGTTGAATCAGTGCCACGTAGAATTAAGGCAGTTCTGAAGGCGAAGGGGGTCAAACACAGTATTAGTATGGTGTTCCTAATAATCCTTTAGGTGAGTGTATATACATTCATATTTTTAAATAGGCCAACTAAGTCAGTACGGCATGTATCCTTTTTGAAGAAAGCCAAAGAAAGAGAAATGTTGATGGAGAAAGATAGATTTTTAGCAAACATTCTAGAGTAGCAACAAGCTAACTGTACACAAATCAGTTAGGAGTTGGGTCTACATTGCACATCAGATTGCTTACAAAACATAGCTTAGAGTTGCTGCCTGTGTAGAATGTTCAGTCACTTATACGGTTCCATTTTGGTCAGCATGCATTTTCATGCAACTTGAAAAATAATGTAGCTTTTGGAACAGAGCCTATATGTTTCAGTGTTTAAGATAGCACGGGACACAGCTAAGGAAGCAGAAGAAATGGTGATTCTGAATATAAGACAATGTTTTTTTTTCTTAGAAATACATTGAAAAAAAAAAAAAAAAAAAACGGGTTCATCTTATATTCAGGGTCTAGACTTTTACATGTCAATAATACACCCTCAACAATAGGTGGCACCAAATACGCGTAAAACAAGTGTGCCAATACGGTGTGTCAGAGTGTAATGTTAGAAGATCACGAGTGCAGAAAGACTTATAAACTTAAGAACTTGTTGTGAAAATGCAAAGAGTGAAAGAAAAGCTTACCGTCTAACAGCCGTATGACTTATGTTTGGGTGCCTCGCTAACAAGACCAAACTTCCCCTGTATGTGATTTTAAAGGTGCACTATGTAAGTTTTCCGTCCGCTAGAGGTCGCCTATTCAAAACAAAGGCGTAGTTTGATGATGCCAAGTTTGAGCGCAGAATCTTAGGACATGTGGTCTTCACCTCACAGCCAGTGGAAAAGAATCGGGATAGGACAGAATACTATTAACGTTACTGTAGTATGAAGCAGAGCAGGATCGAGTGTTGGAGCTGAGCAAGGCCGCTGGAGCGACTGTTAATAAGATGAACGCAACACACACCTCGTGAGAAGCGGGACTTTTATTATGCCACAGTCGCCGGCGCCATTTCCTCTTTTCCGGTCATGAGTATGAGGTAACACAGCTCTGTTTATCATATTAGGTACATTTTACCAGTATTTTACAAAAATTATGAGGAATGAAAATTTGTTTAAAATAAAATAATTTTCTTACATTTTATGATTATCAAATATTGAAAACAGTTGTGGAAAAAAAAAAAAAATCGGGATTCTTTAATGAATAAAAAGTTCAAAAGAACAGCATTTTAAAAAAAAAAATTTTTTTATAAAATCTTTTGTAACATTATAATTGTCTTTACTGTTACTTTTCATCAATTTAATGCATCCTTGCTGAATAAATGTATTAATTTCTTTAAGTTCTTTCCCAAAAATAACAATTATACAATTCTTACTGACACAAAACTTTTGAATGGTAGTACAATGTTGTAAAAGCTTTCTATTTCAGATAAATACTGTTCTTCTGAACTTTCTATTCATCAAATAATCCTAAACAAATGTTTTACACAACTGTTTTCAACATTGATAATAATAATAAATGTTTCTTGAGCAGCAAATCCTCATATTAGAATGATTCCTGAAGGATCATGTGACCCTGAAGGCTGGAAAATAACGATGTTGAAAATTCAGCTTTGCATCAAAGAAATAAATAACATTTTAAAATACATTCAAGTAGAAAACAGTTATTTTAATAAAACAAATGCAGCCTTGTTGAGCATTAGAGACTTCTTCTAAAAACAAAAAATCTTACCAATCAAAAACTTTTGAACAGCAGTGTACAATGTACAGTGTACATTTTAGTTAGGATGCTGCCTTAGAAGGGAATGTTGGCAGCAATGTTGGCTTCGGAACAATATTTAACATAGCAGCGGATCATGTTTTATGCATAAGATGCATACATTGCCAGCAGAATCAAACGCTTTAAATAAGAGTCATTTTGGTCTCAGTTTCGTAAACTCTCTCTGCAGAGACTGTAGTTGTTAAAATATGATTGCAAATGAGACTTCTGGCAATGTCACCCCCTCAGTGTGCATGTGTCAGCCGGCATTTGACGGCAGAGCACACTGGGGTTCAAGGCTTAATCTACATTAGTGTATGTGTGAATAGTGCACAGTGGGCTGCTTATGAGACATTACAAGAATATCAGTATGTAGCTGTGGAGTACCGCTGACATTCACGCGCAAATACACACCATAACCCTGTTTGATACCAATTACTCTTCAGAAGAAATTATCTTCCATGAATGAGAGGAAATGATCATTTGTATAGGGATAAAAGACTAGGCTAAAATAGCTGCTGCCGTGGAGAAGAAAAACAGGGTCATTCCTTGAGAACAGCAACAAAACAAACCAAAAAAAGATGACCGTGGAAAAACATTTTGCTCACTAGAAAACTCGGTTCATTGGAGTTCAAGCGGCGCCATATGCGTAGATGCTGAATGTTACACAGAGTGAATGTTTTTGCAAATCAAATATGCGTGTCACTACTGTCATATAGATATAGTCTGTGACTTTAAGTTTTATGGATTTTGAGTTCTCATAAGAGAGAAATAAGAGCAGGCATTTGTTCACTGACTCACACTACCAGACACACACATACACACTGCTCTATCTCTTAGCTCCATGATAGGATAACACTGCTGATAGGTCAGCCATAAAATTGAACTCCTGTATCTAGGCCACTTTATTTCAAATGAGAAAAATTAAAAAGCTTTTTTGAGGGATTTCTAATCCAGAAGCACACACACACACACATACGCGGGCAGATGTTCAGCACACAATATGAGTGTGTTGAATGAATCGGCACCGGTGCGTATGGGGAAGGATTTGTTGGAGCATTAAGCTGCCTGCACCCTCTCTTGTTATCGGTTAGGAGCCAGAGTGATTTGGGATAAGTGAATTCTGAGCAAGGCAAGAGGGAGAAATAGGCTCTCCCCCTTCTATTCACCTTATTCCATACATCACATCCACTAGAGGAGTTGGGATTAACCATGCAGCAGCTCATTAATGCTGATTGGCTGCTTCAAAGACGTGCAAAGAGAGCTGATTGGCTTCTGGGATGGGTATGTTTTTGATTGGATGCACAGGTGGTAATAACATCCAAGCTAAAACGAGATAACCTTAAATTTAAATAATGACCTTTAAATGAGCTTTAGTCATAACCAAGCAAAAATATAGTTACAATCCTTTCATTCGCTCTTTCAGATGCCATCGGACAGGCTTGTGGCAGTGAAGGATACATTTATGCTGTAAAGAAAAACATTATTATTTTTTTATTTTATTCGGACACAGCCACCGTTGCATTAGCCCTCCTTTCGAAATGCCCAGGAGTGTGCGCTATCTGAAAAAGAAATAATTTTCATCTTTTAATCGCATTTTCTCTGAGGACTTCTTTTCTTTTTAGTGTGTAATTGCTTGTTAAATAAACAAGCAAAAAGCTACAAATCTTAAATGAGCAGCTGGCTCTTAATTAGCTCTTATGTTATGACATCCTTTGGCTATGATGGCGTATTGCCACTTATAAATTCAGACAAAACTGTGGAAAATATTTTTGACTTGTCACACTACAAATTCAGACTTGCACGCCACAGACTTTTTATGAAACCCATCTTCCACGGTGATCGCGCACTTAGCAGCATCCAGAGTCCCCTGCCTTGGTCCAGTCCGTCTGCTTCGACAGAATGTTGAACAAATGCATAATTCATTGACTGGTGTAAGAAGTGAGGTAATTATACATTTATCTCACAAATAATACTGCGCCTTAACGGTGCCTGTGACCTTGCAAAGAGATTAATGCCCTTTTGGACTGGCTCAGAATCGCTACGGAGTGAGAATTTATTCCTTGACAAGAAGAGAGGGAAAGAAAAGAGGATGGATTGTCTCTTTATGAGCATGAGATGTCATGGGGTTCCAGAAGGTCTTATGATTAAGTGTTAAGTTTCAAAACCTTATACAGAGGCATTTCAGTAGGGTTAAACAAAGTCAACCTAAATAGAGGGTACTTTCTTCACAAACTTTTAACAAGAAACAAGGGCACATGTTTGCAAAGTGTGGGGAACTGATCTTTATCTTGTGTCGTATCGCTACCCCTCATAGGCCATCATGGCTCAGCTGCCTCAGGAAGAGAAGGCCAAGATTGCCGAACAGGTGGAGAGCTTCAGGCAGGAAAAGAGCAAGCTGGACGCAGAGGTCGCCAAGTGGGACGACAATGGAAATGACATCATCGTGCTGGCCAAGCAGATGTGTATGATCATGATGGAGATGACTGACTTCACCAGGTACATCCATCCACATGTCAACAATGAGAAGGTTGGAAATATTTAAGAGATAACGTAAAGCTGAAGGGTCTCATTTCAACCTAAAGGGGTTTATTCTGTGATAATATCAGTACATTATCCTACAAATAAATGCATACCATTTTAAATAATAACTCTTTCCCTGCCATTGACGGAATTTTGCGCTGTTTACGAGACACCGCTTCCTGGCCATTGACGGAATTTTCCATCTTTCTGTGTTTTCACTGTTATGAAAATGCAGTAGGGGACGCTATTGAGCATCTTCTGAAAGATAAATGAATCTCCTGATCAAAACACAGGAGAAAAATAGCATATTTACAAGCAAGAGCATATGTAATCATATGCATATGTAAAATAATGTGATCATCAACATTGAACACCCTTCTAAATCAAAACTGCCTAACGTTACTGAATGAAATGTATACAGTATAGCACTGTGCAAGCTTTGGGGGTGTTGATGGACTTGATCTACTATATCTGTGTTTTGATCATCGTTCTGAATCCGATCCAGACGTAGTCTTTGATAAAAATGCGATTTTCTCAGCTTTTTGTTCAAAATGGTGCCTCAAAGTTTATGAAACTTACTCGAATTCAAATGTTGATAAATAAAATAATGCATTAACCTAGATGTATTTATTTATTTATTTAAAGCATAGGGTCTGTTCTTTATTCTGATATATTGCATGTTCAGATATCCATACAACAAAATATTCTGGGGGGCATGAAACTTGTGAAAATGATCAAAAATGCTGGCGCTGGCTGGCTTTTTGCAAAAACGCTGGTGGGAAAAGAGTTAAGAACAAAGATCAAATATAATTTTTTTTTTAGGTCATTATACAAAAATATTTGATCAGAATGAAGCCATATGAAGGAGTATTATTTATTATTTAGGTTATTTGCCCTAGCTGCTTCAAATCTGTTAGCATGTGGGGGGCTCGCTTGCTTTCATGCTCTGTGCAGTTTGCTTTCTGCACATTGTGAGGAATCAGCTAACAGAGTAACAATCTGTGTTTTTGTGCTACCACAGGGGCAAAGGGCCTCTGAAGAATTCCTCTGACGTGATCAATGCCGCAAAGAAAATCGCAGAGGCCGGATCCAGAATGGACAAGCTTGCCCGTGCCGTGGCTGACCAGGTCAGAATACCCTTTTATTCCCCATTTGTCTGTGAGCATGTGAGATCAAAGCCCTGGGTTGTGTTTAAAATAATGAGCTCCTATGAGGTGTTGAATTTATGATTAGATGAAGCACCATCTTCAGAACCTGCTGACTGACACTTTTTAACGTTTAATCAACTGTACAAACTTCTTGTAAAGTAAAAAAAAAAAAAAAAAAAAAAAAAAAAAAAAAAACCTAAGTATGCGCTTTATGAGTCAGTCAGTGTGCATGTCTTGATGGGCAGCTACTATAACATGCACTATCTTTGCTTGTTCCTACTACTGTATGTAGTGCATTTTCATGTTCTCATAAAATATTATGCACTTTTTTTTTTTTTTGGAAGTCCTACACGTTAGTTTTATTTGCTCATAATTAATGGGATAGTTCACCCAAAATTGAAAATTCTGTCATTTTTACTCAACCTTATGTTGTTCCAAACCTGTAAAAGTTTTTTTTTTTTTTCTGTTGAACACAAAATATATTTTAAAGAATGTTGGTAACCAGAGAGTTGACGATGCATTAAAAAAATATACACACACACATATATATATATATATATATATATATATATATATATATATATATACAATCCCGATTCCAAAAGTGGAAACACTGTACAAATTGTGAATAAAAACAGAATGCAATGATGTGGAAGTTTCAAATTTCAATATTTATTCAGAATACAACATAGATGACATATCAAATGTTTAAACTGAGAAAGTGTATAATTTTAAGGGTAAAATAAGTTGATTTTAAATTTCATGGCATCAACACATCTCAAAAAGTTGGGACAAGGCCATGTTTACCACTGTGTGGCATCCCCTCTTCTTTTTATAACAGTCTGCAAACGTCTGGGGACTGAGGAGACAAGTTACTCAAGTTTAGGAATAGGAATGTTGTCCCATTCTTGTCTAATACAGGCTTCTAGTTGCTCAACTGTCTTAGGTCTTCTTTGTCGCATCTTCCTCTTTATGATGCGCCAAATGTTCTCTATGGGTGAAAGATCTGGACTGCAGGCTGGCCATTTCAGTACCCGGATCCTCCTTCTACGCAGCCATGATGTTGTAATTGATGCAGTATGTGGTCTGGCATTGTCATGTTGGAAAATGCAAGGTCTTCCCTGAAAGAGACGACGTCTGGATGGGAGCATATGTTGTTCTAGAACTTGGATATACCTTTCAGCATTGATGGTGCCTTTCCAGATGTGTAAGCTGCCCATGCCACACGCACTCATGCAACCCCATACCATCAGAGATGCAGGCTTCTGAACTGAGCGCTGATAACAACTTGGGTTTTCCTTGTCCTCTTTAGTCCGGATGGCATGGCATCCCAGTTTTCCAAAAGGAACTTCAAATTTTGATTGGTCTGACCACAGAACAGTTTTCCACTTTGCCACAGTCCATTTTAAATGAGCCTTGGCCCAGAGAAAACGCCTGCGCTTCTGGATCATGTTTAGATATGGCTTCTTTTTTGACCTATAGAGTTACGGTAGATTGTGTTCACCGACAATGTTTTCTGGAAGCATTCCTGAGCCCATGTTGTGATTTCCATTACAGTAGCATTCCTGTATGTGATGCAGTGCCGTCTAAGGGCCCGAAGATCACGGTGGTTTTCCGGCGGTGAAGATCACGGTGGTTTTGGTATGGTTTTCCGGCCTTGACCCTTACGCACAGAGATTGTTCCAGATTCTCTGAATCTTTGGATGATATTATGCACTGTAGATGATGATAACTTCAATCTCTTTGCAGTTTTTCTCTGAGAAACTCCTTTCTGATATTGCTCCTCTATTTTTGGCCGCAGCATTGGGGGAATTGGTGATCCTCTGCCCATCTTGACTTCTGAGAGACACTGCCACTCTGAGAGGCTCTTTTTATACCCAATCATGTTGCCAATTGACCTAATAAGTTGCAAATTGTTCCTCCAGCTGTTCCTTATATGTACATTTAACTTTTCCGGCCTCTTATTGCTACCTGTCCCAACTTTTTTGGAATGTGTAGCTCTCATGAAATCCAAAATGAGCCAATATTTGGCATGACATTTCAAAATGTCTCACTTTCAACATTTGATATGTTATCTATATTCTATTGTGAATAAAATACAAGTTTATGAGATCTGTAAATTATTGCATTACTTTTTTATTCACAATTTGTACAGTGTCCCAACTTTTTTGGAATCGGGTTTGTGTGTTTGTGTGTGTGTGTGTGTGTGTGTGTGTGTGTGTGTGTGTGTGTGTGTATATATATATATATATATATATATATATATATATATATATATATATATATATATATATATATATATATATATATATATATATATATATATATATATATATATATATATATATATATATATAATATCTAAAAAAATTCCATAGATGTTTCCGTCAATTTACTATTACTTCAAAATGTGTAAATCTTAAAAAAGAAAACATTTTTAAGTGCATAGCCATTGACTTCCACAGTCAATGGCTACCATCAAAACTACCCATAAATGCACACTGCAATTTACCATTAAATGCAACAAAGTAAATGTATATACATGGTTTTGAAAGCTCACTGTAACTTACACCAGTGTATACATATCCTGTGACAGCTATAATTTAATGGACATAAACACAACCATTCGCATTTTTATGGCATCTAAATCATATATGAACCCGCTGTTGCAGCTCTAATAACTTTTGAGGCTTATTTTGTGGTGTTTGGTTCGTTTGGTTCATTTGGTCCGGACAAAAAAAACAAAAACATTAAGTCCAGGTCCAATTAGAGTTTAGATTGGCATTTTTATCACCTAAAGGCACAGGGATACGGTCATAACCTAATGTTGTGAAACCCATCTTCCTGGCTTTTATGACGTATTGCCTATTTTGAGAAGGAACTTACTGAACATCCAAAACAATGCTGTGTGCTGGGATAAATGCACTCACTTTATGTGCGTAGCCTACATATGATGGTATTTTGGCCAGTTGAGAACTCGTGAAGAGCTTATAAAATGTGTAAGAGAGTCAAAACAGCGGAAGGAATCCCTCCGTCACACACACAAACAAAGATCTGCGAGGAGACACGATTCTGATGCCTGGATTAAACTCTGACGGGCAAACTCAAAACTATGAGGAGAAATATATATGTGTGAGCAAACTATATGCGTTTTTGGTTTGTTTACATGTCTTTGGTCCATGTTGCATTCATATTTCATTCAAACCACACCAGAGTTCATCTGTTCCCATATTTTCAGCGGCCTCTGTCTGCTTGTTTGGTGTGCACCAGGGTTCGGATGGCAGCGTTCACACATGTTCAAATGAATTTTCAATGTTCAAATCAGTTTTAATCGCACCAAACATGCCAAGCGTGAACACACCCTCAGAGTCTATGGAAGAAAATGTATGAGTTGCAGAAACTCTTACAAAATAAAAATGAAGACTCATTTATGATCCATTCATGCATCTGTCACTTACTGTATGAAATCTCACAGCTTGAAGCGTCTGTCATTGGAGATCAACATGCACTATCATGAATAATTAAACAAGATGTCTTCTCATAGGATAAGGACATGCAATCCCATGAATAAAATCCTGTGACGCTGACAAGACAAATTTAAACCCGGAAGATGAAAAAAGCTCAGAAAAGGCATAACATTAACTAGTTTTTTCTCCTAACATTATATTATGTGCAACACGCATAACGCTGTTAAAATCTAAAATTGTATAAAATGTGAAATGAAACAACCGAGAGAACACAGGTAACCAGGTGTGTGATTGTTTTGTGTGAGGACATTGCATCTGTGATATGCTACAGGGATGTAGTTAGAGAACATAGCAAGAACATGACAGGAAACACAAGAGTATTAAGAGACAAAAGAAAAAGCTGCGGGTTGTCGCTGCTCAGTGGAGTCATGCAGATAGAGTCACAGGTTTTTACACAAGATCGGTTTTTACACAACGAGGGATGCCACTACAGTGCTGACTGCACAATAAATTCTTGTTCACTGATTACTTCACCTGACTCCACCTTCTCGATTAACTGCTACTCCAGAAGGACTGCTCTACCAACTACATAGCCAATCTTAGCTTAGAAAAAAATCTACTCATTATTTCGAATATCACATACTATCCCTAGACACATACATACCTTGGTGGGGAAACCACAGCACAAAAACATGTGCAAGAGAGTCAAAACAGCAGCAGGAATCCCTCTGTCACACACACACACAAACAAAGATCTGTGAGGAGATGTGGTTCTGATGCCTGGATCAAACTGTGATGGGCAAACTATATGCACAAAAACTTCAGGATTGCTATATAGGCGCCATTTTTACATGCCAGGGCTGGGCAACTAGCTATTGAGATCCACATTTCCTGCAGAGCTTATGGTGCATTCAAGTCATGTTGGAAAGATTGTGTTTACAGGTTGTTCACACAAACTTTTTTTTGAGTTTCCGAATTCGAGGCATGTCAGTGAGAAAACATGGTTTTCATGGTTTGAAAACATGATTTTCACAGTTGCAGTGGACTCAGCATCTGTATTGATTCCAGAAAATCACTGGCAGTGTAAATGAACCAAAATCAAATGTTCCCAGGACATTTTCAGAATCTCTGTGTAAAAGGGGCTATGCTAGAAACATAGTCCCAGCAATAATCATTTTCCTCTTTTTTTGTATTTAATATAAGTCTAGCTAAGTTGCATGTACAAAATATTACAATATAATATATAAAAATTTTTTTACAGCACCTTGAAACTGGATAGAAACCTAAAACACACACACACACACACACACACACACACACACACACACACACACACACACACACACATACTTTTAGAAGTAGAGAAAACAAAAATCTTGCTGAATTAATGTTCTAATTACAACCACAACTCATTAATACAAACTTCCCAGGACGAACTAGGGAACACACCATTAGCTCCAACTGTAATCATACACACCTGAACAAGCAATTTGAGGTTTTTAGAATGACTAGAAAGCTACAGGCTAAACTCTGCAGGAAAGTGGACCTTGAAGGCCAGAGTTGCCCAGGCCTGTTCTAAGAGCTAAACTTGGTAACACTTTATTTTAAGGTGACATAATTACACATTTCTCCATGTACTTACTATAGTAAAAACACTAAATTATGCATAATTACAAGTAACTAATCCTAACTGTAACTCTGTAGAAAAGTATATATAGTTAATTAATAATCAGTACTTATGTGAGTAAGTACAATGTAACTACGTCATCTTAAAATTAAGTGTAACCCTAAACTTTGCTGGAGATTGGTCCTCCAAGAGCATTGAACACCCCTGAGCTGTAATTAATAAAGTCCATGAGCTTGACCAGTCTGGTATACCCGTTTAGAGACATTTCTTTAAATTACACTAGGGCATTCATTGTCAAAAGGGTACTGCATAATAGGAATGACCCTTTTGTTGTCATTAACACTGGGATACTGATCAAAAAGATATGAGAAGCCTGAAACCTGCTGTGTCACCACTGGCCAGGCCTCGTGTTGTTTCTGTTGTTTTCTTGCAGTATTTCTTTTCCCTTAGATAAAGGGAAAAAAGTGAGAGGAAACCTGATCACACTGCTGATCAGTGTGTAATCTGAGTGTACATGCACATCAGAGACAGACAGACAGTTCCTGCTTTCCAAAACAGAACACCCCTCCCTTTAGGTCAATGTGTTCTTCCCATAGCATCCATCATTTCTACTATCAAACACACACGCTGTGAATATTGGGTAGTCTGAACAGGTGGCTTGACTTGTCCCTGATCAAACCCACTAACACGGTATTTACATCTAATGGCCATCTGGGGTTCTCAGGGCGCATCAAGGGACCGCATTCATTTCAGAAAGAATCTCAGAGTAGGTGGTGTTAAACAGAACCGGGCGCTCAATCAAGATGCTCCTCAAGTGCTGGAAAAGACAAAACAATCTAGAAAACAAAAGCCGTCAAAGTATATGCTTCATTTACTAGAGCTTTGAATGGTTTGGTGCATGATAAGGTACGTGAATAATAGAATATTTTACAGCTGTCACTGTCAAAAAACAGTGCCATGTTAACATATTAACTAACACGGACTGAACATGGACAGTTTAAAGGAAATGCAAGCCTGACTGTTAATTTTTTGGGGGGAAATTCCATTATTGGCCACATTGTTGGACCTTAGCAGATCTGCTGATATTAATATATTTAAATGATTAAAATATATATATTTTGCTTTGTTTACTTTTGTAAACAATTTTGTTGGGTTGCAAAACCACTGCCGTAGAGGAATGCCAGGCTGGGTTACAGTGGTGTATGTGGTCATGACATCAGTCAGCCCTCTTCAGAAACACACTCTTACAACTCCTGTAACTGCTGCACTTGACATGGAAGACCTAAAGCTGCTGGGCCCTGGAGGCGAGAAAAGAGGGTTCTCCATTTCCCCCTTGCCAGCCCACAGCACAGCGAGAGGTTGCTTCCTGCAGAGAGACACTTGAACGCTAAACGCTAAGGATGTTACAGCTGCTCAGCCGTGTCAAAGATAAAGCAGCTTCAACAGTTATTAAATGTGTCTCATCAGTCTTTTTCACTCAAAGTTCATGCGAAGCTAGGGGAGAAAAAAAAAAAAGATATAACTTCTGACAGGACTTATTGCTTTATGCAAAGTCACTGAGTTAACTGCTGTGTCTTGGCGTGCAAGGTGCTGTGTGTTTAAAAGTATTTATCCAAAAAGTCATAACATTAAATGGGACATGCTGATGTATTGATTCGAAAAGGTGAGACAGAAACGGCACACAAAATAGGGGGCATTCTTACATATAATGCAGTAGATGAACATTGGAACTATAGGCCCTATCATACACCCGGCGCGACGTAAGTGTTTTTTGCTAGTTTCAGTCGATGCAGTTATCATTTTCACATCCAGCGCCCACGTTGTTTAAATAGCAAATGCACTTGCGCCCATCTGTTTGCCCATGGGCGTGCTGGTCTGAAAACGAGGTGTGTTCAGGTGTATTGTTGCTATTTTGAGGCAACTGAAAACGACTATGCCATTGACCAACAAAAACCTGGTCTAAAGTCAATAGAGCAGTATCTTTTTTTTTAATTTATTTTTTTATTTAAAGGGCGTGTTAGTAATGTGCACCTTTAGGTGGGTGCACAACGCGTGTACATTCTGCTTACTACACACACAGGGACACGCAGCAGCACACAAACATGCCAAATATTAAAAATAATAAAAGGATTACAATGTAAAAGATTATTATTTTGTAAATAAAGATAAAAATGCCTAACCCATATCACACACCCATGACTCATTAAGAGATTAGGTACAACTAAGTGCACCTGCGCTTCAGACCATGAGCTTAGATAAAAATAGGGCCCTATATCTAGAAAAGTAGGCAATCATTCTGCTATTGACACCAGTAATGGTGATTTAATCTGACTGCTCAAATGACAGTTTTGAGGTCTCTAAGAAGAGAAAATGCTACAGATCAGATCTCCAGGTAAATATACTAGTAAGACGGGAGTATGCTGACAAATTTAGGATATGTGTGCTTTCAAATAGTTATCAAAATAGTAAAAGTCAGTTAAATAATGTAAACAAATAATGAATAATATTAAAGGCATTGCTTATGAATATTGAGTAGTTGTGACTGCAGGAAGGTTACCCAGCAACATCATCACAACCTAATTAATATTCATGAGAGAAGCAATCGATGTGTCATGATATCAGAAATAGTCCATTCACCCAAGGAAATTAAGGAAGTTTTAATTTACTGTGATATGGGTTGATGTCCATTATAAAACATTACTTCCAACCCTCAGGGGAAGTTCTTTCTATTTAATTTTGCTTGTTTACTGTTGTGCTGTGTATTGATGTGTACAGTGTTCCTATTATCAAAATAAACAATCGTGATGATAGTGGGAGAATTACGAACAAGGCTACAACCGCAGACTTTAGCCAATATGTGATGATGACAAACCCCTGAGTCATCTTCAAGATGCAACTAATTTAATCTTCAGTCATCGTCGCTTTACCACCCTCCCCTCTATATTCGCTCTACACAGTGAATATGTAAAGGTCAAGTCTCTGCTATGTATTCCCATCTCTTTTAGTGTCCAGACTCAGCCTGTAAGCAGGACTTATTGGCATACCTCCAGAGAATCGCCCTCTACTGCCATCAGCTCAACATCTGCAGCAAGGTCAAGGCTGAGGTTCAGAACCTGGGAGGAGAACTCATTGTTTCAGGGGTAAGATGATTCCGGCCTTGCATATAGTGTTGCTATTTAATTAAGTGAAAGTACATGAGGTTTGCAGTAATGCAGGAAGTATATTTTTACATTCTGTATTTATTATTAAATGTTGAACACACACACAGAAAAAGCAATAAGTAAAATTGACTTAAAGTAAATTCCACATATGGAATTAAGTAAAATCTACTTAAAATGAACAACAAAAATAAGTAACTAACTTGGCCAGTTAAAGTTAGTTGAGCAATTTCTGCAATGCTCAAACAATACTTTACAATTTACTCACACAATATAACAACCTTATTCATTATTCATGCCCTAGAGGATGATGAGAGCACCAGTATTAGAAAGTTGAGTAGGTTTTGCTTAATGTTATATGCTTTAATTTCTACAAGCTTAAATTGAGTACTAATATAGAGTTATTACTTTTTATTTATTTTTATTCTAGCTTGAACTAACTTATTCAGGTAGAATTTACATTTGTTTGTTTTGGGTTTTTTTTACGTCACCACAGAATATTTTTTATCAGTAATACAGCTATACATGTATAGCAGACATTCCATTCCATTCCATTAGCAGACATATCTGTTGAATTCCAACACAGGCACACCTCATTCTACTGAATGAGGTGCTAATTAGGTGATCACCTGAACCAAATCTTATTTAATGAGGAAAAGTATAAAAACCACTGCTGTGGTCATCACTATCCTCTTGCAATAGGACCAGCTGGATGGCAAAAACAGTTCTAGTAGTACTTCAAAAGTAATTGGAATCAAAAAATAACTATTGGCCATGCCAAAAGAATTGAAAAGGAAAGTTTTGAGTGAGGAAAAGGTGGTTTCAATTCTGGCTTTACTGGCAGAGGGATACAGTGAGGTTACATCAGGTTGCTTCCATCCTTAAAATTTCAAAGACGGTGGTTCATAAGAACAAGGTCAAGCAGCAGACATTGGGGACAACAAAGCTACAGACCAGCAGAGGGCGAAAACGACTCTCCACTGACCAGAATGACCGCCAACTCATTTGAATGTCACTCGACAACCATAGGATGACATCAAGTGACCTACAAAAAGAATGGCAAACGACAGCTGGGATAAAGTACACGGCGAGGACGGTTCGAAACAGGCTCCTAGGGGCAGGGCTGAAGTCATGCAAAGCTAGAAAAAAGCCCTTCATCAGTGAGAAGCAAAGAAGAGCCAGGCTGAGGTTTGCAAAAGACCATAAAGGATTGGACTGTAGAGGACTGGAGTAAGGTCATCTCTGAAGAGTCCAATTTTCAGCTTTGCCTAACACCTGGTCGTCTAATGGTTAGATGGACACCTGGAGAGGCCTACAAGCCACAGTGTCTCGCACCCACTGTGAAATTTGGTGGAGGATCGGTGATGATCTGGGGGTGCTTCAGCAAGGCTAGAATTGGGCAGATTTGTCTTTGTGAAGGACGCATGAATCAAGCCACATACAAGGTTGTCCTGGAAGAAAACTTGCTTCCTTCTGCTCTGACAATGTCCCCCAACTCTGAGGATTGTTTTTTCCAGCAGGACAATGCTCCATGCTACACCGCCAGGTCAATCAAGGTGTGGATGGAGGACCACCAGATCAAGATCCTGTCATGGCCAGCCCAATCTGATCTGAACCCCATTGAAAACCTCTGGAATGTAATCAAGAGGAAGATGGATGGTAACAAGCCATCAAACAAAGCTGAGCTGCGTGAATTTTGAGCATGCCACATGAAAGCTGTGATTGAAAATCAGGTTTATTCCACCAAATGTTGATTTCTGAACTCTAAGTTAAAACATTAGTATTGTGTTGTTTAAAAATTAATATGAACTTATATTCTTTTCATTATTTGAGGTCTGACAACACTGCATCTTTTTTGTTATTATGGCCAGTTCTGCAAATAAATGTTCAAAATGACAATATTCTCATTAGGAATTTGGGAGAAATGTTGTCAGTAGTTTATAGAATAAAACAAAAATGTAAATTTTATCCAAACACATACCTATAAATAGTAAAACTGAAGAAATCTTTTTTTTTTTTTCAAAGCGTGTTTCAAATAGGCTCTCTCTTTATAAATAAACCACAGATTTGAGCTTTAAACAACTACATTCTCGCCTGAAAAAGTCTTAAAACTACATTTCGTGACACAATAACAGTAGTATTTTTAATTTACGTGGGGTTTCTCATCCACTATTGACTTGCCATATCACGTCACTTAACCACGTGACAGCAGCAAGCAGGCTCCTGATTGGTTAACGTGGTGCGAATTGATGCCAAAGTTAAGATTTTTCAACTCGGGCGTCAGACGCGAATTCGCTTCAAACGCGTGAATGCACAAAAAGCACTCGCGCATAACGCGCAAGACGCTCAATTTGCGTCATTCGCACGAACTGGACGCGCGGATGAGGCGAAATTGCGTCCACCACGCCGCAGGACCTTAAGACACGCGTCAACGCGCCTTTCCATTGACTTAACATGGAAATCACACGCTCCAGACGCTTTATTCACGTTTGGTGTGAACGCAGCATTAGTCTGACTAAAATCATACTGTACCAGTCTGGTTTTTGTAAAGTTGGAGTAACAGACCTACATAATAGGCTTTGTCCAGCATGTACACGTTAATCGGACAACAATTGGTCTCAGTGTTGCATGTTTTCTCCAAAACAGCTGTGATACACCATGAATATTTAATCCTTCAAAAACCCATTTAGGGTCATGTATATAGTACTTGCACAAATAGTTGAATGTAGACTGCTAGACTGTAGCTCAATTATGAAAAACTCACCACAGCTCATTTATAACTGTGCAATCATTGCATACTATTTCACATACGTTTTTGTAGAAAAATGTGACTGCTAGCAAATTGCATGTAATGGACCAGTGTAATGGATCAGCTTGCAGCTAGTTTCATGACTAAATACAGGCACTAACCTAAATGTTCTCTTCCCTGTCGTCTCATATTCAGCTGGACAGTGCTACATCCCTCATCCAGGCAGCCAAGAACTTGATGAATGCCGTGGTCCTCACGGTCAAGGCCTCCTATGTAGCTTCCACCAAGTACCAGAAGGTGTACGGCACAGCAGCAGTCAATTCTCCTGTGGTTTCCTGGCGTATGAAGGCCCCTGAGAAGAAACCCCTGGTGAAGAGAGAGAAACCGGAAGAGTGCCAGACCCGTGTCAGGCGAGGCTCGCAGAAGAAACACATCTCCCCCGTCCAAGCCCTCAGCGAATTCAAGGCCATGGACTCCTTTTAACTCCTTACCACAGATGCCCAAAACTCCTCCTCCTCCTCCTCTCTTGATTTCTTCTCCTCTCCTTGTTACGGCTTATTTTCTTGGAGCTGTATCTTGTTCCATGCAGCGACGTGTGTGTATGTGCCCAGTAAATGTCTGTGAGTTGGAGGGTTTGGCTACCCATCCTCTTCGAACCAAATTTCGCTGTAAATGAGAAACAAACAAACTCATGAAGGAGACGTTTACAGTGTGGGCTGCGGTACAATTCATGTGGTGTTCATTCTCGCTGACTGGCCATATATACACAGAGATATTAAAGAATATAATCTATGGTATAGTAGTGTCAGCCCTAACCGAGGCAGAGGTGCTGCTTTCCTTCCTAATGATTTTTTTTTTTTATTATTATTATTATTATTATTATTATTATTAAAAATGAATATGACCCATAGTAATAGGAATAACTTATGTTGATGCATTTTTCTTCCCAGTTATCCATATGGTGACCTGATGCACTAGTTTTTGCATTTAAAATCCATTTCTTTAATTATATTACTGTATCACTAACCATGGCAGCCAGGTTTGCTATAGTATTACATTTAGAAAAGGACTAGTTGTGTGGTTTGCTCAGAGACTAGTAGAATCCTGCATACCTTTATAGTCCTGATGCTCTAATAAACCTTGCAACTGTGCGTGCCGAGTCGAGTCCTTTTCCTATCTGTTCCATTACACTTCATGATGTTTTAGCAAATGTACCAGTACATGATGTACTATCCCAGCAAGCATTATCCAACATTTCACTGTCTCGGTTAACTATAGACCCAATATAGTCCGACTATAGTAACCAACTTCTAGCTAAAATAACCTTGCATTTGGTTACATGCCTAAATAACTTGAGAGATGTATGATATTCCAGCATGTGAGTAAAGTCAACAGTGATTACAATGTGTTTGGCTTCATTTCTTTGACATGTTCTAGATGACTAGTCTATTCTTGGGCTATGGTTAGACGGCTATTCAAATTTCACTGACAGACCAAATTTTGCCTTGTTTTATGTCTAGCCATCAGGGTTGTGTTTGGACGGCTATTAGACATCTTTTAAACGCAAAATTGCTTGCTGGGATATTTGACGCCTCAAATTTGTTTTCTAATTAATGAATGATACTTACTGTGTATTTGACATGCAAGATCTTCTATCAAGCTCATATCCATCACCAAACAAGTTTTGTGTTTGTCATACACAGTTTTCTGAAATTGCTTATCTGTGTCTGTACACATTTTTGGTGAACAAGGTAATCACAAATAAAGTTTGCTGTTGTTGGCAAACTTTGAGATGGAAAACAAGGCCGGTTTTAATGATTCAGTCTGACTGAACACCAGGTATTTAGAGGCAGATTTACTAATAGCTTGCGTCAACACAAACCCTCTTTTGGTGTTAAAAAATACTGTCAGGATTTACTTTTTTACTTTTATTTGTTTCTCTTTCAGGTGAGTGTGTTCAAATTAATCACACAAGGTGATTTACAAGGTTCTTTAACTTATTCTCTGCCAGGTTTTTTTTTTTTTTTAAGTTGCCAGCGTTTTGATCATTTTCACAAAAATTTTAGAGAATATTTGTTGTATGAATATTTGAACATGAAATATATCAAAAGAAAGAACAGACCCTCTGCTTTAAAAACAAAGCATTTCTTTTATTCTAGCTTCATGCATTATTCTTTTTTTCAATCAAATGTGGAATGTGGGCAAGTTTCATAAAAAAAAAAAAAAAAGTTGAAAAAATGTAATCAACACCCCTAATGCTTGCACAGTCCTATACCTCACCCTGGGTCAACATTTTATTCTGTAACATTAGGCAGTTTTGATTTATATGTTGATGATCGGGTTATTTTACATATGATTACATAGGATATTGCTTGTTTCTGCGACTTCTTTTCATTTGTTTTGATCAGGAGATTCAGTAATCTTTTAGAAGATGTGTCATAGTGCCCCCTAGCATATAACGGTGAAAACATGGAAACATGGAAGATTCTGTGATTTTTTTTTTTTTTTTTTTGGAGCGTTGTTAGTAGATCGCATAGAACTTTCTACTCTCTTTGGCGCTTTTGTGTAATAATGCTCATATGCTAATTTGCCCTGTTTTAGTCAATCTGGCCCTTGGTGTTAAAAATAAATCGTCATTAAATGAAAATTATTCATTTTTCTGAATGCATGTTATATTTCACAATTCACTTGTGCATATGTTTCTTTTTATTTGGCGATCTTTTCTCTGACATACAGGGCTTCTCCAGTTTTTTAATCCACTTCAACCCTGGCCCTGCAAGCTTACATTAATTTCCTTCTACTTTTAAGTGCAACATCTCAAAATCCAATCAACAACCGATGCATAGAACCAAGTTTTTTTATTATATATTTTGATAATGTACACCCAGATGTGTGTCACAATACAGAAAAGAAAAAGAAAAACATCACAATTTTAAATCACAGAGAAAAGAAAAAATATTATTTATGAATGAATTTATTTTGTAAAAAGTCTGTACAAAACATAAGTGATTATATTAGGTCTGATAGTTTGGAGTGGGTGTCCACAGTGTTCCTTTTATGCAATTATCTCAGGGCTACATTTTACTGACCAGGATGAGAGAAACAAGCCTCCGGCTCACAGTCAAAGTCTTGTTAACAGGATTTTCTTTTAACCGACAAGAAGGTAAGTACATCAATGCCACACTGCGACCCCCTCCTGACTTCATGTGTGCTGAAGACTTCTCGGCCATTTCTCAGCCATTACTCTGATTTTAATACAGTTGACCTTTGCCTAATGAAAGGATTATCAGCAAGAGTGTAATTTTTGGCCTCCAGCAGCATCACAAAAAAAAATATATATATAATAATAATAAAAATTTCAGTTATGCAACCTATTATCTGACTAATGAATCTAGGGCTAGAACTCTGAACAAGATGTCATAACATTGATTGGCTGATTGCACTGCAATAACAAATAGTCCCAAACTGTTTACAAGTGGCTAAACTGAAACTTCAAAAGGACCAGTCAGACAAAAAAATTGTGCCCTTTTTTATGCTATTTTAAAGGCTCCTAATGTTGTTTTGGAGGTCTCCAACAACAGGTTTACAGGCATCAAAGGTCAAAAAACACTTTAATTTTCTCATATTATACATTGCACATCACCACAATGTTCATTGATTCTTAAACGACTCGATGGATGAATCAGTCTCTCTAACTCCCTCCTTTCCGTGAGCTACTCTGCTCTGATTGGCCAGTTGGCCCCGTCTGTTGTGATAATCCTAATTTATTGCGGTGCACATGCGGGAACTGTATCAATAACGGTTCACTAACATGAATGACTGATTTAACAAACGTCTGTAAAACAAATCTTGCTCCATCCTTTATATTTACTCAAAGTAGTAAGAATGACAGACAATCTGCATTAATGGACAGTTTTAGGTAATAGTAGATAAGTATTTCGGTTAAGACCGTAATACCGTGAGTTAGCTGAAACTTACACAATATAAAACACAAAACTACATATTTTGAACACCCAGTAGACAATATATTCATCAGTAATTATTCATACTCACAGGTTGTGATTCTGAGGAGCAAGCTGGTCCAAACATATTGAGTATCTTTCAAGAACAAGCGTTATGCAATACCTGCGTATAACCTCAGAGGTTTGAGGAGTAGTCGTCAGTAAATTGACGTGTTTGTTAGTGGTACAAGTTGTTCGTTGACGGACAATGTACAACATCGGTGGGAATTATGCAAATGTATTTTCAAACTGTCACTCAGTAGGATTCGAAATACAAACAACTCGTATAGGCGGTTCAGGGTCGATTCTTTCTTTTCGGAGACAATAACTTTATTTACAACTTTGCAGAAAGGTTACGTTCACAAACAGCCATATTTCACACTGCCTGAAATGGATTATTTGAAAAATCATAATAGGGGCACTTTAAGTTAATGTCAAGCTCCCAAAAAGAAAGTATTTACAATAGTTATAACAGTAAATAATGCATAAAATATGCATCTCTAATAAGTAGTTCTCAGGACTTAGTTGTGCAATTATACTGCAACAAGTGTGACCGAATTACTAATCTCGCATAGCACAGACATTCAGACTGACGGCAGAAGGTCTGGACTCCATAGCAGCTTTCATTGGCCAAGGATCACCCAAGTGGCCATCTGGCTGACATGTAAAGCAGCCAATCGCAATTGTTCAGCATCATGTTTAGGGGCGTGAAAATCAATGTCCCCACAAAATGTTTAATGTTCGCTACGTCAGAATTTATTCAGTAAATGCGTTTCCATCTCCCATTTTTCGCATTAACTCTTTTTCACACAAGTTAAAAACCACCTCAAGCGAGTTTTGAAATGTGGTGTTTCCATCACTCGTTTCTGATGCGATACTTCAAAATGCGCATAAAAATAGGGCGATGGAAACATAGTTAATGGCGCTGTGAACTGCACGTTTTTGAAAATCCAGCATTTAGTTGATCCTGATAAGCTCTCATTGTCACAGTTTTAAACAAGGCGTCTTTATTTTTTCATTAGTTTGGCGATGGCTTTGTTTCCAGGCGGATCGTTAAAGAACGAGCGACACACGACTCCCGGAAATCCAGTGGAATTCAACCAATCAGATGACGACTTTGAAACTCCTGAAGTGTTTCACAATTTGCGTGCCATATGCATCAGATATTCAGCCAACAGTCCATCGACGTGACGTCTGAGGCAGAGATTACCGAATTACTAAACATCTACTATAACACAATATTTGTGATTGTGTTTGTCACTAGGGGGAAAAAAAATACAAATTTTGTCAATCTTGACAGAAAATGTTAAATGGCCGTTTAATATATTATAAATATTTTTTTTAGAAGCAGGCCACTTGATTGGGCTCAAAATGTTTAACACTATAACCGCCAGGGATCGTTGTATACCTAAAACTGCCAGCGGGTAAAATTTACCCATGCACATGATTACTGTTTTGATATGGCTAAAAAACGTATTGTCACTGTATTATGCCACTGTCTTCACAAAGTAATGTCTAGAGTCATGAAATTATTAATTTTTAGTCATCAACTATGTTTTTGTCCTGTTGTTTTGTGCTATTTTAAGCCGGCTACACTAATCACTTTTGGTGTATATAGGCTAAACCAGCCTACAGTGACAGTTAGAAGGAAACAAATACATATTTGGGTGGTGTAATATTATAATAAAATGTAATTAATCACATATTAAGATAACCCATGTTATTCAAATGACTAAACTACCCTAAATAGACAATAAAGAGCAATAATAATTCACTGCACAGCGTAGGATGTATGACAAGCAACAACAATGGTAATCATGAAAATTGTTTTATTTATTACATCATAGATCAGATTTATTTTTTTAATTTTTTTTATTGTCAGGAAATGGGCAGATTTGAATAAATAGCAACACAGTAGCAAACAATACACAATAAAATTTGCAAAACAAAAATGTATAATTAATCCAAAGTTTGAACATTTATTTGTAGGCTAAAACATCTTCATTTGACCGTGTGTTGTGTGACTGTTCACAGTAAGCCTAAACGTTGCTCAAACAGCGTGAAAATAAAGGAATTATGTAGGGGTAAATTTGTCCCGCTGGCGCTTGGGTATAAATGCTCTGTTTTTTGGGTTTTTTTTTTTTGTTTTTTTGTTTGTATTTTAAAAACATTTTTTTTAACAACATGGGATTGTAAATAACACAATTTTAGTAAACGTCAGTGACTGGGAGACTTGGATATTTTATTGAAAATCTGTCATGTACATTTGAAAGACAGCCATGGGTAAATTTTACCCCTCATGGCGGTTCTAGTGGTAAAGTTGTTTGCACTTTTTTGGAAAAAACAAAAAGTGTGTCATTTATCTCTGCATGTTGCTATGGGACTGAGAAATGATTTCAACATCACAAAGGGCACACCACCTTTACCTCTGCAACTGAAATAGGATTATACATGAAGGTCAGATAGTGGTTTCAGATGAGATATTATTCAGGCTTTAGTTTACTCCAACACTGGATATGAACAAAAGCAGAATGGAGATCATTTCAATCAGATTCACGTACGCTAAATGGCAGTACTTGAATGAGCTTCAGGCCATGATAATTCTCTTTAAAGCATTGCCATCTTATGCAAAAGGAATTTTTGAATATGCTGTTGCATATTTAATAGCCAACTAGTTTCACAGATGTTTCTGCAGACATCCATACCTCGTAAGAGTGATTCAATTACTATTTCATCAAATCACTCACATCTTTTTGTTTTTTATATGCAGCTTGTAGCAAAGCTTTGATGTTCAAATGAACTGTACTGTACCTACTAGAACAAGTACAGCCCTGTAGAAAAGTAGACGTCTTAGAAAATCTACACACACGTTTAAGTGAAACGTAACACTAGGGATTGCATTAATATCTCAGTCCAACTTCTAAAACGGAGCCCAGGCCAAATCTCAAGGCTGCTCAAGAGTCTTCCCATATTCCACTCAAAAAGTCAATTTGTATACAAGCTCCAGTGCACTAAATACTCAATCTCCCTTTAAACATGTTATGGGCAACCTTTAAAAATACCCGGGCTGCAAGCAAAGCCGTGCTCACTGGGTTTTCTGACAAATTCAGCCACGAACAATAAGACCGGCAGCTGTGGGAAGCAGTTACTTAAATGATCATTACCATGATTGGAGGGAAAATCAGGTTGAAAGACTTTTATACTGTACCACAGTCTGAGCAGCATGTACCTGACATTTTTACAGACCTGTGATTGCCACAGCATGAAGTCCTCTTTTTAAAACTGAAAAGGACAGAGTACTAATGCTACTAAACACACAAAAGAAGTGGAACATCCAGTTCTCACAGGCTCAGGAAGTTCAACTCAACCATTATCCATCCTGGCAAGTCCTTGAGACAACCATAGAAGAGGCATTGTTCTCCCGCTGTGGATTTCAGTGCCAAATGAGAAGCATGCCATGGCTTTGCTTTGTGTAATCCATGTCGTTGTCTTGATAAAAAAATGTGCTTAGCCACGTTTTTAGTACACAGTAATTTTTTTCAGGACATCCTCGCTCGAACGTGGGGTTTAAACATGTTTAGAAAACGTGTACGTTTGCTCGACAACATTTCAGGAAATTTCAGCATATTTTTTGTAATGTTGGGTTCTCGTATAGAAAAGACCGCATTCACAAAGACCAAAGCTGTTGACTGGATTTCCATACTGGATGTCTTTTGTACACAATGCTACAAGTTAGTAGATGCATTTTGCCAGAATAATCTGTTGTTAATCTTATTATATGACTATGATTTTGCCCTAATATCCAAGGACTATTACAACCAGTTCAGAACCTATTAATAATCTGATGCATGAAATAATAAATATTTTATTATTTTTTTTTTTTTTTATTATAAAATGTATTTTAATTAAATGAGGTTCATTCATAATGCATTAAATATTTACATTTTTATAGCATTTATTAATCTTGGTTAGTTCATAATACGAATTCACTGATCATCATCAAGATTTTTCTTTTTTTTTTTTTTTTTGTCAGTCATCATGCAGTTCTATAATAATTATAAATAATTTTACATATTAATTGGAAAAGGATTAGACTGAAACATCTATTTTGCATACCCATTTTTCATAAGAAATGTCACTTCACTGCTAAATTTAATCTACACAAAAGATAGAAAACAGTTATTTAAAAAAGCTCTTACTGCGAGACAATAAAAGCAAAAACACTGTTCATGCATCTGGCAATTTTGAGATTTTCTGCTGTTTTGCTTTACATAAACTGTTTTTTTTTTCAGACTAGTGGAAATAAAACATCCATAATACACTTTTAAAGTGCATCTTTTATAGCACTTTATTTATTTGGTCTGAAGATTTCAACTACAGTACATATCTTTAGAGGCAGTTTTCTCAAAATGAGTCCGAAATCTCCACTTCAGCAGCACTTACACCAAACTTTACAGTTTTATTCCTATCTATATTCGAATGCATAATTTGTCTGATTTTATCCATTTTATTCCTAAAAACATTATTCCTTTTCTGGCTGTTGACACTGATAGTATTTTCTTATTTATGGGGTGATAAAAAGAGATATCCAAAATCAAAAAAAAAGTTGAACCTGGCTTTATCAATATTTATCAATAACAAACATTCACAAATACAGCTTTATTGTGAAGTCTTATATTCCTAAGACTTTACCAATTATATTTTGAAACTTATTATTGTTAAGTTGTGTTATTACATCGTTAATAAGGAGAAAAGAAAAAAAGAAGAAGAAAAGAAATACTGAATTGTTTAAGGGTCACCCACGGCATCTTGGTTCTACTATCACACAAATAGGTTAAAATGGCTTTTAAAGAGACCATAAGGACACCACGCCTTAGAGCTGGGCTAATTCTGTGATAACAGTATAGCTTGGAAGTGGTGTTATAGCGTCACATGACCTACTGCATATGAAAAAGTACCTATGAAGAGTTCAGATGCAAAAGCCTCTAAAAGCCACTTTGGTCAAAAATGAGATAACAATACTGAGTGAATGCTCTCCGCATACACTATATGTTCATAAAATACTTCACTTCAAACCTGCTAAATCCCAGCCTCAGTCCATTCAGAAGTACCGGTGCTTAGGTAGAAACCTGTACATAGGAGCCTGGCAAAAATGCTTATTTTAAAGAAAAACATCAGACGGACTTAGAGGCTTTTGCATCTGAACTCTTCCTATAATGATTCAAACCCATCCACTCAAAAGAAGTAGGGCATTATTCCATTATACAGAGTATTTTTTAGGTTAATTCTTAGCACCTATATGTGACTGAGTTACCAGCACGCACTAAAATCAACAGGTTTTTCAGGGCTGCCTGTGTATTATGAACAGAAATACAATCTGTAAACAGCTCTAATAGCTTCTCAGTTCCTGAGCGGAGGCGCCACTAGATTACAGCCTTGTATTTGTAGAGATGATATATTCTCATAAATTAGATACAAGGCTCCTTATCAGCATGCCATTTATTTCCTTTCTTATCACTCTTATTGAAACCTATTCTTAGGAGAGCTTTACATTCTCAAGTCCATTAGTAAAACAACCCATCAAGGTTAAGATAAAGGTCATTGTCAATTACTGTATCAAAGCCTCATTCATTTTGCATAAAACCTTGCATAAAAACAGAATTTTGTGGTGGAAGAACATAAGATTCACCGGATTCTTGACTGTAGGCAGTTGGAACTGTTACAGCTATCGAAGATATGCTGACCTCCAAATGAAGCAGATTTAACACATTGAGCTACTTACAGAATGCAAGCTCCAAAAATTACTAAAATATCAACCTACCTAGGTTACGTGGGGCATTATTGTTGTGTATCAACCATGAAAAAGATGATTTGCCACTTCACTGTGGAAGACTTGTTTCATCCACTGGATGTCAGAAAGAGCCAAATTCAAATTAAATGTTTGCTGCCTGCAGATAAGACGGAAGCAGAGACAGGGGCTTGTTAAATCAAGCACTATCTTCCACAGAATTGTGCAAAGGATATTAAAGAACATCTATTATGAGCTTTCACAACATGCCACACATCCTGGTGTAAAACCCTCCCCAATGCAATTGCATGCTTTCAGAGGTGAGATTCAATTTTATGTGAGACGGAGACAGTGGAACAAGTGGTAGACAAATGATTTAAATACAATGGAGCAAGAATAAAAATAAAGTTGTAAAGAGTGAGAAAAGGCCTTACTATATTGTTACAGGGTGTGAGGTTGAGAAGTGCTTTAAAGTAATGTAACAGACATCAACAAACATTATGTATAATATCACATCATATATATATATAAACATTATGACCACCAACAGGTGAAGTGAATAACACTGACGATCTCTTTATCACAGCACCTGTTAGTGGGTGGGATATATTAGGCAGCAAGTGAACATTTTGTCCTCAAAGTTGATGTGTCAGAAGCAGGAAAAATGTGCAAGCGTAAGGATTTGAGAGAGTTTGACAAGGCTATACGACTGGGTCAGAGCATCTCCAAAACTGCAGCTCTTGTGGGGTGTTCCCAGTCTGCAGTGGTCAGTATCTATCAAAAGTGGTCCAAGGAAGGAACAGTGGTGAACCGGCGACAGGGTCATGGGTGGCCAAGGCTCATTGATGCACGTGGGGAGCGAAGGCTGGCCCATGTGGTCCGATCAAACAGACTACTGTAGCTCAAACTGCTCAAGAAGTTAATGCTGGTTCTGATAGAAAGGTGTCAGAATACACCGTGCATCGCAGTTTGTTGGGTATGGGGCTGCATAGACGCAGACCAGTCAGGGTACCCATGCTGACTCCTGTCCACCACCGAAAAGCACCAACAGTGGGCACGTGAGCATCAGAACTGGACCACAGAGCAAAGGAAGAAGGTGGCCTGGTCTGATGAACCACGTTTTCTTGTACATCACATGGATGGCCGGGTACATGTGCGTCACTTACCTGGGGAACACATGGCACTAGGATGCATTATGGGAAGAAGGCAAGCTGGTGGAGGCAGTGTGATGCTTTGGGCAATGTTCTGCTGGGAAACCTTGGGTTCTGCCATCCATGTGGATGTTACTTTGACACATACCACCTACCTAAGGATAGCTGCAGACCATCACCCTTTCATGGAAACGGTATTCCCTGGTGGCTGTGGCCTCTTTCAGCAGGATAATGCGCCCTGCCACAAAGCAAAAATGATCCAGCACAACAACGTAGTTTGAGGTGTTGACTTGGCCTCCAAATTCCCCAGATCTCAATCCAATCGAGCATCTGTGGGATGTGCTGAACAAACAAGTCCGATCCATGGAGGCCTCACCTCGCAACTTACAGGACTTAAAGGATCTGCTGCTAACATCTTGGTGCCAGATACCACACCACACCTTCAGGGGTCTAGTGGAGTCTGTCTCGATGGGTCAAGGCTGTTTTGGCAGCAAAAGGGGCATCAATAAATATTAGGACAGTGGTCATAATGTTATGCCTGATCAGTATATGAGAAAGAGCTTGAATGTCCTGGATATTCAACAGCAGTGTTAGGACAGGGATACACTTGATTCGAAAATGTGCACCTGCGGTACGGAAGGCCAGATTTAATTTGACTGCATTTACATCCATAAACCGTGAACTGTGTAGAAATTACACCCTCATTTATTCACAACCCAAAAGTAATTGGACAGTCTGCTGTTCTGTTGTTTCCTAGCCAGGTGTGGATCATAGCACAATTCATTGCACAATTGTCAAGGTTTGATTTCTTTTTTTGGTCATTTGCCACTTCTAATGATAGGAGAGAGGAGAGAGGAGAAAGGACAAGAAATGGGGAATGATATCATAAAATAAGCCTGTTGAAAGTATGACTTGAAACAGTGTGTAAACTCAAATAATCAACATATTCAGTATTCTCTGATTAGAAATCGTGTTGTGAGGGGGCTGAGGACAAGTGCGCATGCACGCTGTAGATTGATATCTTATTGTAAAAATATGTTTATGAATTATACAAGGCATATTTTATACTGATATTATAAAAGGCATTATATTTAAACTATATGAAGTTAATGTAATTACATTTAAAAATTGTCTTTTTTTACACAGTTTTGACAAACTAACATTTTAAGCCCTGGAAAAATAATGTGTCTCGTGCTGGCAAAATGAGTATTTTCACATTCTCTATTAAACAAAAAAACAAAAAAAAACTTCAAAATGATGTAGGATTTGTTTGAATCAGACCAAAAAAAATTACTGAGCTACACCTGTTTGAAGTCGATAGAGTCAGTAAAGTCAATTTTGAGAAAAATCGAGTTAAAGTTTTCTGAAGGTTCCAAAACAAAAACACCAAGTCAAAAGCAAATATCTATAGGAAAAAAATATATTAAACTTTTATCCATGATGCCACAAAAACAGACATAAGATATTAAGACTTACTGTACTGCGCGGACCTAAAATAATCACATCAGATGTTTTTTCCCCAACAGTTAACCAACATTCACTTAAGACATAACAGATAATATTGCGTGAATACTCGCCAAGACAGAAATTTTGAAATACTGTTATTCTGTGTATATGTGTATATCGGGATCACACGCTGTGAGAAGCATCTTTGTGCGCATGCGCATGCATGCTTCGGATTTGTCAGTCAGCGGAAGTAAGATCATTTTTCATGGACAAAGGTACTCCTCTCAGAAAACGTAAAAATAAAGATCCTTTTAGATGTTTAATTGCTATTGCTAGACAAGGGCTTAATGTACTCAATTTTTTGTAAAGGAAGAAAAAAAAAAAATTTTCACTTGTTTTGCCTGTAGCTCGAAATTATGCTGTGCACATTCTGACTCCTTTTGCCAGCACGGGTCACATATACAAAACAATAAAATAAATTATTTTGGCATTGCTACAGATATACTGTAGATATTGGCTTTGGTGCACACCATAGTGTTATAATTGTTAACTACAACTATTTAAAATAGAGTTTGATAATTGGAAGCTGAAATAAAAAAGATTAAAAAAATACATTTTAAATTAAAAAAAAATGAAACATTTCAGTTACTTGTTAAGGCAACATTTCTAATATTTATTTAAGTTGTCAGTTTTGATTAGTTTACCTATATCTGGTTGAACTTGACAATAAACCTAATTTGAAACCTCACCCAATAAAAACATTTTAATTAGGTTAAACATGGTACATTATCTGAGGCAGTAAATATCAAGATATTTGTGAAGAACACTATTATGTGTGAAGTAGATGCGGTGAAAAATGCACACCTGCACAACCACTACACACACAAATCATATATATGAAAATTAGCACTGAGAGGTCTAAGTGCATGGCACAGACATGATCCAGAGACACATTTACATGATTACAAAGATGCAAATGTCAGCATGCAGAACAAAGGAGGGTGATGATTCGTAGTCATGGGGGGAAAGTAATAATCAAAGAATTCTCTTTAATGAGAAGAGAACACAGAGAACACAACTCCAAACAAAAGGTACTAATCACAGTGACAGCCTCTTTAGAAATAGTCTGTTTACAGGGGAGACCAGGGGGTAGTTTATAAACAGACAGATAGATACAGACAGACAGAACTGATTAGTTGCACTGCAGACAGACAGACAGACAGACAGACAGACAGACAGATGGACAGACGGACAGAACTGATTAGTTGCACTGAAGACGGACAGACGGACAGAACTGATTAGTTGCACTGCAGACAGACAGACAGACGGACAGATGGACAGAACTGATTAGTTGCACTGCAGGCAGGCAGACAGACAGACAGTCAGATAGACAGATAGACAGATAGACAGACGGACAATAGACGGATGGACGGACAATAGACAGACGGACAGAACTGATTAGTTGCACTGCAGGCAGAAGGATGGACGACAGACGGACAGAACTGATTAGTTGCACTGCAGGCAGGCAGGCAGGCAGGCAGGCAGACAGACAGACAGACAGACAGACAGACAGACAGACAGACAGACAATAGATGGACAATAGACGGACAGACGGACGGACGGACAGACAGAACTGATTAGTTACACTGCAGGCAGACAGACAGACAGACAGATATACAGACAGATAGACAGACGGACAATAGACGGATGGACGGTCGGACGGACAGATAATAGACAGACAGACCGAACTGATTAGTTGCACTGCAGGCAGGCAGGCAGGTAGACAGACAGACAATAGATGGACAATAGACGGACAGACGGACGGACGGACAGACAGAACTGATTAGTTACACTGCAGGCAGACAGACAGACAGACAGACAGACAGACAGACAGACAGACAGATAGACAGACGGACAATAGATGGATGGACGGTCAGACGGACAGATAATAGACAGACAGACAGAACTGATTAGTTGCATTGCAGGCAGGCAGGCAGGCAGGCAGACAGACAGACAGACAATAGATGAACAATAGACGGACAGACAGAACTGATTAGTTACACTGCAGGCAGACAGACAGACAGACGGACAATAGACGGATGGCCGGTCGGACGGACAGATAGACAGAACTGATTAGTTGCATTGCAGTCAGGTAGGCAGGCAGGCAGGCAGGCAGGCAGGCAGAGAGACAGACAATAGATGAACAATAGACGGACAGACGGACGGACGGACCGACAGACAGAACTGATTAGTTACACTGCAGGCAGACAGACAGACAGACAGACAGACAGATAGACAGATGGACAATAGACGGATGGATGGTCAGACGGACAGATAATAGACAGACAGACAGAACTGATTAGTTGCACTGCAGGCAGGCAGGCAGGCAGGCAGGCAGGCAGGCAGACAGACGAGCCCAATCACACAAAATGTTTTTTATACGCAATTTTTAACGTGCATATGATACACACAAACCCCCCACCCCATCCTACCCAAAAGTGTGTCATATACACGCGAAAAACTGCGTACCATATGCACGCCAAAACTCATTTTGGTGTATACATTCCACGACATTGCACACTCGTACTATTGATACGCATTCTCATGTGATAAATAAGCAATTAATACATGAAACCAAGATAAATTAAAAGTTAAGTAAAAATATTTCTTAGATTAAAAACTTAGAATAAAATTTTACTAATTTTAGGTCACACTGTAGTCAATGAACAAATAAATAAAAGAACCAAAATTCAACACTCATTAATGTACAATGTAAAGTACATATCTACCCCAAGATGAATCTGTAATATCTCACATATGGCACTTTTGAAATGCTTACCGCATAAAGAGGCCTATTAAACTCAAAAATATTCATCTTCACACCTGAAGTAACAACTTGATGTCTATTGACCTATTACCACTTGGTATTATTTCCTGAGTGAGGTCCATAATTACACTGCACAGACAACCCGTTAATGAGAGCACAATTACTGTCCAACTCTTGCTCTGCTCCAAGTCATCACCGCCAAAGGTTGTACAGCAGATAAGTGGATATTTATGACTGACTAAACATTAGGTACACATACTCTCTCTCAGCGGAGGCCAGAGGTTCAGTCCCTCCGTTAAAGCCCCGCATAATGAAATAAGCTTGCAAAATTAAAATTAAGTCAAATAATTAATGGCTGCCATTAAACCTGGAGCGAGGTGGCCATAGAGAGTCATCTGTTTGTTTGTTGATGAGGGTTCATAAGAATGCTTATGAATTCAGAATGCTTAGAGCAATATATGCCTGTTTGACCCTGTGCCATGCATCGATTCCCTTGAGACCATCTCAGCGAATGTGAGGTCAAAATATTGTGTGGTTGTAGGGACACAGTCTAGATTTGTATTAACAAAATTAAGTACAGAGTCAATAGTCAATACTGTTGTATAGGTTTGCTATTGGAAAGAAGAGAGAATTCAAAAACAACTGCACCGGACAAGGATGTGTATACAGTATGTATGCATGTATATGTATAAAAAAAAAAACAACAAAGGTTTTTTAATTTTGCAAGCTTATTTCATTATGCAGGGTTAAATATATGTATGCATTTTCATTCAAAAGTTTGGGATCAGTAAGATTTTTAAAAGCAGTCTCTTCTGCTTACTAAGGATGCATTTAAAAATACAGAAAATACAGTAAAAATATAAAATACAATAAAAACTGTAATATTGTGAAACATAATTACAATTTAAAATTCTATTTGAATCTATTCTATTTGAATATTGCCAATGCGTTTCATTTAGTTTTGTTGTCCTCATTTCACATTTGTCCAGTATTTTTTGTGCTGTGCACACGGTTTTGTTTTACCTGCCTCTGAGTTATTTAATAAACCTTGTTTTATTTGGAGCTTTGTGGATTTCTTCATCATCTTTGGACTCTTAGCGTGACAGAATGCGGACCCTCAAGATACTGGATATTGTGTCCACTAACGTTGCCCCATGGAGGGACAACAAACTGTTGAGGGGAGCGACGGTGTTAATTTTTTAGAACAGGAGAATCCTTGAGGAGTACATGGAGGAGTTTGTCAACACCTGCCACCATGCCAGCTGCGACGACGTCTGCTTGATGGAGGGACTGGACGGCGACATTCACTTCATCATGACCCAGGGCGATCTTTGCTGGACCCTGAAGGATTACATCAGTTTCATGCTGTGGGTGAATGGAGTGGACGAAGTAGATGATGACTACAACATCGGCGTCCAGCCTCACCTGATGTCTCGCAGCCTGACCCAGAGCCCAGCCCATCACCACCCCGTGTGTGTTCTGCCCCACCTTGACCGGTCATACTAACACCTGCACTTAATTTTCCTTCGACTCCTTGGCAAATTCCTCGGACCATTGGCTCTACCTGGGTCGGACTTCGCCATGTCTTCACTGTGAACTTGTGGGCCGTTCGTTGCTCTCTGGCCCTCCACCCTTTCGGCTTCGGCTAGCTCCACCCTTGGTCACTCCAGGTCAACCTTAGCCCTCTAGATCCCCACTTCCATCTTGGGGGGTCATCACTGTGACTCCGTCATGGCCGCCCAGGTCATTGGCGTCCCATCGCTCCCTCAGCTCTACATTTGCACAAGGGGCTCCTCTCCTAATGGCTACCTTTCTGTCGGTTGTCCACAGGATGTTGCCTGCCAAGTCACCATCATGGCTCCTCCCATCAATTCTGCCATGGGCTATCGCCCTGGTCACACTGTGGGTCAGCACCATCTGGCCACTCGTCCAATAATTCTCTTCCGTGGTTGCTGCCTCCATCTACTCTTCCATGGTCTCATCTGCCTGTTCTCACCATCCCTTCACCCAATCCTCTCACTATCGCTTTGCCATCTCCTCGTCCTCATCCATAGCCGCCTCCTTCCCCACACCAAGGCACGAGTCATTAAATTTGTCATTTATCACCATTGTTTGTCCTGTATTTAAGATACTATGTCCTCACTTCATATTTGTTCGGTATTTGTTTACCATTTTGTGTACCTTACTCTTGGATTTACCTGCCTCTGAGTTTTTTAATAAACTTTATTTGGAGATTTGTAATTTCTTCATCTTTGGACTCTTAGTGTGACAAATATTCACTGAAAAAAAATATTTTTACTGCTTGTTCAAATTGCTTAATTAAAATGAGCTAAAGCAACACAATTGCTATACATTTTGTACTAAACTTAATTTGATTGTGTTTAATCCACTTAAATATGAGTGAAATTGAAGTTTACTTAATCTGTTTGTGTTGAGATTACATGAATGATTTGTGTTGCATTAACTGAAACTGGGCGGGGCTTGTTAGTTCCCAGCATGATTTGCATATGGCTAAATCAAGAGTGAGTAAATGTTGTTATTTTATATGTTAAAGTGTTATTTTATGTATTTTTGAGCAAGATGAGAAAGGGGGAGACTTGATTGTGTTTAATAGTGTTTAATATTCAATTATGTTGGAATTATTAGAACAGTTTAAATTACAGTGGGTTACCATTGTGGAGAAGAGTATAATTATAATTCAGTGGCGTAACATTAAAATATATGAAATTGAAGTGGATGGATGAATATATGAAACTGAATGCCTGAATCATGTTAGGGAGCCAGATAAAATTCACTTTGAGATTACTTAATTGAGTCACTTAAAATGTATTAATTCCATGATGTTGAAGTTACATGAACAAATTGTGTTTGTTTAACTTGATTCATGTGGGACCGATGTACACAATTAAATCATGTAAATCCAACAGACTTGTTTTTTTTTGTTTTTTTTTGCAGTGTATAAATCCCAGCATTGTTGACAGGGGAGCTGAGGAATCTCTATGATCTATGAATTTCCTCCTACACAGACAATATATAAATTCTATAGAGATCAAGTCTCTTATCAGTTATTAGTCATAAATTCAGGGTAGATTGCCAGAAACACTACCCAGGCACATAGACAGTTATGCATCTAATGGACAGGTAGAGTTAAGAGCACATATCAGCTATAGACTGAGACAAACTGCTATCAAAACAAAACAAAAACAATGGTCTACTGTACATTTAGCTGGCATTCAGTTCTTATTGTCAAGATTCAAGATTCAAGAGTTATATACAGAATATACAACCGGCAGTGAAATGTAAACAGGTCCGCTCCATGGACAGTGCAAATTCACAGTTAAAAACACAAGGAGGAAATTATAATAGAAATAGATGATCTTAGTAGCTCTACCTTTGCAGCGTTTGGTGTAGACGTCCTGCAGAGACAGGAGAGCTGACCCTGAGATACGCTTGGATAAGCGCACGACTCTTTACAGGGCTTTGCGGTCATGACTGGTGCTGTTCCCATACCACGCTGTGATGCACTGAGTTAATACACTTTCTATCGCCCCTAAATAGAAAGTTTTCAGGATAGCTGGTGAAACCCTGAATTTCCTCAGCTGGCACAGGTGGTACAGTCTTTGCCTGGCTTTTTTCACCTGTGTCTGAATGTGAGCAGTCCAGGTCAGGTCCTCGGAGATGTTTACACCCAGGTACTTGAAGCTGCTCACTCTCTCTACTGGTGACCCGCTGATCATGAGGGGGGAGTATGTCCGTTGCTGTCTCTTCCTGAAGTCCACAATCATTTCTTTGGTCTAGCCAACATTCAGAGAGAGACAGTTGTCCTGGCACCACGATGTTAGATGCTCCACCTCGTCCAAGTATGCCGTCTCATTGTTGTTGGAAATGAGGCCCAGGACAACAGTATCATCAGCAAATTTGATGATGGATGTGGAGCTGTGTGTGGACAAACAGTCATGCGTGTAGAGAGAGTAGAGCAGGGGATTGGCCTATTCTCACCACCTGAGGTCTGCCAGTGAGGAAGTCCTCAATCCAGTGGCAGAGAGAAGGATTCAGGCCGAGATCCAGGAGTTTGGCGGTTAGCTTAATGGGAACTATGGTGTTAAAGGCTGAGCTATAGTCAATAAATAGCAGCCTTACGTAGTTCCCACTTTTGCTGTCGATGTGAGTGAGGGAGGAGTGGAGGACATGAGAGATGGCATCTTCAGTCGATCTATTGGGACGATAGGCAAACTGAAGAGGGTCCAAAGTGTCAGGAATGAAGTCACAAATGGTGTTTTTAATGAGTCTCTCAAAGACCTTCATGACTATAGACGTGAGAGCCACTGGACGATAGTCATTTAGGCAAGAGGGTTTACTGTTCTTAGGGACAGGGATGATGGTGGATTTTTTGAAGGAGGTGGGGACCACAGATGTAGCGAGGGACTCATTAAAGATAGATGTAAACAACCCGGCGAGCTGATCAGCACAGGACCGCAGAACACGGCCTGAAATACCATCCGGCCCGGCAGCTTTCCTGACGTCCACACGCTTGAGTGCCCTCCGAACTTCATCCTCCGAGACAGAGATCACGTGGTTGTTGCTGCTCTGAGTAATTCCCTCTGACGCGCCACTTGGCGGAGTCGCGTTGCCGCGATTACAGTCAAAGCGAGCGTAGAAAGAGTTTAACTCATTCACAAGCGACAGATCAGCGCTCACCTCTGCACAGGATTTAGATCCAAAAGAGCAGATGGACCTCAGACCCTGCCACATGTACCTCGAGTCGTTGAGTTGGAAATGAGACTCCACTCGATCCTTATAACGGAGCTTTGCGGCTTTAACTGCACGCTGGATGATTTGTATTCAGTCATGTTCCCCGATAGGAGACCGGCGTTGTAAGCGGCAGTGTGTGTGTTCACTGCAACGCGGATTGAATTGTCCACCCACAGTTTCTGATTTGATAAGGACGTTATTGTTATTGTTTGCGTGGCTTGCTCTGTAAGCGTGTTGATGAAGCAAAGCGCCACATCCGTGAACTCGCTTACGTCAGCTGAACTTGCTCAGAACATGTCCCAGTCAACATCTCTAGCGCGGTCTCTGAGTGGGGTGACCAGCGCTTAACTTCCCGCCTCACCGGGGGTTCCTGAACGAGCCTTTGTTTGTATTCAGGTGTGAGGAAAAATGGCGGCGTGATCCGATTTGCCGAAAGCTGGAAGTGACCACGCTTTATAGGCGTTCTTAAACGGAGAGTAGCAGTGATCCAGCGTGTTTGCTCCTCGTGTAGGACAGGAGACGTGCTGGTGGAAGTTTGGCAAGACTTTCTTTAGGTTTGCTTTGTTAAAATCGCCCTCAACGATGAATGCCGCGTCGGGGTGTTTGTTTATGACGCCGCTGGCAACATCATGAAGGCCAGATAAAGCCAGCGCTGTGTCTGCCTGTGGTGGAATGTAAACAGTGGTCGCGACAACCGCAGAAAACTCCCTCGGCAGATAGAATGGGCGGCAAATGATTGTTAAATGTTCCAGATGAGGCGAGCAGGACCGCGAGAGAATGGTGATGTTCCTGGGATCGCACCATTTCTTGTTGATCATGAAGCATACTCCACCGCCTTTGGATTTACCGGCCTTGGCTGTTCTGTCCATCCGAAAAACAGAGAAGTTCTCCGACGGCGTCACAGCTGTGTCCGGGACCGCGGGCGTGAGCCATGTTTCGGACAAACAAAAGATGTTACAGTCTCTCATGTCCCGTTGAAAGATCGTCCATCTTATTCTCCAAGGATTGAACATTTGCTACCAGAATGCTCGGGAGAGGAGGGCTGATTGCCCTTTTCCTCAGTCTGTTGCGGATCCCCGCGCGTTTCCCACGGTGTTTCTTTATTCTTCGCCGTTGACTCGTCTGGCCATTGTTCAACTCGGCGTTCCGAAGGATCTCAGATGGCCACAGAGGATCGGCGAAAGTGTCCTGAAACAGTCCAGTGTAGAGGTAACCAATGTCCAAAAGAGTTTTGCTGTCATAGCAGATCAATGCAGATGATAAGTTTGTAAAAATTGAGAGTAAAAGAAAGTAAAATAGTAAATAAAAGCACAGTCTTCGCGGAGCGACCTGAACGGCGACCGAACACGGCGGCGCCATTTTGAACAAGGAGGCTGTCACAGCCTCCTTTGAATCTGGAAAAACTTTCACTCCTCCCTCCACCATAATGCGATTGACCATCAATATTGTTGCCAAAATGTAAGCTCTTAGCAAATGTTGAACAATGAAGTGAGGAGGAAAACTAACAATTTACAGTTATTAATTTAGTAGATGCTTTTGTTTGAAGCTTATAAATGAGGAAAAACATGATGTTAAAAATGTAAAAAAACATTTAACAATGGAGCACACATATTAGCAGTGAAGTTATGTTAAAAGTTTTAATTTAAAAAGAGAGCATTTTACTCTTGGCTTCAGGTTCAGTTTGGAAATATGTCTAAATGTAGTTTATTATTATTATTATTATTATTATTATTATTATATTATTCATACTACTATTGCCACTACTAAACATTGTTATGTCATGCTGCTGTTACAAAGCAAACAATTAAAAACAATTAAAAAAATAATAATAATAAAATTGTTGAGATCAATGAAATTAGTTAAACTGAATGAAAAAAAAAAAAAAAAGACTTGCTTGTATGATCAATAATAATCAAATAGAGAATTGAAAAACTTAAATACAATCTGTATTTCTTTCTTTCATCTGTGGAACACAGATGAATGAGCGGATGGTGACTGAAACTGTGAAGAACATGAGAACATCTTTTATTTGTTAAGCTCAGCACGTTCACAATATGCAAGTCTCTGGTATCTCTCTTACAATATCTTACATGCCCCACACTTTGATAACCTGCACTATACAGTAATTACAAGTTATTATATGGAGGTCCATTATGTATGTATGTATGTATGTATGTATGTATGCATGCATGTATGCATGTATGTATGTATGCATGTATTTATGGAATGTGTGTGAGTCAGCAAGCATCTTGTATTCCATGGTTCTGTATGGGAAAGAGCTTTTAGCTGTTTATTGTCGACGCTGGTGAGTCATGATATAGAGCTTCAACTGAAATTCAGTGAAATGCACTCTCTCTTTCATAAAGTGATGCCAATCTGTTCAACAGTGTGGAGAGGCAGATAGAGCCAAACAGCACGGTAGGCTACCTGTTGATTACTGGCTCAGGAAATTACAAGCAGCCGAACAGCTACAACAAAAAGTAAAAGAACTCAATGGGATGTTTTGGTGCAGGAGGTTCATGGTGGAAGAATTTATCTTCTACTGAGGTCATAAGGAAGGGTTAAAATGAAAGAACTGAGCTTTAAAATACTGCATGTCATTTTCCTGAAAGTCGAAATATTCACCAAACACTGCAAATGTCATTCTTCCACTAGTCAAATGGCCATCAATTTCAATTTGTTAAAGTGTCATTCTAGCACCCTCGTGGGGAAATGCCTGTGAGCGATGTCTAGGAAAGACGCATCTTCACCTTTTCATCCCGCTCAGAGTGTTATGGTTTAAAGCAGGAGGTGAAGGTGATGCACGTTTACCACCTCTGATGGAGTGTCAGATCAATAAAGCAAACACTGAGGATTTATGCACAAATGCCTGGAACATTTAAATGAGAGAACCAGCAGAGACGCTCTGTTTATCAGCATGATGGAAATTTGACGTGTGAAATTGGTAAATACTGCAATATGTGCAGCCTCATGTAGACTTGTAGACTTATTTATTTGCCGTTTTCATTCAATACTTGCAGAAGCGATGTCTTATAGTCAACATGAAATCAAAACTGACCGCCATTTACTGCACATTCCCTGATCTTATTGTGAATGATTCATGCTGTTCCAAAGAAAAAAAAAATGGTTTATCTTTTTAATCGAATACTTTCTGCTTCTCTGAAATTAATTTAACAGCATGGGCAGGGAAAAGACCTCTTGTCTGTGGTGAGCTGTGACTGACACATGAAATCAGTGTAGCAAATAAAGAAATGGCAAGAAGGTGCAAGTTAATGAAATGTAATATAATAAATATCCATTATCAATATGTAGTTTTTAAACACTCACGCATAGTTTTTCCAGCACACAATAGAAAAAAACCCATCATGCTTTGGTCAATTATAACTCTTACAAACAAAAGTGTGCATGTGTGTGTTTGTGCGTGCATTTTGACATCTCATAATTATGATGCAGTATCATCATTTTGACTTTTTATCTTGTAATTGATTTAGTGTCATAATTTTGGTTACACTTTATGTCAATGGTCCACTTAGACATTCTAACTATAAGTACCTTTGCAAAGACATGTAAACAAACTCTCATTAGAGTATTAGTAGACTGTAAGTAGACTGTTTGGTTAGGGTTAGTAGAAAAAGTTGACATATATTTGCAAAGGTACTTATAGATTAGTAGAATGTCTGTTGGCGAAGCATGTTATCAGATACTAAAAGTCTACTACTCTACTGAGAGTTAGTTGACATGTATGTGCAAAGTTACTTACAGTTTTTAATTTTGACTTTTAATCATAATTATGACAAAAAATTATTGAATTTCAAAACCCTTTATCACAAATTTAAAACCAAGACAGAAAACACAATTATCTTAAGAAGGATGCAAAATGCATGACTGTCTCACACAAAACCCTCTTATAAACCCTCAGATCATCCATAGCTTGACAATATCGAAAATCTATTACAGGTATTAATCTATTACCTCTAAATCGTAACTTGTGTTTCTTTCAATTTGATATTTCCTGGTATTATAAATTGCCATTTTAGCTTCAGCAAAAAGTTCAAAAGTTGACAACGAAATCTGTGTCTCTGAACATATTTAAAACCATAAATAAAAACAAAAAAATTCTGTAAGACAGTAAACAAAGACTGTAGTCTAAAACATTGCATAAATGCATGGAACACAGTTTCTTTCTGCTGACAAAATAAATAAACGAAATAGACAAAATAAAAGTATTAACTGCAATTGCTCCATGTAAAATTCTCCACTGCAAGTCCCCTACTCTCTTAGTTAATGGTGACTTATACAGAGCTCTTCATTTTGTTTCTTATCTGGAGGATGGTGCGCCAGGGTGTATCCATCCTATTATCTAAAAACCTTTTATTCAACGATTTGACACTTTTCCATTAGGACAAGGATCTCCTCAGTTTGGAAAAAATAAACCCTCTGAAAAGTCCTCCAGCAGTTTGAGTTCTTCTGTGATGAGAGCAGATCTCCATTTCTCAAGGAGTTTAGCCACTACATGTGTAGATCGAACGCCCAAATGTTCAGCTACATCATCAACATTCTTAAAACCTGGTCCTGCTAGTTGTGATAGATATCCAAATGTTAAGAATTCCTTCCAATGCAGGGAAAAGACCTTCACATGATAGATCCAAACGCGAACCACAAATCAACGGTTCCTGCTATAACCAATACAAGGAACCTGTATTACTGCAACCTGCAACTTATGGCTAGCCGCCCATTGGCTAAGCTATCCCTAAGCACCTCCAGCAGATCTGAACCCACCTCTGGCCAAAAAGACTTGAAAAGTCAACTGATAATCCATCAACCCCAGGCGCTTTGCCACACTCCATACTTTGGACATACAATGCTTTATAAGACATTACTAGCAGTTTTTTTCAGGCATTAGTTCACTTTTGTACACTTTTTCATAAAACTTCACTGACCACATCACTGCAACCCGGTCCTGCTGATTTGCTTTATACAACATTAGGAAGATTAGACCCTTCCTGTCAGAGCAGGCCACACAACTCCTGGTACAAGCTCTTGTTCTCTCCAGACTGGACTACTGTAATGCTCTTCTAGCGGGCCTTCCAGCATGCACTATCAAGCCCTTGCAACTGATCCAGAATGCAGCGGCGAGAGTGGTCTTTAATGAGCCGAAGAGAGCGCACGTCACGCCTCTCTTCATCAGTCTGCACTGGCTGCCAATAGCCGCTCGAATCAAATTCAAGGCACTGGTGCTTGCCTACAAGGCAACCACTGGCTCTGCACCAACATACCTAAACTCGCTTGTTCAGACTTACACACCCTCCAGAAGCTTGCGTTCTGCAAGTGAACGGCGCCTTGTGGTGCCATCCCAAAGAGGCATGAAATCCCTCACAAGGACCTTTTCCTGGACTGTTCCCACCTGGTGGAATGACCTGCCTGTCTCAATTCGAGCAGCCGAGTCGGTAGCCATTTTCAAAAAATATCTTATAACGCATCTTTTCCAGCAGCACCTGACCAATAAAGAATAGCAGTTCTCTATTTGTTTTCTGTTTGTCTATATATAAAAAAAAAAAAAAAAAAAAAAATTCTGTCCTATGTGTTCTGTGCTAGATTAACTGAGACTTGTTATAGCACTTGCATGTTGTTGCCCTTGACTGTTTTTAGTTGCTTCTATTGCTCTCATTTGTAAGTCGCTTTGGATAAAAGTGTCTGCTAAATTACTAAATGTAAATGTAAATGTAATGTAATTGCTCCTCTTCGAATGTCAAAAGGGTCTGACAACAAGACTCCAGCATCTGAGCGTAAGGCATGAATAAACCTTCTCTGCCCATTTTTCTTCTCTAAATTAAAGAAAAATTGGGGGTGCATCCAACAATTCTACGCTTTGAAAGCATGACCTGACCAGAGCTCCTTGTGTAACTGTGTCTAACAGTTCAGCTAATATGTTTTTCTTTTTATTAAAGGTTTCAAAATGTGTCAAATTTCCTGTACTGTCAACAATCCCTTGAAGTTCAACTAAATCTTTCTCTATCATTTTCATTGAACAGGTTATGTCCCTCGTGAGGTTGCAAGTATATCGTTGGCACAGCTGTTTTACCTGTACTTTTGCAATGTCCCACCACTGCTGCAAAGACCTAAAAGAAGATTTTGTAGTTCTAAAATTACAAACCTGATTCCAAAAAAGTTGGGACACTGTACAAATTGTGAATAAAAACAGAATGCAATGATGTGGAAGTTTCCAATTTCAATATTTTATTCAGAACACAACATAGATGACATATCAAATGTTTAAACTGAGAAAATGTATAATTTTAAGGGAAAAATAAGTTGATTTTAAATTTCATGGCATCAACACATCTCAAAAAAGTTGGGACAAGGCCATGTTTCCCACTGTGTGGCATCCCCTCTTCTTTTTATAACAGTCTGCAAACGTCTGGGGACTGAGGAGACAAGTTGCTCAAGTTTAGGAATAGGAATGTTGTCCCATTCTTGTCTAATACAGGCTTCTAGTTGCTCAACTGTCTTAGGTCTTCTTTGTCGCATCTTCCTCTTTATGATGCGCCAAATGTTTTCTATGGGTGAAAGATTTGGACTGCAGGCTGGCCATTTCAGTACCCGGATCCTTCTTCTACGCAGCCATGATGTTGTAATTGATGCAGTATGTGGTCTGGCATTGTCATGTTGGAAAATGCAGGGTCTTCCCTGAAAGAGACGACATCTGGATGGAAGCATAAGTTGTTCTAGAACTTAGATATACCTTTCAGCATTGATGGTGCCTTTCCAGATGTGTAAGCTGCCCATGCCACACGCACTCATGCAACCCCATACCATCAGAGATGCAGGCTTCTGAACTGAGCGCTGATAACAACTTGGGTTGTGCTTGTCCTCTTTTTTGTCCTCAGTTTTCCAAAAAGAACTTCAAATTTTGATTGGTCTGACCACAGAACAGTTTTCCACTTTGCCACAGTCCATTTTAAATGAGCCTTGGCCCAGAGAAAACGCCTGCGCTTCTGGATCATGTTTAGATATGGCTTCTTTTTTGACCTGAGTTTTAGCTGGCAACAGGGAATGGCACGGTGGATTGTGTTCACCGACAATGTTTTCTGGAAGTATTCCTGAGCAATTTTTCTCTGAGAAACTCCTTTCTGATAGTGCTCCTCTATTTTTGTCCGCAGCATTGGGGGAATTGGTGATCCTCTGCCCATCTTGACTTCTGAGAGACACTGCCACTCTGAGAGGCTCTTTTTATACCCAGTCATGTTGCCAATTGACCTAATAAGTTCTAAATTGGTCCTCCAGCTGTTCCTTATATTTACATTTAACTTTTCTGGCCTCTTATTGCTACCTGTCCCAACTTTTTTGGAATGTGTAGCTCTCATGAAATCCAAAATGAGCCAATATTTGGCATGACATTTCAAAATGTCTCACTTTCAACATTTGATATGTTATCTATATTCTATTGTGAATAAAATATAAGTTTATGAGATTTGTAAATTATTGCATTCCTTTTTTATTCACTATTTGTACAGTGTCCCAACTCTTTTGGAATCGGGTTTTGGATTCCAGAATTCTTTAAAAGTATCTTTAAAATGATTGTCACATAATAAATTGTTATTAAAATGCGTTTCGGGCTTAATGGAGCTCAAAGATACAACACACTGTATCAGGCTATGATCAGAAAGGCTCACTGGAACAATTGAACAGCTTCTGAAAAAACTAAACTGGTGTTTAAAAATATAGAATCTTTCCAACCTTGCTAGGAAATTGAGTTTTCATAAGCATGAGTCCATGTATATTGCCTTTGATTACCATGAAAATGTATCTAAACATCAATAACCTCATGTGAGTTCAATAACTGAATGAGATGCTTTCGTGAAGGCAAATGCGGTTCAACATGATTCTTATCTAGAATATTCTCAGTGCAACTGAAATCCTCACCTAAAAATAATAAATCTTCAGAATTGCAATTACCTAAAACATTACTCAGTGTATCTAGAAAAATCACTCTTTCCAATGCATTGTTTGGAACACACAAATAAAAACAAAAGACTGATTTTCAAAATGAGCCGTTTCAAAAGTCTGCTTTTTATCATCTCCTCTGCTTTATAAGAACAGGGAGTAAAATTCTTAGAAAATAAAATTGCAACTCCACCAATGGTTAAGGTCAAATGACTTAAAACAGATACACCGTCAAATTCTCTTTCCCAATCAGAAGTATTTATTATATCACTATGACTTGTTTCTTGAACAAACAAAACATCAATTTTCTTCTGTTTTATTATCTTAAATAACTGGAATCTCTTCCTAATCTCCCTTGCCCCATTTATATTTAAAGAGGAGACACAAAATTCTCCCATAAATGAGGAAAAGAATAACCGTAACAAACACAGCCAAAAGAAAGAAACCAGAGAATGACATTTGTGCATTATCATTACTAACACTGGGACTTGGTTGGGCATTAAGTTTAGCAAGAATTTTCTTTAGACGATACACTTCCTGATTAGTGAAAACTCTCTCACTCCTGAAAGCCTTAATAAACTGCACCATATCAGGGAAATATTCTTCAACAAACTTTTCTAGCATTTTTTGTCACTTTGAGGAAGGATTTTATATCATCCACATTGTAAGACCAGCTGGATAAACCACTCAGCGGTAAACTACATGAAACGCTGCATTCAGAGAAATCGCTTTCACTCTCTGTATCAGTTTGACTGACGTCACCAGTATCCATTCTTTTTGCCTGTTTACCGATACTGCTCTGCTTTAGTCTTCTCTTTATAGGCATTTTGAAAGCACAATCTTCTGACTCAATCACAGAACACTGACTCCCCTCAATACTGGCTGAAAGTTGCACAACATCTGCAGCAGGTCCATCGCTGCTCCACGACTGATCACTCAACACGGATAATTTATTTTTCTCCGCACCTACACTCATTAATCTTATCTGTGGCATTACTTCTGTTACTCCTTCAGCATCTGCTAATGGTACCGATTTTTTAGCCATACTTGTTCCAGGCACTTCTGCATCAGTAACATTCTGCATTTCCTCATCACATGCCTGATTACTTTTCTCTCCATCAAATGGTAGAGGATTTTTATCCAGATCATTCAATTTGTCTGGACAAGCACGGATAAGATGCCCCGTTTCACCACAACCAAAACATTTCATATTATTTGTTGTGGCAAAAATTACATAATTAAACTCATCGTGATGAAAATTCAAAGACAGATCTAATTTGTCCAGGTTGTATTGAAGAATCATGTAGACGTAACGTCTAAATGACACAACATGCTTTAAAAGTGGGGACTTGCAGCCAACTGGAATCATCTTTATGGGAGAAACCAATTTAACGAGAAAGCATTCTGGTCAAAACTTCATTTGAAATAAAAGGCAGCATATTAGACATAGTCACTTTTTTTGGAGTACAAAACAAGGAGCATACACCCTAGAATATTATTATACACCTCCTTACTCTCCCCCAAAAAAAAAAAAAAAAAAAAAAATAGAAAAGAAAGTGTAGAAACCTCGTATCTGACACGCCAAACACTCACAGTCAACACTCCACCCACTCACTCAGCACATGCGCAGAGAGAGAGAGAGAGAGAGAGAGAGAGAGAGAGAGAGAGAGAGAGAGAGAGAGAGAGAGAGAGAGAGAGAGAGAGAGAGAGAGAGAGAGGGCGAGAGAATGTAATAGAAATGTTTAATGTTCTTCATGGATCCATCAATGCCAATTAAGAACCATTATTTTTAAGAGTCTGTTTTTGTTTTAGTCTGTGCGATAACGCAATAGTATCCAATAGTATCCAATAGTATTTAGACACTCAAGTTTGCCAGTTAGTGGAAAATACAGTGCATTGCTGCCATGGAAGCCAGCAAACAAACTGGGTCAGAGATCACAAATTCTACCATCTAAAATCCATCTAAAAATCTCTATGAACAGAAGCACAGTAAAATGCAGATAAATCAACTCATCAGCAACGTAAGGCTCCTCGCCTTCCATTGTCAATTGTGCTCGTTCCTGTTGCGTGTCCTCAAACTGGCAACCTGCGTGAGCATCAAGTCTGAGGAAGATGGGGCGGGGCAAACAATATTTTGAATTTGGACTGCAGTACACATTTCAACCACTAGCTGTCATTTTTACATACAGCACTTTTAAGAAATTCACCAAGTCAATTATAAGTCTAAGTGAATTTAGCTATTGTTCTCATTGTTTGTGCTCATGCAAATGACTCTTCTGCAGTGTCGGGGGTTACGCATTACAACGGGAGTTACATAATTAGATTACTTTTTCAAGTATCTAGTAAAGTAACATTACTTTTAAATTTACAACAAAATATCAGTTACTTTTAAATAAACAAAACTGACTTTAGTTAAATGTCACATTTCATTTTTTTATTGCTGAAGTAAGAGTGTTTAACTTTCTTCGCCTGCGTCCTATTTTTTCTGTGATCCAGAATGGCAGCAGGGCTGAAAGGTCTGCGTCCTCTGCTGCACATGCGTGAATTTGCATTTCCTTCAGGCTTATTCATTTCACTTTTAGGGCCAGATTTACTAAACAGGGCAAATTAGTGTGAGAGCAAAATTCCAAAAAATGTGCAGATGGGAGTGGAAAGTTCTGTGCATGATCTACTGACACAAATTAATGAACACAGATCATTTCCATAATGACCAACAAAACTTCCCCAAAGGGCCCCAAAACAGCTCAGACTCCAGAGGGTTAAGACATGCTTTTTTTGGGTGGTAAATAATGGCGCAAACACCAGTAAATTGATGAGTGCAAACCTTAGTAAATCACCTCGCATGATTCATTTAAAAACTCTCCTCCCATAAATGTTGCGCCTGAAAGGGAAACTCCTACAAATGCATATGCAATGAGGTCAGCCGCAAAAATAACCCTGTCCACACCTTCTCAGCGATAATTTTTCAATGTGTGTCTTTAGTAAATCCTGACAGTAGTTTGAAACAGTTTGGAACAGATCCAGTATCACATCATAGCAAGTGTGAAACACAGATAAACACACACCCAAAAACTCCACACAAAGTGTTCAGTCTAAGCATAACAGACTGACATTTAAGCAACTATTATGTTAGAAAGAGAGCTGAACTATTATGAGATTGTGTATTGGTTAGAAATGATAAAAGAAAAAAATATTAAAAACAAATAGCAGAATGTCAAAGCCTGGCATGAGGACTCATTTAAGACGTTAACAATAGCTGACAGCTGTTTTGTGTGCTGCGCGAGGAGTTTTGGATTTCATCATTCTTGCTATCCAGCGCAATACCTATGTGGAGGACATCAAAGAACACAAAAGAGTGTGAGGGGAAAGAAAAAAAAAAAACTTGGGGGCTTTGTGAAGTTGCTGTCTGCTTTGATCTGGACAGAGAATAGGATTGCCAAGCTGATATGCTTTGAGGCAGACCCTAAAAGGATGCTGTAATTGGACAGACGACTGGCAGCAGCGCAACACAAGAGCTACAAGGTCACATGAACAGCAGCCCTATCAGAGGGAGGGCACAGTGAGAACTGAATGATTGAGATTTTAGAAAAAAAGACCCATAAGAAAAGGACTGACATACTATACAACTAATATGAGGATTTGTTTTTTTGCAAACTCAAAATAGCTTATATTCAGTGCATTCATAGACAGCATCCAGCAGAAAAGCAAACGAGAATACTGTTTTTCAACCGATTGAATTAGGTGCTAAAACAACACACAGTAAGTGCAAATAAACTTGTGTGTTTACTGAAGCGCTTAGTAAGTGATTTAAAGCTAAAAGGTCAAAAGGTCACATTTTAGATGTCACATAAAAGTTTTCCTAACCAATCAAGTGCATTCAACTGTAGCAGGTGGATCTGAGTCTCTTTGATGTTGTGTGAACAGCTAAAGAGCACGTTTGAAGTGTAACCTGAATCCATAAGCACAGATGTTATTAGAAACTGCTCTCATCTTTGCTGCAGTTCTCTCTATTGTCTTGCTTAAAAGACATTTTCTTTGATTTCCCTACATGCTTTGATAAACAGCAGATAAACTATAATAAAGTGTGCCACAATTTGATGAAGCATATCAAAATGTATTATATTCAGTCATGCCAGAGCCCATAAAATATAGCCCATACTGCTGGTATTTTCATGATGTTGTGTTTTTATTTTCTGGTCATTTACTGTCCTATACCACCAATACCAATAACGGTTTCCGCCACAGAATTAAAAAATAAAGGTAACTTTTTTCCCCTCGCAATTCTGCCCTTTTTTTGCAATTGCGAGTTATAAAGTCAGAATTGTGAGATATAAACTTGCAATTCTGAGAAAAAAGTCAGTCTTTTTTTCACCCTCAGAATTGGACTTTATATCTCACAATTCTTATTTTATGTCTCACAATTCCAACTTTATATCACGCGATTATATCACAGATTTAATGAATAACTGAATAAATTCACTGAATAAAAACTGTTTGTGAGTCAGTCACTGTGAGTGTAACTTGCATTATTTTAATTTTTTTACAACCTGCTCAAGCACTGCTATGAAAGCTTTTTCCTAGCACAGAATAAAAAATAATAATAAAAATGTAATTGAGACTATATAGAGTGTGTTTTCTTAGGGCATACAGGATTATAGGAACCATTAAAATCAGAAGAGAAAGGTTGCAAAAGGTTGCCCACAGCTTACAGCCTTTCCCTGGGTCATTAGTTCACATTTGCATAAAATGCTGAATGTGAGGTTACACAGAATTTACCCACCCCTCTCTACCTAGCCAAAATCTTTTACGCTTTGATTTATCTAACGCATGTGCCTGGCTAAGTACTTCAGTTGGGTCTCGTTCTGAAAAGTGCAGGGTTCACGCAAACCCCTTATCTGGTGGAAGTGAGAAAAAGGCTGGCACTGCATGTGGAACTGTGGAAATGACAAATGCTGCCTGTTCTGAATGGTTTTAAAATGGATAAAGCAGGACTGCTGCTGGCCTCTCCTGATGCATTTACAATCCTGTTTCACTCCCAGCATGCTTTGTGGTGAGCAGTGATGTTTTGTGTGGAGTAAAAACCTTATCAAATTCATTGTGTCCGCAGAAGTGGGCAGTTTTATCCTGACGGTAGAACAGCAAAGTCAACTACAGCCTTATATAATCATTGTCCTTAAATCAAGATCAATTTCTGGCAAAATGGCTGACCATTAAACATTCATGGGCTTGTTTCAAGATATTACACAGTGTCTGAAGACACAGTGGGGTCCAAAAGTCTGACAGCATTTGTGAAAAATGCTTCTATTTAGCCTTTTTCTATCTGCATCACTATTTAAATTGAATTTAAAAAAAAAAGGTTTTAGTTTGATGTCAAACTAAATGATGTCATGCTGCCACTGAAGCAAAATCAAAAGCATTGCCAAAAAGATTTATTATTTAGCATACCTAGGCCCATTACTGATATGATATTGAATGAGATTTCCTCAGGTCCACATAGGAAATATTATGGAAGAGCAAGCGGAAGACACTTGAGCTGATCAATAGCTCTAAAAGAATCAATGACTCAGATCAATGCCATCATGCTCACAGTAAGAGCACAGAGCACCACTCTACTGCACAGGAGGTCAACATCTATAAAAGTGAAACACTTAGCAACACTCAGAGATAATCAGTGATATATCACCAAAACAACTCTGTACTTGACAGTGGTTTTCCAGTATAGATTTAAGCTAATCTTTCTATTATCAGTTTCCATCAAATGATCCAGTTGTTAAGCTGCCCTAAAAGAACCAAAAAGACATGAAATAAAGACAACGATGTTCATATTGCTCATACATACAGTAATAAAATTATCTAAAATTGATAACAGTGTTTAAAACTAGTAACATCTAGTAACAACAGAGGAGGAATTTTTAGGACATTTAGGAATTCTATTGTAAAACAGCTTTAATCAACCTAAACAGTATTATTATTATTATTATTATTATTATTATTGGCTTGCCACATGGCTTATAGTAACATGGCAAAGTACAGTAACAAGCGCATGTTTGACATTTAATTTCAATGTTTAATTTTTGGCTCACTCCACCACTCAATAGTCTGTCTGTATGCATTGTTTATACTGAAATAACAAATCATCCTTTAAAATTTATAGGCACTTTTAGTAGGTGTATAAAATTCAGTTTCCTGTTTTTATAAAAATCTTATTGGATTCTAGAGCACTTGTGAATGTGGAGATTCACATCCATTAAACCTTTGTAGTATAAATAGATCTTTCCCCCTGACAATTGTTAGAAAGGTAAGTACAGCATTATTAGCCCATCAGTCTATGACAGCACACCCTGCATGTTCAGATTTCCTCATCATTATCGGCTCACTTGTTTAGTATTCGCCTTTTTAAGCATTACATAGAGAGCAAATACTATGGTGGCTGAGAGAGCTCATTGGGATGTAACTGAAGACGCACGCAAATTGAAAAAAAAAAACAAAAAAAAATCTTCATCAGTTTGTGCTGCAAATACTCACAACACAACCAAATACAGAAACACACTGCAAATACTCACAATGCAACCAATTACAGAAACACACTGCAAATACTCTTAATGCAACCAAAATACAGAAACATGCTGAAAATACTCACAACGCAACCAAATACAGAAACATGCTGAAAATACTCACAATACAACCAAACACAGAAACGCGCTGAAAATACTCACAACGCAACCAAATACAGAAACATGCTGAAAATACTCACAATACAACCAAACACAGAAACATGCTGAAAATACTCACAATACAACCAAACACAGAAACATGCTGAAAATACTCACAATACAACCAAACACAGAAACATGCTGAAAATACTCACAATACAACCAAATACAGAAACATGCTGAAAATACACAACGCAGCCAAATACAGAAACACGCTGAAAATACACAATGCAACCAAATACAGAAACATGCTGAAAATACACACAACGCAACCAAATACAGAAACATGCTGAAAATACACACAACGCAGCCAAATACAGAAACATGGTGAAAATACACAACGCAACCAAATACAGAAACATGCTGAAAATACACAATGCAACCAAATACAGAAACATGCTGAAAATACACAATGCAACCAAATACAGAAACACGCTGAAAATACACAACGCAACCAAATACAGAAACATGCTGAAAATACTCACAACGCAACCAAATACAGAAACACGCTGAAAATACACAACGCAACCAAATACAGAAACATGCTGAAAATACTCACAACGCAACCAAATACAGAAACATGCTGAAAATATACAACGCAACCAAATACAGAAACATGCTGAAAATACTCACAACGCAACCAAATACAGAAACATGCTGAAAATATACAATGCAACCAAATACAGAAACACGCTGAAAATACACAATGCAACCAAATACAGAAACACGCTGAAAATACACAACACAACCAAATACAGAAACACACTGAAAATACACAATGCAACCAAATACAGAAACATGCTGAAAATACTCACAACGCAACCAAATACAGAAACATGCTGAAAATACACAACACAACCAAATACAGAAACACACTGAAAATACACAATGCAACCAAATACAGAAACATGCTGAAAATACTCACAACACAACCAAATACAGAAAAAATGCAGAAAATACCCACAACACAACCAAATATAGAAACATGCTGAAAATACTCACAACGTACTCACAACGCAACCAAATACAAATGCAGAAACATGCTGAAAATACACAATGCAACCAAATACAGAAACATGCTGAAAGTACTCACAACACAACCAAATACAGAAACATGCTGAAAATACTCACAACGCAGCCAAATACAGAAAAATGCTGAAAATACTCACAACACAACCAAATACAGAAAAAATGCAGAAAATACCCACAACACAACCAAATATAGAAACATGCTGAAAATACTCACAACACAACCAAATACAGAAACACGCTGAAAATACACAACACAACCAAATACACAGGGCTGTGTCCTGAGTCCCCTGCTCTACTCGCTCTACACACATGACTGTTTGTCCACACACAGCTCCACCTCTATCATCAAATTTGCTGATGATACTGTTGTCCTGGGCCTCATTTCCAACAACAATGAGACGGCATACTTGGACGAGGTGGAGCATCTAACATCATGGTGCCAGGACAACTGTCTCTCTCTGAATGTTGGCAAGACCAAAGAAATGATTGTGGACTTCAGGAAGAGACAGCAACGGACATACTCCCCCCTCATGATCAGCGGGTCACCAGTAGAGAGAGTGAGCAGCTTCAAGTACCTGGGAGTAAACATCTCCGAGGACCTGACCTGGACTGCTCACATTCAGACACAGGTGAAAAAAGCCAGGCAAAGACTGTACCACCTGCGCCAGCTGAGGAAATTCAGGGTTTCACCAGCTATCCTGAAAACTTTCTATTTAGGGGCGATAGAAAGTGTACTAACTCAGTGCATCACAGCGTGGTATGGGAACAGCACCAGTCATGACCGCAAAGCCCTGCAAAGAGTCGTGCGCTTATCCGAGCGTATCTCAGGGTCAGCTCTCCCGTCTCTGCAGGACGTCTACACCAAACGCTGCAAAGGTAGAGCTACCAAGATCATCAAGGACTCTAATCACCCTGCAAACCCTCATTTCACGCTGCTGCCATCTGGTAGCGCTCAAGCCTGATGGCCAAAACTGAGAGACTCAGGAGGAGCTTCTTCCCCAGGCCATCAGACTCCTGAACTCAGTCACTTAACACCACGTGACTTCACTTCAGGATAAACATCGATACACTGTCATTGCACTGCACTTTCTGTTCTCGTTGTTACTGTGTAACAACCTGTTATAAACCTGTTTGCACATTATACTCTTTATACATTTGTTAACCACATATTTATAAGTCTACAGTTTACTCACTGCACAGTCTACTTCGATTATTTTATTCCACTTCATATTCTTATTTTTACTTTTTTTCTTCTACTTGACTTGATTATTTATAATTCTACAGATATATATATATATATATATATATATATATATATATATATATATATATATATATATATATATATATATATATATATATATATATATATATATTAGTACTTTTTATCCTATTTCTATTATAATTTCCTCCTTGTGTTTTTAACTGTGAATTTGCACTGTCCATGGAGCGGACCTGTTTACATTTCACTGCCGGTTGTATATTCTGTATATAACTGTGTATGTGACAAATAAAACTCTTGAATCTTGAATCTACAGAAAAATGCTGAAAATACTCACAACGCAGCCAAATACAGAAACATGTTGAAAATACACACAACACAACCAAATGCAGAAACATGCTGAAAATACACAACGCAGCCAAATACAGAAAAAGCTGAAAATACTCACAACACAACCAAACACAGAAACGCGCTGAAAATACTCACAACACAACCAAATACAGAAACATGTTGAAAATACTCACAACACAACCAAATACAGAAACGCGCTGAAAATACTCACAACGCAACCAAATACAGAAACATGCTGAAAATACACAACACAACCAAATACAGAAAAATGCTGAAAATACTCACAACACAACCAAATACAGAAACATGCTGAAAATACTCACAACGCAACCAAATGCAGAAACATGCTGAAAATACACAACACAACCAAATACAGAAACATGCTGAAAATACACAACACAGCCAAATACAGAAACATGCTGAAAGTACACAACGCAGCCAAATACAGAAGCATGCTGAAAATACACAACACAACCAAATACAGAAACACGCTGAAAATACACAAAGCAACCAAATACAGAAACATGCTGAAAATACACAACACAACCAAATACAGAAACACGCTGAAAATACACAAAGCAACCAAATACAGAAACATGCTGAAAATACACAAAGCAACCAAATACAGAAACATGCTGAAAATACACAACACAACCAAATACAGAAACATGCTGAAAATACACAACGCAACCAAATACAGAAACACGCTGAAAATACACAACACAACCAAATACAGAAACACGCTGAAAATACACAAAGCAACCAAATACAGAAACACGCTGAAAATACACAAAGCAACCAAATACAGAAACACGCTGAAAATACACAACGCAGCCAAATACAGAAACATGCTGAAAATACACAACACAACCAAATACAGAAACATGCTGAAAATACACAAAGCAACCAAATACAGAAACATGCTGAAAATACACAACACAACCAAATACAGAAACATGCTGAAAATACACAACGCAGCCAAATACAGAAACATGCTGAAAATACACAACACAACCAAATACAGAAACATGCTGAAAATACACAACGCAGCCAAATACAGAAACATGCTGAAAATACACAACACAACCAAATACAGAAACACGCTGAAAATACACAACACAACCAAATACAGAAACACGCTGAAAATACACAAAGCAACCAAATACAGAAACATGCTGAAAATACACAAAGCAACCAAATACAGAAACATGCTGAAAATACTCACAACGCAACCAAATACAGAAACATGCTGAAAATACACAACGCAGCCAAATACAGAAACATGCTGAAAATACACAACACAACCAAATACAGAAACACGCTGAAAATACTCACAACGCAACCAAATACAGAAACATGCTGAAAATACTCACAACGCAACCAAATACAGAAACATGCTGAAAATACACAACGCAGCCAAATACAGAAACACGCTGAAAATACACAACACAACCAAATACAGAAACATGCTGAAAATACACAACGCAGCCAAATACAGAAACACGCTGAAAATACACAATGCAGCCAAATACAGAAACACGCTGAAAATACACAAAGCAACCAAATACAGAAGCATGCTGAAAAGATAAAAGAAAATAATGTATTACAAAGCAGCCTGGTTGTTTGTTAGAAATGCCATTACATTTATATTTAAACAAATAAAATAAAAGAACAGACACATTTAAAAAGTTTTGGCTTAAGTTTGGTAAGTGGGCAGTAAAATAAATAGATCAATAAAAAAGTAACATTAAATAAATAGCATATAGTAAATCACTTTTTCTTCAATGTAGAGTGTAAATATCATAAAAATAAAAATAAATGAATAAATAAACTTTAACACAGTCCTTCTGAACTGATATAAAAAAATTAAAAGTTCAAGTTCAGCCAAAAATAAAAATTCTGTAAATTGCTTGCCCTCATGTCATTTTAAACTTTTAGAACGATATTAAATTACGATATTCCAACATGTAAAAAGTATTCACGTCTTCATAGAATTACCACGCGACTATTTTACCACCTGACCGCTGCAGGATAGTGTTGCCATAGAAACGTCAGGTAGAACGTAACGTTGTCATCCCAAAATTATGGTAAATATGACATGGCATGAATGCGGCATAGTTTTCTTTAAGTATCATTAACATTTTCTCTTTAAGCACTCGCACTAAATTCTCTTACCATTTCTTGTGTATAAGGATTTACTTGCTCTCAAAGCAAATGTGAACTTTTTTGTTCATCTTAGATTTTTGAAACTCATGCTTATTTCCAAACCCAAATGCTACCATTTATTTAATTTTTTTACTTTGTTTTTCCATTGATCACAACCAAATAATTTTAAAGACTCTTCACGTATTGTATATACTGTATAAACAGTAGACAGACAGTTTGTACATATGCAGCTTTGTGTTATCAGGTGTCAGATCGCGCTAACATGGATGCACACCCTTGAAACAATTAATAATAATAATTGTTAATAATTGCCATCATACTACAAACAAATGGCTCCTGAAGACAAAGAGGAGGATGACTTGTAGAGGATAATGACTTGTTCAATAGGTGCACTTCAATATTCAGATTGCACCGGTAGTGAGGTCATTGGCCGGCGACAGCCTATGTCATTGTCACATTTAGACACTTGCTTCAGACACCGGTCATGCCGAAGGGATTCTCCATAGCGTCTTGCAGACAAAGTGCAAGTTCCTATTCAAAAAGGGAACCCAACATATAAAGCAAATGAAATTAAGGCAGGTTTAATTTCAAGATTTTGACAGAGCCACCACAGCTGTCATTTAAATCCCACTCACAGTGTTGTTACATAATCAGTGTGCCAGGTTAGTTTTCTGCACATAAATCAATCTCAATCTCTTAGCTATCAAGAGACAGGGTGCCTACATATTTTGACTGTATAATGTTGAGATGAATGCTTATATATGACTTCCAAGATGACTATAAATGTGGGTCCTCTCCCGTACTCTAAATTCAAAGTGAGGTATCAGCTGGGATGGGCCACTGTGTTTATTATGATTACATAGTGACAGTGATGTATCCACTATTGGGTATAAATCTTCTCAGTCACTGCCACCAAGAGCTTGAGGGACTGAATGCAAATTCGCTCACGGCGCAAGTGCTGACATCATCAGTGAGGGTGCTCTCGTTACAAAGACACAGTAGAAAAGGACAACACGTGACTGTTCTATATCAAACTATCACTTCAATGCGATAGCTATCGCATATAGAAATGTATACGGGTGGTTTATGATGCAGCAGGCTGACTATCGTTCTGTCAGACAGTAGAACTTCTCCCATTAATTTCTCTACAAGAGGTCCGTCTCCTTCCCTGTATGCTTTCTTTAATAATAAGTTATTTGCAATTATGGTTGTGGTAGAATTGCAGTACCATCTCTTACCTCACTGCACATTTACTGGAGGGCAAAACCTCACTGCAAATATCCAGACATGAAGATACTGTCAAGAGTAGAACAGCCCCACCGTTTGTCCCAGAAAAAAATATATACTTTACCTAAGTAGGCCATGTCCTAGTTTAAGTGCAATGCCAGTATTCATTCAGTTGTTATAGTTTTGTTTAATACTAAATTACTATAAAAATGCAGAGTTCACTGCAGTGTTATTTTAGTATTTATATAACGATTTCAATTTTAGTTTAAGTTTGTGTAAGTTTGCTAAGTGCGTTTGAAAAAAATTAAGCTTTTCATAAAAATGGCAGTGTTAGTTTTAATTCTGTTAAGGTTTAAGTTATGTAATATTTATATTCTATTTTATTTCTACTTTCTTTCAATGAACACATTTTTAATAGTTTTAGTTTTAATTAAGGTTAACAATGCTGTTTCACTGATATCATGCTGTAGGAACTCGTTCAAGAATATTGCAAAACCCAACACGACACACAGTAACACTCCAGTAACTGGGGAAAAGCGCATGCTGTTGACACAGATTGGCTAGTTGCTTCATTTTGTTTTCCAGTTAATTAATGTGGGCCCACACTGTGGTGCATCATTGGACAAATTGCTGAGATGATTCTGTTGAGAAGTGGATGCTTTTACTTCAAGGCCTTCATTTAATGATGATTTGTTTTCAGTGAAGCAGATGTTCTCCTGCATTCTTGTGACTGGAGCTGTTAGAGAGTCACTTATGGCGACCCAGTGTGCAACAGCTGTAGAAGCCACCCAACACACAGGCACACACACACACACACACGCACACGCTCTCTTACACACATTGTTATTTTTTCATGACTTGCATTGTTTATTGTGAAAACATTATTTCTACTGCTCTATACGGTTAAAACAAAACAGCTGTTTACTCTGAGAAACTACTCAAACTACTCTGAAAATGTATAATGTGAGGTCCTGTCTCTAAATGGCACACTTCATGTTGAATTGGCAAAATCCAAAAGACTTAAAAGACTTTAAAGTGTTATATAAAATTTTAGGATCCAAAAAGCTGCTTAGCCAACATTGGTCTTACTATAATATAGACAGGCCCATAGGCAGAGCGTGTGTAAGGCTTAGCCTTCCCCTGGTCACAGGTAAAAAATTAAAGGGGACTTGGACCAAAAACACACCTGCGCATTTAAACTAAATCTAGTAATAAAGTGAAAATTAAAATTAAATGAAAAGTGTTGATTGTGGCATTAAATTTAGATCTGCTCATGTTGCATCATACTTTTTACTCGTTTTACAGCAATCACACGCGACTGAGTTTATGAATGCAATGACCAATCAGAGGCGTTTAGATTAGTCATTGCTGAAATGCCAGAGTTTTGTTCAGTGTGTGAGCTGAACTCTGAATTCTGACTGAATTCTGCACTCTTGCAAATACTCTCATCATAAATGGATAAACAAACAGATTTGGTGACTGCACTCTTGGGAGTGTCAAAACTAATATAAATAGGTTTTCCAATTTACAAAATTTAACAGCATTGAGCAATGTAGCCAATCACAAACATTTTGTCCAGTGCTTAGATCTGCACACTCAAATCCCAAAAAATAAAGTGTAGACATTATGTAGGCTAAATAAGATATGTATTGTACAGACAGATTAATCTGTTAGCAGAACTTTGTGAGATTGCGATGAATTAAGATTAGTGATTATAAAGGGAACATATTATGTGCTTATTCTAGGTGATAATCCATTCAGAATTTGAAGAAAAAATGTTTTTTTTTTTTTTTTTTTATATGCATTACGCAAGGAATTTATTATTCGAACTGCGCATATGCTTGCCTGTTCAAATTATAGTGGTTTGTGAATATATGTGTATGATGTTTTAAACAAGTATTTTGTTAAAGGGGTGTTAACTTTCTAAAGAGACAAAAGACCTTTTGAGAGAAAATCTTTTTAAAAGTTTTAAAATACATTCTAAAGTAGCATAAATCACTTATATTCTAAATGCATGTTTTTAATTTTATTGTATACGATTCATCCATGCATACGTTTAATTTTGTCACAATTCGTTTTGACCTAATCATTTTTAATAAAATTAACTTAAAGGTGCAGTGTCTGAATTTTAGCGGCATCTACCAGTGAGGTTGTGAATTGCAAATCACACACTGCTCACCAGCCTATAATGGTAAAAAGCCACCCTACACTTTTTTACAATCCCCATCAATCATTATCAATCTCTCATAACACACTGTTTCATATTTCCCCCTACGTAAGAGTAGGAAAACCCCACCCATGACTGTTGTAGGGATGGAACTATTACCGGTTTCACAATAAACCACGATAAAATGTACTGACAGTTAGTAATATTGTTTAAAAATTTTAATTTAACATCATTAAAACCATGTATGATTATCATGATTTTGAAAACTGGCGATAAATCCTGTTCAGTCAGCATCAGTCTGGCGCAGGCACAGCGTGCAGCGTTGTTTTTTGAATGAGAAGAAATGGCAGAAGATATTGACAGTGCCAGATATTTTGACTGAGTGAGATTCGCCCGTTTTGTTGTTGGAGTATCCGAAGCCATATAAAGGATCCGTAAAAGATCCGCCCCCTTTGCTCATTTGAATTTACACACAAAAACGGCGTGTTTTTGCTCGCACTCAAATGGGGCAAATTTGACAAGCTATAATAAATGATTTGGGGGTATTTTGAGCTGAAACTTCACAGACATATTTCTGGGGACCCCAGAGATTTATATTACATCTTGTGAAAAGGTGCATAATATGTCCCCTTTAATCTAAATGAACTCTTCCACTCTGGTGATGTATGCTTCTCTAATCATTTTCTCTGCTTTAGAAATTAGGTCTTAAGATTTATTAGAAATAGAAATATAATATAAATATTTTAAATATTAAATAAAAAAACAAGTACGTTTTGAAAAAGAAACTCAATATTTTTATATTTTAAAAATGTTTGTATATATTTACAAATCTCATAAACTTATATTTTATTCACAATAGAATATAGATAACATATCAAATGTTGAAAGTGAGACATTTTGAAATGTCATGCCAAATATTGGCTCATTTTGGATTTCATGAGAGCTACACATTCCAAAAAACTTGGGACAGGTAGCAATAAGAGGCCGGAAAAGTTAAATGTACATATAAGGAACAGCTGGAGGACCAATTTAGAACTTATTAGGTCAATTGGCAACATGACTGGGTATAAAAAGAGCCTCTCAGAGTGGCAGTGTCTCTCAGAAGTCAAGATGGGCAGAGGATCACCAATTAACCCAATGCTGCGGCCAAAAATAGAGGAGCAATATCAGAAAGGAGTTTCTCAGAGAAAAATTGCAAAGAGTTTGAAGTTATCATCCTCTACAGTGCATAATATCATCCAAAGATTCAGAGAATCTGGAACAATCTCTGTGTGTAAGGGTCAAGGCCGGAAAACCATACTGGATGCCCGTGATCTTCGGGCCCTTAGACGGCACTGCATCACATACAGGAATGCTACTGTAATGAAAATCACAACATGGGCTCAGGAATACTTCCAGAAAACATTGTCGGTGAACACAATGCACCGTGCCATTTGCCGTTGCCGGCTAAAACTCTATAGGTCAAAAAAGAAGCCATATCTAAACATGATCCAGAAGCGCAGGCGTTTTCTCTGGGCCAAGGCTCATTTAAAATGGACTGTGGCAAAGTGGAAAACTGTTCTGTGGTCAGACCAATCAAAATTTCAAGTTCTTTTTGGAAAACTGGGACACCATGTCATCCGGACTAAAGAGGACAAGGACAACCCAAGTTGTTATCAGTGTTCAGTTCAGAAGCCTGCATCTCTGATGGTATGGGGTTGCAAAAATACAGAAACCAATCCATGCAAGCGTGTGGCATGGGCAGCTTACACATCTGGAAAGGCACCATCAATGCTGAAAGGTATATCCAAGTTCTAGAACAACATATGATCCCATCCAGACGTCGTCTCTTTCAGGGAAGACCTTGCATTTTCCAGCATGACAATGCCAGACCACATACTGCATCAATTACAACATCATGGCTGTGTAGAAGAAGGATCCGGGTACTGAAATGGCCAGCCTGCAGTCCAGATCTCCATAGAGAACATTTGGCTCATCATAAAGAGGAAGATGCGACAAAGAAGACCTAAGACAGTTGAGCAACTAGAAGCCTGTATTAGACAAGAATGGGACAACATTCCTATTCCTAAACTTGAGCAACTTGTCTCCTCAGTCCCCAGACGTTTGCAGACTGTTATAAAAAGAAGAGGGGATGTCACACAGTGGGAAACATGGCCTTGTCCCAACTTTTTTGAGACGTGTTGATGCCATGAAATTTAAAATCAACTTATTTTTCCCTTAAAATTATACATTTTCTCAGTTTAAACATTTCATGTCATCTGTTGTATTCTGAATAAAATATTGAAATTTGAAATTTCCACATCATTGCATTCTGTTTATATTCACAATTTGCACAGTGTCCCAGCTTTTCAAACTTAATAGTAAACTCAATTTAATATACATTATCTGAAAACTAGTGCCAGGACATTTTTATACAATTTTTCTTTAAGTACATATTTTCTGTTTTATCCTGTTATTAGATATTTATTTGCAAAAAGACTAAATTACTGATTTTTAAAATGTGTTTTTAACAGTGCAAGAAATATCTCATGCCAGATCTGAATTAAACTGAATTAAAATGTATTGATTTGATATATTTTTGGATGTTTTTATTATTTTTGTCTTGAAGGGCCCTACATCTCAATATCTTACATCTCTCACCTAATTTCAGAGTTATCATATAATATCTTCCATTCTTATTCACACCCTATGTGTAGAGAATTAAAAAGGTTAAGCATGTGGTTAAGCTAGATGCAGAATTCTGGAAACAGAATGACGGGCAGGTCTCCACAGCGAGAGCAGCATAACCATGGTGCAAATACAAGTATCAGGGCTTAAGAAACAGACAGCCAGAGAATAGCCTGTCAGATACAGCAGCTGTCAGATCCCAGATCAGCTAATTCAAGCGCAGGTCACATAGCAGCATTAGGTGCTAACACACTGCAGCGCATAAGCTAGACTGCTGCTGGAGGAGGAGTGAAGCTTCATTCTATTCATGAAGTCTTATTAGCATAATCAGCTCAGTTCATTCAGGAGTGAACCTGAAGTTCTGTGAGGAACATGTCAATCACGTTTCAGGAGCATAGCCAACCTGAACAATTTCACTCACTGCTGCTAGAATATTCAAAAGAATTTTCCATGTCTCTTCCTATCTTCTCAGGCCTCCGTTCCATAGGGTTTGAGGGCGCACCAGACACAAATGAATCTTCCAGATGATTCGTTCAAACATAATTCCACACAAAATCCCAACTCAACACTCCAGACCCCAAAATCAACCATCTATCACCTAAGAAGAAGTTCAGTCTGAGCCAAGCTAGTAAAACCCCAGCTAAGTACTTTATTGCCTTGCAAGCTCTGGTCCACACCAAGATAACGGCAGAGATTGTTTGACCCCCCCAAGAGCTAAAACAGAGCCCTTCTTCTAAACAACCTATAAATGAACTCTGAGTGACATGGTTAAAATCCACAGAGACTGTTGTTACATATAAACTGCATCAAATAATTTAAAAGGATGCTAGTCAGACATACATTCAAACAGCCTTCTACTGCATAATTCTATATCATATCTATAACCAATACACGTGACCATTAGCATATATCACTCACAATTCATGTAATTGTATAACTATTTAATGATTGTTTGAAAGTGTACCTTGCTTGGTATCAGTATGATTGTATGCTCAGAATTCAGAAGATGGCTTGATCGAAATCTGTGTAGAATGTACCATGTCTAACTGTACTCTGCTTAGAGAGGGAAGTTAAGAGACCACCAATAACAGGTAATTTATGGTGAGGGGTGGGGACACTGTCACCCCTGAACTAAATATGATACCTAATTGGTCAGAACCCATCCTGGAGGATGGGCAGACATTTGAGTTTAAAATCTCAGAATACGAACAAAGAATTAGTTCAAGACAGAGGCAGACCAAGATCCGAGAAAATGGGTTCATAATTTCATTCAAGCCATCTAAATACTCTCATCTCACTTTCCTTTCTTTTACTTAGAACACAAGACTCAACGGAAAGAAAGAAACTAAGTTAAGTTTTGTTGCAAAATTTTAATCAACGATTCTACAGCAAACAACATCCACAAGACTTTCCATCCATCTGTCAACACACCACATGATTGGCTTCCCAAGAGGTCAATCAAAGATACAACAAGGCTGTCAGCAAATCAAAGAACCTGGGAAAACCCTGCAGCCAGGACCGAAAATTGAATCCCCATTCAAAGATGATACAAACTACAAACGCAAGTAATACCTCCAGATTATAAACTGAACTGGTGCGATATCAAATTTAAGAACCCCGTCTAAGAAACGATAGGAGGGTTAAATTAATGATCGATGGTTCATTCAGGTCATGTGTTTTAAATGCATATATTGCTAGAAATTTGGGATTTCATAATTTCACTCTCTTAAAACTCATTCTTTCCTCACTTCCCTCCTTTCTGCAACTGGTGTGAATGTGTGTGTGTGTGTGTGTGTGTGTGTGTGTGTGTGTGTGTGTGTGTGTGTGTGTGTGTGTGTGTGTGATATTAGTTTTACGTGTTAGAGTAATCAATAACTTTTACAACTTTCACTTTAGCCTCTATCAATGGCAGTGCACACAGCATGGAATTTTTGTGATTTATTCAACAAAAGTAACGTTACAATCGATCACAAATAGAGAAGGCCTACTAATCTACTTATTTAAGTTTCCCAACATTAATCTTGTACGATGAAAAGATTAATTATTCCGACGCATTTCATGATTGAAAGGAGTGCACAAGCATTTATATTGTGTAATAGCAGTAAAACACATGCAGAATCTGAACCCCTTAAAGGGGAGAAATTAAAGAACGCACTTCACATTAAAGATCATTAATTAGAGCTAACCAAGGGTATAGGGTATACGACAACAGATTAAGAGTAAAGATGATGCAAATTAAACAATGTCCCATTGCTTTCACTCACTCACTTTGATTTCCGATGCAATCTCCAGTCTTCGATCAAATTAAGTTGTTTAAATGAAGGAATACTTCCAGAGCTGTTCATACAAAAATGTATCAGGGTTGATCATTAGGGTTGTCGAAATTAATTGTTTCTTCGATGCATCGCGATGCAGACGAGGACGATTTGGTATCGGTTCAGTAATAGACCATAACCGATTATAATGTACTGATTCTTTTCACATACACATATACATTTTAATTAAAAATGCTCCAACTACTTTAAAAGCTGACATCTGGGCACATTTCGGCTTTTATGAACAACCTGGTGTAAGGACCGGTTTTACTGCTAAGACAAAAGCTGAGATCCAACACCCTGCATTAAAACAATAAAACTCAATCTGAAGAGAAGATCTCACAGAGAAACTGTAGGACACCGCCCTGACCAAAACCCTCTCCCCTTCTCTACCTCCCTTTCCCCCTTCCCCCTGATTCAAGTCCCAGAATGCAGATATACTACATATGCTTTATCTTGTGAATCTATTGTTTTATCCCTTTCATGTCTGGTGTCTTTTTAAAGGTCATAGTGCAATTGGTAAAATGGTCTCAACATCACTGAAGTCACTGGTAGGGTTAGAAAGATTGAAACATATGAGAATTGTGTTCTTTTTTTGAGTGGTCTCTCCAAAGATATCTGATCTTCTCCCCCCAAACTAGGTGTTTGTGTTGCAAATATTTACAACCCTTTGTTCTGGTCTGGGTATTTAAGGAAGGGTAGCAGGGTTGCCATTTGGGAATATTCTGTAGACAGAAGCCCCCATGCAGTGTTGTGTCAGTGTCATAAGAGACACTCACACACACTGTATGTATTGTGCCAGATATGACTCTTTGAAACTATTTTCATATTACTTAATTGTATTTTATGCTGAAAGTTGTGTACCATGGATTCATGTTTAATTATGTTCTTTAAGTTCTGTCTGGCCAAAATAAATGTTAATCTTGATTTATTCTGTATTTTTCATAAATCATTACTCAAGTAGTGTCGCATGAGGAGTTTTGTAGGAGTTTCCGTAAATCTTTCTGTCAGGGCAGATTCATACCGAGGACCCCATGACCGGAGCATGGCGCTAAGCATGAGGGGCAATCTGATTTCTGGGTGTCACTGTTATTATCAAGTTACAGCTCTCGTGACTATTGCTAAAATTACACTTTCTGTTATGAGTAAGCATTTGCGACTCACTTAAAGGTAAAATAGTTCACTCTGTAATCCTCTGTAATATCAGAACTGACTAATTTATGCGTCCGTGAGGTAATGTAATTATAATCGCGAGCATTATCCTCTGAGCGACTCCGGTCCCATGGAGGAACGAGTATTTGAAATTAAGAGATACTAAGAGAAATCAAAGATCTAAATTAAATCACAACTAAACTTATGATCAGCTGTTAAGTTACAAATGTAACAAATGTAACAAAGTTACAAAGAATTGGAGTAAGATCAAATTATTCATGGAGTCAGATTTAAAATTCGATGGTCATAAATTAAGTGAATCCAACAGAAGTGCTGAGAAGGCGAACACGCAGAAGTCCTTCGACCAGGCCGTTAGATTCCGGCCCTTGGGCTAACGGATGGACCTTACAAAATGGTGACCCTGACGTGATCTCCAGGATGCGAGTGTCTTTTCAGCAAAGTATTGGGATTACAACAAGCAAGAGGTGATTTCCTTCTCTTTCTTCAGCTGTGATGGTAAGTCCATTTTTTTGCTTTTAGAAATGTTGGGAATATATTGAATACTGTATAAACTGATGAAGGCTTGAGAATTAGACAACCAAAGTGCTTATCAGGAACATGAAAGCAACAGCGTAGAGTAGAAATGATATCCCTTGCTTTAAAATTCTCCTTGTTTGCATACACAGCAAGAGAGGAAATTTTATTTCGTACTCAAAAGAAGGCTGTAAGTTAAAGGTCCAGTTACATTTGTTTATTTGCTTTGCTGCAACAACACAGCAAAGAAAAAAAATGGCCACGTTAACGTGTGAACAAAATCTTACTGGAAAAAATCTCACTGCAATCCTTTGTGTGTAAAATGTGAAGGTGGACAAAACTGAGTCAGGACTGATGTCACAATTATAAATGTGTTGTGAAATATAGCGCTTTACTAGGGTCTTATTTCAGACATTGCTGCACTTTTGTGTCTTCATTAGTGTCTCAAAAGAGACTGAGAAAATTAACAGAACAAAGATGAACTTTGTCTTTCTTCATCAGACCTGTCTTTGTCAAACCTTTCTTTTATATGCAAATAGATTCTCCAAAGAATGCAATTGATAATATCTAAAAATAAGAAAATTGTGCCCAATTCTATATTGTGTAGTCACAAAATCTTTAAATTGAGCAATGATTTGACCCGTGCGCTCAGCGCTTATGGTTTATTGAACGTCCACAGCATCTAAGTTGATGACTGGTTTCCAGTTTGGTCTTGTTGCTGTCACACAATGATCACGCCAGCACAGCAGGAGCTGCAGGGCCAATCTGAAAGATCAGGGAGATTATAACACATGATTCTGGACACAGGACTCAGCAGAGACCCTCTTGAGACCAGCAAATAAAATTATTTTTTAATTCATACTATTTTAATATAATATGATTTATATTATGATTATAATGTAAATTATATTATAATGGCTAGGAATGGCTTTTGATCTCATGATGATTCAGCATTATTTAGAGGATGAAAGATTGTTGAAGGAGTAGAAGAAGGATCAGAATGTAGAAAGATGGGATGTGCATTAGGGAACAAGACGGCAAGAGCACTATCAGTGTTGAAATGATGGGAAGGAGAACATAGATGGTTAAAGAAATTAACGTTAAGAAAGAAAACTGAAGTGAAAAACCTAAAGAGAAAGAACTTCTTTACCTTCTATTTGTGCAAAAATCTTTAATGAGAAAAATTACAATGCCCAGTTAAATGATTAACCTGATTGCTGTAACTTGAATAGGCTGAATTCATTCAAGACCTAATCATTTACATTCCAATCTCAAACCCAGGGAGAGAGAGGAGGTGCGAGCTTTCCATTGTGATGCAATGACAAACAAAGGGGTGCAAGTTTTAGCAAACTCCTCACTGGGAGCATTAGATGGGATGGGATCTGATCGGGGAAGTTATTTACCGGGAATGTAATGAAAAGCTGTGTGTTATGTTAATCTCAGACATTGACTCCACAGGGTTGACACACCACAGAGATCCAAATGGTCAAGAGTTTGAAAGACACCATAAATACCAAAGAACCTGTTGCTCTAAACCCAGATCTGGCTTGTATAAACAGCATCATTCAAAGAGATCCCCCCAGGGGACCTGAGTGTGATAATGATCACAATACAGCAGATTGAGTAAACACAACTGCAACAACAGCTTAAGGTGCAACGGGTCTGACAGCAGTCAGATCTGACCATTATAAATCAGTTTACTTGACCTTTTTCCTTTACAGAAACATAATCATGATGATGATCCATGTCTTTGTAAACTAAAACAAATTCTCTCATAATGGCATAAAACCTTAACAGGTTAAAGCCATATGCAACAACTGTCTGGCTAAGACCATTGAAGAAAAAATAAGATAGCACCATCTATCTTAGTGAAATTTGTGTAAAGGTCCAATATTAGACTGTGTTTCTCTCTGTGTTTCTCTCTCTGTGTTTGTTTTCCTTTCAGGCTGATGGCTGCCACTCTTCAGACCCAGACTCCACAAGGGTCTGGGCTGGCCGGCATCAGCCAGGATACACACACACAACTTAACATAGGAGATGGGAGTGAAGATACTTCATGAAGCCATTCACACCCCACAGCACACATAGCTACATGGCTTCCCAGTGTAAAAACTGGAACTAAATTATACAACACAGATTATGGTAGGCTAGACACCACCCATCTCCTATACACAACATACACACACACACACACTTTTAACTCTAAAACCACACAACATCTCTACCTGGAATAGATCATAGGACTATCCAGGGCAAAATCATTAATATAATGCAAATCTATCATACATTATTCACCTTCATACATATAGGACAAGGGCAATTATTTTCATAATTCCTTTTCAGTTAGGTTGAACAAGTTTATGGCTTACAGCTATGTCAACTTCCTATATGTATTCCATGTAAGGTGCATAAAACATGTGCATGGCTATCGACACACATCAATTGATTGACAATTAATTGATCAGTAAATTGATGGACAAAATCTTTATTATGTCCAGTCATTGGTATTGTTGCAAACTGGGAGGGCCCCCTAGTTTCCAACATATCACTAATGACAATGAAAATATATCTAAAAGAGTTAGATGCAGAGTGCAGGCATTTCTATCAATTAATAAAACAATTCTCAGTCAGACCTGCCTTACCTTATTGAGTGTGTCTTAGCCTGTACATCAAATGCACAGAAGATAAGTGCAAAAGCTAAACTAGAGATTTTAAATATCTGTTTCTGTAAATCTCATTCTCTAAGTGATTTGATTGAAATATTAGCTTTCAGTAATGATTTGAAAGTAAAAACCAACTGATATAGACACTTTTATAATAACAATTATTAAATTGTGTAATTCCATGTTTAATTATGTGATATATTTTGATTATGCATACTTCTGGTAAATATACTTGTTATATTGATGTTTTGTTACCCTTCCTGTAATTCATCCAGACCACGTTTAAATTCCACTTCCATGTCAGTGGCAGTGAAGAATCTGGCTATCAAATGAGACCTACTCACTAAATATTTGACCCTGAGAAATGAGACCGTATTTACCACTCGCACTTCTGACATGAGTTTATCATGTGTTGTTTTTCTTATGTTCTTGTGTTTATCCAACAACTCTCTTTTCCCATCTCACAATAACCAGAAAGTCATCAGTGTTCAATTATTGCATGGTTATTCAGAAGTTGTTCAGGTGTCTCACACACAATGGAGCTTCATCAGTGAAATGATTCCTTCACCCATGGAGATCTGACCTGCCCGGCAAACCAAACCTTCTGCTTGAAGGTGACCGAGGACTTCTCAAAGGGTCAGCTACCTAAGAATCCTGGGGAGGACAGGACACAGATGCTTCCTCAAAGTGTAAAGACACTTTCCACTGACACTTTCTGCTAATGGACACAACAGACTTGGGACAACAAGTCATTCTACAGACTGAAAATTATCCCAATCAAGTGCAGGTGGAAGCAAACCTGACCAACAGGATCATAGATATCCTGTCCAATTGCGACAGCATCCAGTCAGCGCAGTACGCTTTACACCTAAAGGGACTGTGCCAGAGGTGTGTTTTGCAGTGTTTTCATCTTCATGTTCAGTCTGTCTTAATGTTGCTATTTCAGGTGACTACTTGATTCCTGCACCCATGGACTTGTGCTGTTAACAAGGATCAGCACCATGAACACTACGGAAACAACATCCAAAATATGGAAACAGGGAATATCCAAATATGTCCCCTTGGAAACTCATATGAATTTGTCCCAAGGGGCAGGGGTCGTCTGTAAGGACCGGTTTTACTGCTAAGACAAAAGCTGAGATCCAACACCCTGCATTAAAACAATAAAACTCAATCTGAAGAGAAGATCTCACAGAGAAACTGTAGGACACCGCCTGACCAAAACCCTCTCCCCTCTCTACCTCCCTTTCCCCTTCCCCTGATTCAAGTCCCAGAATGCAGATATACTACATATGCTTTATCTTGTGAATCTATTGTTTTATCCTTTTCATGTCTGGTGTCTTTTTAAAGGTCATAGTGCAATTGGTAAAATGGTCTCAACATCACTGAAGTCACTGGTAGGGTTAGAAAGATTGAAACATATGAGAATTGTGTTCTTTTTGAGTGGTCTCTCCAAAGATATCTGATCTTCTCCCCAAACTAGGTGTTTGTGTTGCAAATATTTACAACCCTTTGTTCTGGTCTGGGTATTTAAGGAAGGGTAGTAGGGTTGCCATGGGGAATATTCTGTAGACAGAAGCCCCCATGCAGTGTTGTGTCAGTGTCATAAGAGACACTCACACACGCTGTATGTATTGTGCCAGATATGACTCTTTGAAACTATTTTCATATTACTTAATTGTATTTTATGCTGAAAGTTGTGTACCATGGATTCATGTTTAATTATGTTCTTTAAGTTCTGTCTGGCCAAAATAAATGTTAATCTTGATTTATTCTGTATTTTTCATAAATCATTACTCAAGTAGTGTCGCATGAGGAGTTTTGTAGGAGTTTCCGTAAATCTTTCTGTCAGGGCAGATTCATACCGAGGACCCCATGACCGAGCATGGCGCTAAGCATGAGGGGCAATCTGATTTCTGGGTGTCACTGTTATTATCAAGTTACAGCTCTCGTGACTATTGCTAAAATTACACTTTCTGTTATGAGTAAGCATTTGCGACTCACTTAAAGGTAAAATAGTTCACTCTGTAATCCTCTGTAATATCAGAACTGACTAATTTGCGTCCGTGAGGTAATGTAATTATAATCGCGAGCATTATCCTCTGAGCGACTCCGGGTCCCATGGAGGAACGAGTATTTGAAATTAAGAGATACTAAGAGAAATCAAAGATCTAAATTAAATCACAACTAAACTTATGATCAGCTGTTAAGTTACAAATGTAACAAATGTAACAAAGTTACAAAGAATTGGAGTAAGATCAAATTATTCATGGAGTCAGATTTAAAATTCGATGGTCATAAATTAAGTGAATCCAACAGAAGTGCTGAGAAGGCGAACACGCAGAAGTCCTTCGACCAGGCCGTTAGATTCCGTCCTTGGGCTAACGGATGGACCTTACACTGGTAAGCACGACCTGGAGAACACATGTGCTGTGTTTAATGTGCAGTAGTTTAATGTGCGGTAGTTTGTGCGTTGGCTTAATGAAGAGATACTCTGTGGCAATGCGCGCTGCGGTAGCGCTGTCATATCTGGCTATAACATGACATATAGCCTATAACATGCTCTCACACGTTTATTTTTTAGCATTGTTGCGAGGAGTAAAATTTACATGTGTGGTTTTAACAACCAGATGCATTTAGACTTTAGTTTTGACTGTAATGCGGCCCAGACCACCTCCTGAAGTGGCTTTTAGTATTTACTTTTGTGTATTTATTCTAAATGCTTGAGTTTTATTTGATGTTTGATACATTTAAGAAGCTTGTTTTCTTTGAGCAGGTAAAATTAAAGGTTCAGTTCATATAACTGACTGCTTGTATTTATTGACTAAATTGTATACATGAGGATGCAGTGCATCATCAATGCATCGTCATATCGAATTGAACCGAATCGATAGCATGATAATCGTAATCGAACCGTGAGACCAGTGTAGGTTCACACCCTTATTGATCATATTTTTAAAAAGTCACATAATCTGGGTTTAAGGTTATAGTGTGCAATGACTATTGACAGAAATGAGAGATTAATAAACATGCTGAAACAATAAAAACATACAATACAGAAAAAAATGTTGCTCATTTCAAATGAAAAATGACAAATGGTAGGCCATCATGTAAGTCTAAATAAACTGTTTTAAAGTTCAGGTACGTTTAATTTCTTGTCAAAACTGCGTGTCCATTATTTTCTGCCAGCCATGCGGAGAGACTGGGCGGGGATTATTATGGCGCCCCCCTCTGAATGTAGACATAATGAATGGATTGTGTTTACATTACACTGAGATCCGATCACAATGCGTCCTTGACAACCTCTGGACCAGGACACTCTGACTGGATAACATTCCAATCAGAAACGTGTTTACACTTGTCTTTTCAATGTGTATGTGAACAACATCCGGTCTTCACTTTAGAATACTGATCCAAATGGACAGTAATTCCTTTAGAAGGATGTAGTAACACTTAAGTCATTACTATACAAAATATCAAAAGCTGACGATGACTTCAGTCATGAGAGTATTTATCTAAAAGTGTGTAAGACTGTGAAAACTGGAATGACTATAAGAAATGGTGACTCTCTGAGAAAACAAAGGAAATTAACATCTGAACTCACTCTTATGCATTTAGCGTCCTCATCTGAGACAACGTCACACTGAGTTAATCACCTAAGGATGCTTTAATTTACATTTCATTCACCCCACCCTCATCTCTCCTCTCCATGTGTTGAAATTCACCCAAAATCTATATGGTTTAATGTGAACAAGTATCATGCAGTATTGTACATGGTTGGTATCATCTGAAATGTCTCAGTGTGACTGGTACAAAGGTCTCATCCTCACAGAAGTAAAGTAAAGATAATAAAGGTTTTAAGAGTTTAGAGATATTTTGCTTAATGTGTGATGGGTGTGTCTTTGGCCAATTGGTCTTTACCTCCTGTCGTCAATACAGGTCTATAGGACTTGATTCATACTAATTCCCATTGTTAACACGTGTTTACATTTTCTTTCTTGGTCTGTGTATTTAAGGAGATGTTGCACAGAGATCAGGGCGATTCTGTAACCAGATCAAGCCCGTAATGCTGAGTGTCTTTCAGGCGCTCAGCATTATGTAATTTTCAGATGTCAGGTATACATCTTTTACTCGTTACTTCAGAACATTTGATGTTATGTATTGATTATTTTTAATTGATTATGTAATTGGCATAATACATTACCTGACTGTTAATAAATTGTTGCATTGATTTATTCTGACTTACTCTGAAATTATTGATTTTAGTGCATTATGATGAACCCTTTGTTACCGCAAATCTGCAACCATTGGTGAAGTACATACTTGATCTCGTATAGTATGGAGCTTAGAGCTCATCTGACGAGATTCTAGATTTCTGACTAAACTGCTCGACTTTAAGTTGTTATGCAGTCACAATATAGGGGGCCAGATAAAATACTATTGAGATAATACGGCATTATTTTATGGTACTGGCCATAACCTCTGGTTACTGTTTCAACCTTAACTAAGTTGTTATATACACTCACCTAAAGGATTATTAGGAACACCATACTAATACTGTGTTTGACCCCCTTTCGCCTTCAGAATTGCCTTAATTCTACGTGGCATTGATTCAACAAGGTGCTGAAAGCATTCTTTAGAAATGTTGGCCCATATTGATAGGATAGCATCTTGCAGTTGATGGAGATTTGTGGGATGCACATCCAGGGCACGAAGCTCCCGTTCCACCACATCCCAAAGATGCTCTATTGGGTTGAGATCTGGTGACTGTGGGGGCCATTTTAGTACAGTGAACTCATTGTCATGTTCAAGAAACAAATTTGAAATGATTCGAGCTTTGTGACATGGTGCATTATCCTGCTGGAAGTAACCATCAGAGAATGGGTACATGGTGGTCATAAAGGGATGGACATGGTCAGAAACAATGCTCAGGTAGGCCATGGCATTTAAATGATGCCCAATTGGCACTAAGGGGCCTAAAGTGTGCCAAGAAAACATCCCCCACACCATTACACCACCACCACCAGCCTGCACAGTGGTAACAAGGCATGATGGATCCATGTTCTCATTCTGTTTATGCCAAATACTGACTTTACCATCTGAATGTCTCAACAGAAATCGAGACTCATCAGACCAGGCAACATTTTTCCAGTCTTCAACTGTCCAATTTTGGTGAGCTTGTGCAAATTGTAGCCTCTTTTTCCTGTTTGTAGTGGAGATGAGTGGTAGCCGGTGGGGTCTTCTGCTGTTGTAGCCCATCCGCCTCAAGGTTGTGCATGTTGTGGCTTCACAAATGCTTTGCTGCATACTTTGGTTGTAACGAGTGGTTATTTCAGTCAAAGTTGCTCTTCTATCAGCTTGAATCAGTCAGCCCATTCTCCTCTGACCTCTAGCATCAACAAGGCATTTTCGCCCACAGGACTGCCGCATACTGGATGTTTTTCCCTTTTCACACCATTCTTTGTAAACCCTAGAAATAGTTGTGCGTGAAAATCCCAGTAACTGAGCAGATTGTGAAATACTCAGACCGGCCCGTCTGGCACCAACAACCATGCCACGCTCAAAATTGCTTAAATCACCTTTCTTTTCCATTCTGACATTCAGTTTGGAGTTCAGGAGATTGTCTTGACCAGGACCCCTAAATGCATTGAAGCAACTGCCATATGATTGGTTGATTAGCTAATTGCATTAATGAGAAATTTAACAGGTGTTCCTAATAATCCTTTAGGTGAGTGTAGGTTGATTGTAGGGGGCTACATGGGTACTTTTTAACAATAGCAAACATGGTGGCATTGTTAAATCACTTTAGCCATAACCTCTGGTCAAAGATCGAACTGGCGAGTTTGTGATCAAGGGCCCGCATAGCGGCCGGTGTGAGGACCCTGTGTGACTTTTAGAACCTAATGAATGATTTCAATAAGAGTAAAGAGTTAAACAGATTAATCAAATGTATAGTTAAATTGTTATACAAATGACCTAATAATCAATTGGCATTCTAACCTAAATTCGAGGTCATGATAAAATGGAGTCAGATAAAGTTAAATTGAAACTAAATTACTATGCCCCGCTGAAAAGATTGAACCCGCCAATCATAAGCCTCCATTGGGACGATTGGGCGGGCTTTACAGTGAATTACCTCATTCAACTGAGTGCTATTACTTACTAATTTAATATAGGAAATAATGAGAAGCAAACTAAAAGTCCATGATAATGACACTAAATGAGCAAATGACTGAATATCCCTGACAGGAACAGTATTTTACCAACATTTATACAAATAAACACGTCATAAACAATTTATATATACTATTTTTCTGCTGATGTTTTGAGAACATTATAAAAGACCACATAACTTTAATGTGAGTTTATTGAGGCAGAAGTCATAGTTAATAGTTAGATATTAGTGTGAATTGGAATCTAAAGTATTTTAACGACTTTAACAACTTTAACCGCTGGTGTCGCTGTTGGACAGTGTCACTTTAGAAAAAATGAGTGATTTATACGTTTTTAATAGTATATTTTGTAATAGTTTTATTTTGTACTGTGGATAATTTTCTCAATTTGTTGTATGATTTGGCACCGCCTCTCTTGGGCAATATGAAACACCCCTGATATTAAGTAGATTGGAGTGACATGATTTTAATTTTAGGGTGGGCTACTCCTTAACTCACCCACAGGTTCATCAAAGGTTTTAGGGTTGTGACTAACACATGTAATGTCGTCCACCTCCTCTCCTGCAAAAACACACTTCCTCATTCCATCTGTACGTTGCCACCTCAGGGCAGCAACGTCCTGACAGGCTAAGGTAAGCGGAAAAGTGGGATATGATTGGCGACTGACTATTTGCAGTTCGTCATCAGGATGACATGAAAATCCATAGGGAATAAGAGATGCTTCTCACGTTGGCTGGAATTGACCATCGATCGATGCAGAGGGAAATTGGTCCTCAGAGTACGGGAGCTAGACGAGGTTAAGAGAAGCTGTTTGGTGAAGCATTAGCCAAAGATTATTTATGGGCAAACATATATCCTGTTTGAAGCCCTCTTATTCAAGCTCTCCAAACTAAAGGCTATGCGTTATTTTGCTAAGTAATGTGAATCACAGGAGTCTAGGAGTTGAAATGGTTTTATCATTGAGTGAGCATATAATTAAAAAAAATAAATTAAAAAAATAAATGTTTTAAAACAAACAAACAAAAAAATATATATTATTGTGGGTAAAATGGTGACCTCTTCTCTTTCTTTCCTTGCGGGTGGATGAGAGATAAATCATTGTGTTTGTTTGATAAAGATATTTTGCGAGCCCTGTGGGCAATTCATTCCCACACGCTTTCACAACAATCCCTTACTTGTACTGACGGGAGCTGAATCTCATTAAATATGAAAATCATATCCAATCCTAGCCTTGGGCGTTTACTTCCAAGTCTTCAATGCGGCACGCCCATAAATGCAATGCAATGCAATGTCTTAAATGCAATGTCATGACAATCACTGCACTTATACTACTATATATGTGACATATAATTCTGCACAAATGTGCAAATCACTTTTGCAACCTGGGCAAAAATCACTTGTGATTATATATACAGAGGGTTCAAAATAAACAATCATCACCCACCAAATGCAAGTAAAATTTGGCTTTTTAAACTGCAAGACGGATAGTTGAACCCTTGTTGTTTTATCTGACATTTATTTGACAAGTGATGTGAGCAAACCAAAATCAAAAGACATGCTAGATTAAAGTGACTTCTTAAACAGATGGAAGCGTTTGTGCTTACATACACAAAGTTCCTCTCATGATCTTTCCTGATGTAGAAATTCTTCATGACTTCATGTATAACAAATCTTACCTCAGTGAAAAATTTACTATACAAAGTTTAATCAAGGAAGTTTAAAAATATAACCGCAATACTTCCTGTATTAAAAGGATATTCACCCCAAAATTAACCTCAAAGTCACCCCTCATTCCTCACTTTTTTGCTTCTGTGGGGCTTGTGTTCTCTATTCCAAGTTTTTGTGAGGAACCGATTGAAACTTAAAACGTGTCATGAACTGGCATTTTTATTTTTATTTTATACTGTTGTCTGAGGTCAACTTCTGACATTGGTGTGGTTTTTACATTCAAAAGCATCATAATGAATAAGTAATAGGCTATTTTCTACTCTGGTTTTGAGCCTCTCTCATGGAACACTCGGTTTTTATGGGCGTGCCGCATTGAAGACTTGGAAGTAAACGCCCACGGCTAGGATTGGATATGATTTTCATATTTAATGAGCTTCAGCTCCCGTCAGTACAAGTAAGGGATTGTTGTGAAAGCGTGTGGGAATGAATTGCCCACAGGGCTCGCAAAATATCTTTATCAAACAAACACAATGATTTATCTCTCATCCACCTGCGATTGATTGGAATTATTTTTTTATTACTTGGCCAGCCGGTGGATATAACCGTGAACCGCACACACACACACACACACACACACACACACACACACACACACACACACACACACACACACACACACACAGACACAGCCCTGGGACGTTGGGCTTTGCGAGCCCTGGCCCATACATGTCTGAGTCTGATCCCGAATCGCAATGAACCAACACCACCACAAATAAAGGATTCTTCAGTCTTTGACTGGGTGCTAAGGTATGTTCAGTTAGACACATACACATAATCAATAGATGTCAAACGATATGTAACAATGCAATACTGTCACATATAAAAAAAAATTTTACTCAATCATTCATGTAATCTCATCCTGTCTGCAAATCCAGTCTTTTGTTTACAAACAAATCTGTGGTGAAATGAAGGAACAAACGTGCAATGTCTTCCCCACGTGAGCTGGATATTCATTAAAAATAAAGTCCATCCATGCATTCATAATATTGGAATCCGAATGACGCTTATGTGGCATGTTTATTGTTTAGAAGTTCGATCTGGTTTAGCTCTATATAGACCTATGTCATGTCAGGCACGAGTCGGTGTGCTGTCGGTGTAGTCGGTGTATCTGATATGCTGAAAACTGCTACGTTAACGTTTCTTTGTGCATTATGTGACGAATAACATAAATGGCATTCAAATCTGGGAAATTCGAAAAGGTTGGAAGTAGTTTGCATCCCTGGAAATCAATGTCTGTCGTTTAACACTTTTTTTTTAATCGTACACAGTCGCCAATTATTGCTGTATTGTCTTGTCATGTTAAGCTGCTTATCTTACATCGGCTCGCATTCTTCAAGCATTAAAAAGCGCCACACTGCTCAGTTTTTGTGGACCATAAATCCCACCTCCTTTGATCTCAAACATTTTAACATTGACGAGTGCTTTTAGACTGGTGCACTGAGACTGAGCATGCTAAATAGATTAGAATTTTTGCCTCAAGTGGGTCGCGCAGGCAATTGGGCAATAAGGGCTATGTAAATTTTATAATTTGTTCTTCATATATATTTACGTAGCAACAGGCCGGCCACATTGTCCATTGCTCCAGATGGCCAGTCTGCCCCTGACTTCTACTAACTATAAGTAACTTTGCAACTACATGTCAAATACTTCAGATTAATTTGCAACTGCATGTCAACTAACTCTTACCCCCAGTATTACAGACATGATTTAAGCTAGTCCCGGACTAATATGCATATTTGAGCTGTTTTAACTGAAAGCAACTTGTACTGACATCTTAAAATATGTCAGTGCCATTGTTTTGTCTCCAGATGCACACCAGTAAGGTTTTTTTTTTTTTTTTTTTTTAAGGCACATTTATAAAAGCTACTTAAATGTCCTAACAGAACTAAGGCCTTATCCTGGCTTAATCTAAACTCTGTTTGTGAAACCTTAGAGTGTTAGTAGACTGTTAGGGTTAGTAGAATCTGCCTACTAACGGTTGTTACCATTTATAAAGACAGTTTTTTCTTGAAAAAAAAAAAAAAAAAAAAAACAAAATTAATTTCGTTATACTGTACTTGTACATGTGTAATGACAAATAAACTTGAAACTTATTGTTGTAAATATGGATCTTTTTTCTTATAAAAACTCATCGCTTCGCTTTAGATGGCATGTATTAACCCCCTGGAGCCGTATGGATTACTTTTATGGATGGATGCACTTTTTTGGGCTTCAAAATCTCAGGCACTCCCATTATAAAGCTTGGAAGAGCCCGGATATTTTTTAATATAAGTCAAATTGTGTTTGGCTGAAAGAAGAATGTCATATACACCTAGGATGGCTAGAGGGTGAGTAAATCATGGGATAATTTTCATTTTTGGGTGAACTAACCCTTTGATGCTGCTTTCCTCATTTCCTCATCAACTTTCATTAAACAATGCGCATCCAAGATATTCTTCAAAAATGCTATTCTTATGAGAGACGTGCTCAATTTGTATACCCTGTATAGGCCTACAGTATGTTGCTATATTTTCATCCCCTACCCCAAGTTGAATAACTACAGATGGTACGAACTTGACATCGGAGCAGGTTGAATAAAAGACGATTTTGCAGTTTGAGGATCACAGTGTTTCAGATTAAAAAAATGACCAACTGACACTTTCACGCTACACACCAAATACCTATCATCTCTGTCCTCAAAGCTGACCTTCAGCTGGTGTGAAAACGATTAAGTTTGGATGTCCAAAACCATTCTTTTTTTCCCCCCTTTTGGCAGCAGAGTGCAATATTACCTTAGAGATACACTCATCTCTTTCTGCATCAAAGAGCTCAGCTGTCAGACTGGCCGGTGAATACAGCCTAATGTGTGACTCTGGCTGTGAAAGTGAGAGAGAGCGAGTCTGTGCGAGGTAGAGCGATAGTGAGAGGAGATGGGCTGAAAACAGGTGCATAATAGATCCTGTGTGTATCCAAGAATGCTTTTGCTGTGTATGCAATGTGTGTGTGGATATTACAGAAAAATAAATGGTGAGCGCACAAGTGTGTCTGATGTCTGACGTACAACAAATGAATTTCCGTAATGCAGGATTTCTTATTCTGCCAAATCTGCTACTCTGTGTGTGTGTGTGTGTGTGTGTGTGTGTGTGTGTGTGTGTGTGTGTGTGTGTGTGTGTGTGGTGAAATAGGAAGGAAAGCTTTGGCTCACATGCATCTGTAAATCTCAGTACAAGCCAGAGAGCAGGCAACTGAGCAATGGGTCACTTTAGCAACCAATCAGGCTTTAAATAACCGCACAGAGCAGAACTAGCCAGGGGAGACAGGGTGGCCGTAAAACAGCAGGTAAGTACAAAGATGTGGATATCAATAACCCTATTTTACATTTCCCAAATCTCATTTCAGATATATATGGAAAAGTTCACTGAAATATGTGAAAAATGTGACTGATCGGGCATAGCATCCAGACTTAATAATGATTCGCCTTCTGAAGCCTTGTATCTAGGATACATAAAATCTATAAATAGCCTATACCCTAAATATTCACTGCATTAAGGGGCTAATTCACCCCCTCAAATTACCCCAAATTCACCCCTCACTCATCACTTTCTTGACCATTGAAAATTTAACATTTTGAATATTTCAATGAAAAGACAAAAGTATAAGACAAAAGTCTTATAAAAGGAACCACAAACGTCTGTAATACTCATGTTATGTATTCCATGTCCTCTAACATATCTGAAAATCTTGGAGTTTGAGAGAAATACCAATGTCTGAGATGTAAAGGAATGCTTATGATATAGCATGATATTTTTAAACGATATCAGTAACCCTATTCTACATTTCTAAAATCTCATTTCGGATATACAGAATGCGGGAAGAGTTCACTAAAATAAAAAAAAAAAATAAATAAAAAAAAAAAAAAATATATATATATATATATATATATATATATATATATATGACTGATTGGGCATGGCAGTCACACTTACCACTTCAGCTCTGCAGCATATTTTGAATGATTATGATGGATGCAATATTGGACCCATGGGTGGGGCGCAGAGTTGAATTGGTTAAATATGATTTTCCCTCTGAAGCCATGTATCTAGGATACCTAAAATGTATAAATATGCCCTAAATATTCCCTGCAATCAAGGGATCAAAATACAAAAGTACAAATATGGGGATATCAATAACCTTATTTACTATATTTTACTTACTATATACTCTCATTTCGTATATAGAAAGGTTCACTGAAATATTATGTGAAAAATTGTGACTGATCGGGCATGGCAGCCAGACTTGATAATGCATGGGTTCCTACCAAGTAAATAAGAAAGTAAATAATTGAGGTCGGGCGATGGGCGAGCATATATTCACAAAGGCCAAGCAACTGCAGAGTATATTAAACACCAGCCATGACTGTAACATGACCATTGGAATTGAGAGATACAAGAGCTGTAATCCCGTTCTCACAGTGCTCAGTACATAATAACTCCACTTGAAATCAATCATCCAGGTAAACAAAGCACATGCTTTGCTGCACAGCACGACAATGGAAAATATGAACTGAGACCCACTGTGACCCAAAGAGCCACCACACTTGCCATTCCATTTGTGTCCATTTGCTCTTATATAAGAAAAGATAATTCACCCGTAAGCTAAAGCTAACTTGTGTACATGTGTACTAGCTAAATCTAGAACTTAATTTAAGTATTTATGATGCTTTTGATACCACAGGGAGAATGAGAAGACATGCAGTTATTGGATTTTTCCATGCAAAGCTGAATGGTTTTCTCTCCACAACACCGGAGTTCAAAGCCACTTTGCCGTGCCTGGAAAGAAAATAAGAATCCTGTGCCTGGTGAATGAAAGCCTGGATAGAACAGGCTGGGATCATAGGTCCGTGTTTTCTTTGTGAAGGTGGACGGATGAGAAGGTGTGGAGGAGTGAGATGGCGCAGGAGGGGGTAACACCGCCAGGGCTTTGATCTGCTAAAGCCCTTTCACCCACAGACCAACAGGGAATCTCAGGCTTTACCCCCTCATGTGATGCTCCATATGAGGGAACATTTGCTCCCTCTGAAGCCTTGTCAACTCATCTTCATGTCTTCCAACGAAACTGCACACAAAATAAGGCATAAACTAAGGATGAAAAAAAAAAAGTCTCAAATTCAGATAGTGGCATTTTGTGGCTTGATTTCTCCTGGTGTATTTAGTCATAAATAAACAGTTTTTGAACAGGATTTGACAAATTAACCACCAATAAACTGGGCAAGCATTATTCGTAAATTTTGAAGTATGGACCAAATTCTTAGGCCCTGTTTACACCAGGTATTACTTGGGCGATCGGACTGAGGGAGACATACACCCGTTTACACCTGTTGTTTTAATCCGTCTCTTTTGTCCACTTTCAACCACTTCTGTCCTGATTTATTTGAGGGGAGTCAGATGAGCGAGAGATGTGGGAGGAGCGAGTGAGACCTCTCATGAGGGAGCTCGGAGGCATATAAGGACGAGCGACACCAGTGAAGGACAAGAGAGGACCAGGCCTGGACTTTATGTTGCGTTTTATTTATGTTTTATTATGTGTGTGCGTGGCAGTCATCTGTGAGGGGCTGCCCGCAGTTTACTTTCATTTTGTTTATTTATTAAATGAATGTTTGCCGGTCCCCGCTTCCTTCCTTTCCATATCTACAAACATTGCGTTTGTAGACAGTTTTATTTTAATTTTTTTTTTCAGAACTTTCGTTTAAATGTACAAAATAAGCTTGCACAAGTATATGAATGCACCCGGACATAATGGAAAAAACATAGAGAGCATCAGCTTTCGTTTGTGACGAAAGCTTGACCATTTTTCCTGCTTCTAACACATCAACTTTGAGGACAAAATGTTCACTTGCATAAACACAGATGTTATGCCTGATCGGTGTATACAAACCCGATTCCAAAAAAGTTGGGACACTGTACAAATTGTGAATTAAAAAACAGAATGCAATGATGTGGAATCAAATTTCAATATTTTATTCAGAACACAACATAGATGACATATCAAATGTTTAAACTGAGAAAATGTATCACTTTAAGGGAAAAATAAGTTGATTTTAAATTTTATGGCATCAACACATCTCAAAAAAGTTGGGACAAGGCCATGTTTCCCACTGTGTGGCATCCCCTCTTCTTTTTATAACAGTCTGCAAACATCTAGGGACTGAGGAGACAAGTTGCTCAAGTTTAGGAATAGGAATGTTGTCCCATTCTTGTCTAATACAGGCTTCTAGTTGCTCAATTGTCTTAGGTCTTCTTTGTCGCATCTTCCTCTTTATGATGTTTTCTATGGGTGAAAGATCTGGACTGCAGGCTGGCCATTTCAGTACCCGGATCCTCCTTCTACACAGCCATGATGTTGTAATTGATGCAGTATGTGGTCTGGCATTGTCATGTTGGAAAATGCAAGGTCTTCCCTGAAAGAGACGACATCTGGATGGAAGCATAAGTTGTTCTAGAACTTGGATATACCTTTCAGCATTGATGGTGCCTTTCCAGATGTGTAAGCTGCCCATGCCACACGCACTCATGCAACCCCATACCATCAGAGATGCAGGCTTCTGAACTGAGCACTGAGAACAACTTGGGTTGTCCTTGTCCTCTTTAGTCCGGATGACATGGCGTCCCAGTTTTCCAAAAAGAACTTCAAATTTTGATTGGTCTGACCACAGAACAGTGTTCCACTTTGCCACAGTCCATTTTAAATGAGCCTTGGCCCAGAGAAAACGCCTGCGCTTCTGGATCATGTTTAGATATGGCTTCTTTTTTGACCTATAGAGTTTTAGCCGGCAACAGGGAATGGCATGGTGCATTGTGTTCACCGGCAATGTTTTCTGGAAGTATTCCTGAGCCCATGTTGTGATTTCCATTACAGTAGCATTCCTGTATGTGATGCAGTGCCGTCTAAGGGCCCGAAGATCACGGGCATCCAGTATGGTTTTCCGGCCTTGACCCTTACACACAGAGATTGTTCCAGATTCTCTGAATCTTTGGATGATATTAGGCACTGTAGATGATGATAACTTCAAACTCTTTGCAATTTTTCTCTGAGAAACTCCTTTCTGATAGTGCTCCTCTATTTTTGTCCGCAGCATTGGGGGAATTGGTGATCCTCTGACCATCTTGACTTCTGACAGACACTGCCACTCTGAGAGGCTCTTTTTATACCCAGTCATGTTGCCGATTGACCTAATAAGTTGCAAATTGGTCCTCCAGCTGTTCCTTATATGTACATTTAACTTTTCCGGCCTCTTATTGCTACCTGTCCCAACTTTTTTGGAATGTGTAGCTCTCATGAAATCCAAAATGAGCCAATATTTGGCATGACATTTCAAAGTGTCTCACTTTCAACATTTGACATGTTACCTATATTCTATTGTGAATAAAATATAAGTTTATGAGATTTGTAAATGATTGCATTCCTTTTTTATTCACAATTTGTACAGTGTCCCAACTTTTTTTGGAATCGGGTTTGTATATATATATATATATATATATATATATATATATATATATATATATATATATATATATATATATATATATATATATATATATATATATATATATATATATATATATATATATATATATATATATATATATAAAAAAAAATAAAACTTGCAAACATATTGTAGTACTTAAAGCAGCTTGTTGCCACACAATATGCTCACTGTGACTTTTGATATTGACCCAAACATGGACTCATTATTCCATTTCGCTTCATCAAATAAAAGCAGTTGAATGTTAGAGGACATTCTTTTTTTTGTTGAGTATATAATGGAACCTGCAGCAAGGAGAGCAGGGCGATGAGAAAACCTAATGTGTAACCCATTTACTCAAAACAACCTATTAAATGTATCTACTAAAATACAGATAGAGGTATTTTATAATACAAAAGTTTTAAACTACAGTATGCAGCCTTATTTTAAGTTGGAGGGGTTAATGAAATCATTGAAGTTTTCTGGAAGAATCACTATGAAACGTCAATCAGATAAAGCACAGTACTATCAGCTGTGAAATAGATGTTACATCCCGCACTCACAGAGGGCCTATTGTTGACTTTCAATCAATATCCTTCAATTAGTGGTTGTCAAGAACGCATCCAAGAGCTAGTAATGAGATGCCTTTGGGAGCAAACTAACTTGTCATAGACACTGTATATTAAAAGACAATATCTGTCAAGCATTGAGGTTGCCAAAATGAGTTTTCAATAAAAATATGACGTTAAATGACAGAGTAAGCTGTTAGCTTTCAGGGGAAGTCAAATTTAAATTTTATGTATTTGAGCCCCAAGTAAACAAATCTGTCTGCCATAGATGATGGACATAGTGTATTGCAAAAACATTTTCAAAGTGCTTCGTGAGAGCTAGGCTATGTTGGCCTATAACTTCTATAGATGAGCACTGACAATTCAGCAGTTTCAGTTAGCCACAATTGAATAGTTGTTCCAAAGACTTATGACTGTATTCTGTGGAACATAAATGGTGAATTTAGAAATAACTCAAGAATAAATGGTCCCATATTTTTTTTTTTCCAAATTGAATGAAAGAGATGTGAAGCTGTCCAAGCTGCAATCCTCATTCATTAGCTACATTGAAAAGCGTATCAAGCGTATCATATTTTTCTTTAATTACCTTTTGTGTTCCAAAAGAAGAAAGAAGTTCATGTGGATTTGAAATGGCATGAAGGTCAACACTGATTCATTTTTGGGTGAACTATTCCTTTAAGACTTGTGAAATGTTTAGATATAGGAGGATGTGGCTATTTTGAAGACCTGTCTTTGTTGTTGTTGTTGTGCTGTCTGGAGATGAGGTGGCTAAGATACCTCACAAAGTCCCGAAGGCCAAATTATTCTGCTTTTGCTTTGATCAAACTGTGTCCTGCACATTCCTCCTCTCGCTTCAAAGCAGGAAGGCTAGAAAGAACATGTGGCCTGAAGCGAGAGAGAGAAGTCATGGTGACCTCAGTCAGTTTCTTAATAAGCCTAAATTTTGATTCAGTAAGGGGAGAACATTTTATAACAGATTACCAGAAAAATAAATAAATAAATTAAAAAAATTATACGCTATAAACCTTCCTCAACATTAATTGAGCAAAATGCTAATATCTACCTGTAACTATCTGTCTGTCCATCTATCTTCAGGATTTCATACCAGCCATGAAAATTACCTCTCAATACAATGCAATGCAAATGTCATGTTACCAAAGTGCTTTCCAAAAAATAGCACAAAATAAATATATAAATAAATACAACAAACAAACATACATTCACACAAGACATTAAGATAGTAATTATTATTATTTTGGTCAGTTTCAAATGCCATAAATAGAAGAACCTTTTATGTTTGCTTTTTTTCTGCTTGGCTGGTTTCCCAAAAAGCAGGATAAGTCATTCATAGCCTGCGAAAAATGCAATCTCAAGTAGGGAGAATTCATTTTTCTATGTATAAGAAAAGAGCAACACTCAAAAAGCCCACTGTGTATGCAATTTCTCACTGAGCTTTTGGCAGATTGACGTGCACTGTGAAGAAAAAGAAAAAGAGGAGTGACATCACAATGAAAATGATATAACAGTTAGTGAAATGCAAACACTAACATTTGACATATTATGAAAAGCACCAAAGTGTGATCTCGCATGCATTAGCTTGTCACCAAGATGATTACAATGCACTTTTCATCGGGCAATCAAAAACATGCCAGGATTCTTCCATTTTGTTGAATATAACTACACCGTAATAGAAACATAAATAATACAATGCACTGCACTACTGAACTTACAATGAGGAAAACTCACTAAACACCTTTTTGTGTTATATTCTTATATTACAATTCTGTAGAAGTTCTTATGACATAATATCTTCCTGAATTATAAAGGGCCATGTTGATTTTTTGATTAACAACCTTAGCAGTATCAGATTACATATTTCATTCTTAATAGGGTGCTGTACAAAAGATAATGAAAAAAAAGGATCAATGCCCACTAGGCTAGCCAGGATAGTTTGCAAAAAACAAAAGTTGATGGGTTTGAATAGATCAGTTTTACATCGGGGATATGTTCAGGGGAGAAAATAAAAGAAGGTTCAAGGAGAAAAGAAAAGAGTCAGTATAATCAGGGCCTCTGGAGAAGGCTAGATACATGGACACATAATATCAACATATTTAAATTCTTACCAATTACTTGTCTATTTAATCATTAATTACACCAACGCTAGCTGGAGAAGTAGGGCACACTTTGTTTTTGTATCCTTTAGCTACATCTCTGTAATCATGATCAGGACCAGCTTTCTCTGGGACCAGGGGTGCTTCTAAGTGGACAATGGCCAAATATATAGTTATATGCAATATCATCAAATACATATATAATGTGTATATATATATATATATATGTGTGTATATATATGTGTGTGTGTGTGTGTGTGTGTGTGTGTGTGTGTGTGTGTGTGTGTGTGTGTGTGTGTGTATGACCCCAAAAGTCACAACCCTCTTCAATAACGCACCCAATTTCAATAACGCAGCTATAGCTTGACGGACAGACGGATGGACGATGAGATGGGATGGGATGTGAAAGGAACACTCAAGGCTCAGAAATGACTGGAGTTCTTGAGGTAACAGCTCAAAGGATAATACGATTTTCAGTAAATAATTACTTATTTCGGTACAACTTTTACAACTGCAGAAGACTCGGAATATAAGCACACAAATTGCATGGACTTTATGATAAGCTGGTTTTTAGGCCTAAAAACATGGGTTTGGAATAATATTGATGATGTGTTAATCATAGATTTTATTTTTATTTTTTATTTTTTTTGGTGAACTGTTCCTTTAAGTAATCCATGAATCCAGGCTCACTTCCTCATGAGAGTTTTCCTTGATTCTTTCCTCCACTTTATTTGGATCATAACACAACATGGTGGTGGTGCAGATTAATTTGGCAATACATCATGTGAACTCTCCACAGTGACATACTACTATTTTCTGCATATGGAAGCAAACTGGATTAAGTCCAATATTAAAGACATTAGGCCTCCAGGTACCATGCAGCTATTGCAAATGTCAAGAGCCATTTTTCAGCTATTCTGTGCCACGAGTCTGCTTTATGTCAAAAGCATCACATGAGAATACTTATACATAAAAAAATAAAAAAAAAATAAAAATAAAAAAAAAAACTGGCAGTGCACAGCTCTGGTTAAAAATGTGACGCAGGTATTTTTGACTTCTAGTCAAAAGCTAAAGTTGGGTGAAGCCATGGAATGATGGATTGTCGGCTAGGTCTTGCATGACGGTTTGCGTTCCCGCTAGGCTTGTTGCCCAAGGCTTGGTCCTCTCTTTGCTCCGGAGGGAGCTTGAAGTTATCTTTGACTGTGAAAATAACAGCCATTCTTCTGACCAGCATGTGTGTTGTATCAGAGGCTTGTTAAATCACCTTGCTGGAGGAATTCCCACTGGAGAACGGGGTGCTGTGATCCTGCTCTGTGGGGATGGTTGGAGGGCATGCCAGCACTGCCTGCTGCATTCCACCTGCTATACATGCATCCCAATGGGCTTTGTCATATGAACATTCATGAAGAGCAACGTAGGTGTGCACACATCTCATAACGGCCCAGAGGAACATTCTGAGAAGGCGCAGATAAGAAAAAAAAAACATGCCGTAATGAAATATTCAATAGAGATGGGCATACACACATGCGCACACACAGGCTTACAGTATAAACTCTCAGCATATATACATGCAAGACCTTATGACGGATATAGCACACTGAAAGTCACACTTGATAAAATTAGCTTTTCCTTTCAGCTGTGTGTGCTGAACCAGTTCATACACACTCTTAAAAATAAATAAAGGTTCTTTATTGGCACTACACTCTTAGAAGAAGAAAAAAAAAGGCTCAATGGGGTTCTATATAGAACTCTATTATTTTCTTGACTCAATTTTAAAGAACCCTTTATATAGTTCTATATAAAGAGAAATGCCTTAAATGAAACGTGTTCCACCATGATAGAAACCCTTAAAAGGTTCTATATAGAACCTTTTCTTCAAATAGTGTATGATTACATGAACTTTTAACATCCATGCAACCTTTCCATCGCACAAACAGCTCCTTACGGTGGAAAATGGTTCATTTAATAATTGTTAACTGAACAGTTCTTCAAGGAACCCAAGGAAACTTTTTTTCTTTTGATGAGTGTAGATGTTGCTCATCTGAAATGCCATTATTTTAGACACATGCCTACCTTTGCATAAAACTCAAATATTGCATACAATTTTTATTTAAAAGGTGCAGAGTAATCAGTATTGTAATCCTGCCTTCCAATTAAATTAAATAAACATTTAAAGATTAAATAAATTCATTCTAAACCCCAAAATCCATAGTTAATATAATACAAATCAAGCATAGTTTGAAATCCTTTTATACAAAGTTTTGTACACAGTTTTATTGCTTCCATGGTCAGTGTTTGAATATTATCGAAGTGGTTATTATGGGTTCAATAGCTGAAAACTCTTGAACAGTCCTTCAAAAAGCTACTTTAATACAAGAGAACCCCGTATATCGCAGTCTAGCCTGCTTCCTTTTTTTACCGCTTTAGAATCACAAGCTGTCTCACCACACAAAGCCCAGCTCACCTACATTGTTTTCTAGGGCGAGAAAGCTGACAATGTGCAGCACACTAGACTCTGAGAATTATTTAGAGCAGTCGTCGCACGCCGGATCCAACGGCAGGCTCCACTACCTATCGCATGAGACAAAAAGACAGACCTCGGTTTCCTCCTTGCTGAGCAGCATCAAACTTTCCCGGCTCTGTGTTCTTGTGTTGTACAGAGACGTCACTTGAGAACTGAGAGAAGGAGATTCTGCCAGTGTGCCCAATTCGTAGTGCACCTGCTGTTCAGATGACAGCATTAAAACAAATCTGTTTTTCTCACCCTGAACAAACACCCTACAGGTCACTCTCCAACCGAGCTGAGAGATCATTAGAATTCATGGCATATCTCGGAGTCGGAGGATAGAAACAGTGATTATTAGAACTCTGTATTCAAAATGCACAATAGCAGAATAAGACAAATTTGAGGATGGCGGCCGAGGGCAATACTGGCAGTTATGAGGAAATTATACACATAATCAAGTATAAACTCTCTGCATGACACTAGGTTAATAAAAGGCTTGTGTGTTGTGAGCAACACAGTAATTTTAGAAAATAGAAGAGTGCTAGTAAGGTCTTGCAGAATCCTCATTAAGAAAATGTAATCAGCGCCTGGAAATTAACAATATTTTAGGATTTAGAAAAAAAATGTAACACACAAAGAAACATTATGATATTGCATGGGTAAAAGACAAGATCAAAAATAAAATAAATAGTAAAAACAGTACAAATATTGTAAAAAATAAAAAACACATTACGGTAAAATGTAATCTGGTAGCACTTTATTTTACAGCCCTGTTCCGCATGTACATATTATATACTTATTATAGCAATTACAATAACTGGGTTATAACTACTAACCCTGAACCTACCCCTAAACCTAATCCCATGCAGTTACCTCATATTACCAGTACTGTAATCTTGGGTTAGAACAAGGGCTGCACGATAAATCGCTTTTAGGCTTATCACGATTACAAAATCACAAAGGCTGCGTTTATTTTTTTATGCATACTTTGTCAGTGCAGGAGGGCTCTGTGATCAGGGGCCTCATTTATAAACATTGTGTACGCACAAAAGGCGGCGTACGCCGCTCTCTATGCAATAATTGGTATTTATAAAAAGCAAACTTGACGGGAAAATGTGCGGTCCTTCACGCAAGCTCTGACCCAGGCGTATGCACAAAAACGGGTGAAATGAGAAATGGCGACACCGTCGGCAGATGGAAGAAACAAGTGAAAGTGTGTGAAACTGTAGACCGTTGTGTAAAAAAGAAATGGCAATACTGCCTTTCATAAATAACATGAAGACTTCATAAAGCAAGTCTTACAATTAACAGCCTACACGAACACCCGTTTGATCGATCTGCAGTGTAAAACAAACACAATCAAAAGAAATTACAAAAGAAATGCAAATTAACACATATCTGCAAAAAGAAAAGTGAAATATGTTCTGCAATAATACTGGCATGTTATGCAATTCATCCTCATAAATAATATGGTAAACAGAACAAAATAATGTACAAAACTGATATTCTCATCAATGTGTCCATCTCATGGATATAGATGCAATTAGATATAGATAGATAATTAGATAGATAGATAGATAGATAGATAGATAGATAGATAGATAGATAGATAGATAGATAGATAGATAGATAGATAGATAGATAGATAGATAGATAGATAGATAGATAGATAGATAGATAGATAGATAGATAGATAGATAGATAGATAGATAGATAGATAGATAGATATAGATAGATAGATAGACCATTCAGAAAGCTGCAAGAAATTACATTTGCACTGAACTATTTCCCATTTCCACGTAGATTATAACCGACATCTGTAGCTTGTCAGATGCAATTAAATGGATTAAATGGATTTTTCAGATGCAATTAAATGAAAAAAACGCTTTTTTTGCCTAGACTTTGATGTCCGACCATTTCTTTTTTATTTCGGCCACGGTCCGATGTTGTGAGGCTACAGCATTTACGGCGTCTGCAACCTTTTGCCACTCAAGTGCCTTTTTGGCATTAGTAATGCCCACACTGTGCCCTCCAAACAACATTTTTCTCCTCTTTTCCACCTCGCCAACGATAACTTCTACTTCACATTGAGTGAAGTTAAGTTTTTTTTGTGTTCGCCATGATTTCGCAGTCGATGAATATTAACTTATGGGCGTTTCACAGACTATTTATGGGCAACTATGGGCGTGACATGAAGCCGCAAAAGCTGCACTACATTTAGAATTGATTGTGATTTATTAAGGGAAAACTGCGTAGGATGTGCGTGCGCACGGTTTTATAAATCTGAATATTTCTGTGCATACGCACGTTCTATGTTTCATCCGTACACCACTTCTGACGCAAATCCTACGCAAAGTTTTATAAATGAGGCCCCAGGAGTAAACTCTGCTCCATCTGAAATCACTGCAAGTTTGAGTCGCTTATACATGCATTTGAAAAAGCAACACGCGTCAAACATCTTTCCAAACATGAGAAGCATTTAGTCATGTTTAATCAATCAAAGCGTTTCAATCGGTTTATTCAGCTCACCGATAGTATGATGTTCATAGAGATTTCCTGGAATTACATGTGCTATTATACTTCTGTGGCACATATTTGGAGTACCTTGCACGAGAGCGCCCTCTAGCTTGCAGATGGAGCAGCATTTACTACAGTAAATCGCGCCTTTGCCAAGTTGCGTGCGATTTAATTGCGATTTATAATAGCGTACATATACACTAATAATCACACAATATTAATAATAGGACAAGTCATATTTTATGAAAAATTATTTATTATAAAAAATTTTCAGATTATTTCTGTGATTTATCTATGTTCATAGCCATATTCAGTTATGATTAAGGCTGGTCCGAATACCATTTTTTGAGCTTCGAAGCTTCGGTAGTAATCAACATCGAATATTCGAAGCTTCGGAGGGAGGAGACTGAACATATTCTTCGCTCTACTAAAGGCAAGAATCTCGAGATTTTCTGCGGCATACATACATTTTGATTGTATTATTCTATTTTCCACAATGTCAAACCAACGCAGCTTAACCCAAAATGCAAGCTCAAGAGTATTGCATTTCGGCAGATTTTATAGTGTAAACATATGTAAGCGCGAATGAGAACCGTTTCGAGGGGGATGGCAGGTGTGTGAAGAAAACAACAAAAAGAAATGAATATTCGAATCCCAAATTTGAAAATGGACTGAACCCATCGAACGAAATATTCTGGTCCAGCCCTAGTTATGACAGCCTCAAAGGCAGTTCTTGTCCTCTGAGAAGCAGAAGCGGACATTGCACTTGCTACAAAGTGTGTTGGTGTAGCCTTTACCACAGTGTCTGCAGCGTCCTCTATTTTTCTTGTGTATTTTGTCCTCTATCTTCTGACACATTTTTTGGAAATACTCCAGTGGTGTATTAAGGGAGACGGCATCATTAGTGATATGACCTGAAAAATCCTTTAATCAGCCAGCGATGCCCGTCACAGAGCATGGTCTCTGGTCTTGAGTGACTTGATTTTGTTGGTATGATGTCCACATAATAATCAGACGGGTGGTCAATGGGTTGTTTATTTTACTTTTCCAGTTCACAGGCATCTCCACATTCATCTTCATCACTTGTATCAGAAATCATTTCAAAATCACTGTTCCCATTTTGAAATCAATGTTCACCACCAATGACATCATACACTTTGTAGATAATAGTCATTCCTGGCTGGTGGCATTCTGAAATGGAAAAAAACACTGGTTATTTTCCATATGATACACGTTGTAAAGAATTCAAACATTCCACAAAATCAAACAATACAGTCTGGCTAGCTTATTGTGCCCTCAACTATCATGCTAATAGCACTATTACCCCCCACATTCCAGAACATTATCACCTGTCCCTTATGCAGGAAGCAGACATTTGGACAAACAAGCAAAGCCCAGAAAAGAAAACAGGACCAGTTGAGTATGTTTTATAAATTCCTAAGATGCAGATAGTTTCAAATATTGCTACACAAATACTTTCAAATTCTCTTAGAAATAATGTATTCCTTAATTCAACTTCAACTTATTTAATAATAACAACATTTTAATTAAAACTCAAAATTGTAACAAAGACATTTAAAACTTGTGAATGATCAAAAACATTGTTTCTATTAGTATTTATTTCACATGGGACAGGTGAGAAGTAAATTTCATTCATGTAATATGCAAGGTGCACGGGCAAATTTTGCTACCCCTTTCACCCAGTGTTGTAAAATTACAACATTGACATTACAAACTCAAAATCTAATATGATTAAAGCAGTCAACAGTACCTTAATATCTGCATGATCTAGACATATTACTGATCACATAAAAAAATATTTGGGGCATTTTACTTACTTGAATGTTGATTTATGCAGTCCAGTAAAACGTCATGATGTGCTTCAAGCCAAGTTCACAGGTTGTGTGAGTTCATGGCCAGGTAAACAGGCCTATTCACAAAATCTTCCATCCAATAGCATTGCAAGACTGAACAATAACTAACCATTAGTTGTGTAAATGTGGTCTTAGAGAGAAAATTTATATTATATTATATTATATTATATTATATTATATATATATATATATATATATATATATATATATATATATATATATATATATATATATATATATATATACACATATATACACACACACACATACATACATACACACTCACCTAAAGGATTATTAGGAACACTTGTTCAATTTCTCATTAATGCAATTATCTAATCAACCAATCACATGGCAGTTGCTTCAATGCATTTAGGGGTGTGGTCCTGGTCAAGACAATCTCCAGAACTCCAAACTGAATGTCAGAATGGGAAAGAAAGGTGATTTAAGCAATTTTGAGCGTGGCATGGTTGTTGGTGCCAGACGGGCCGGTCTGAGTATTTCACAATCTGCTCAGTTACTGGGATTTTCACACACAACCATTTCTAGGGTTTACAAAGAATGGTGTGAAAAGGGAAAAACATCCAGTATGCGGCAGTCCTGTGGGCGAAAATGCCTTGTTGATGCTAGAGGTCAGAGGAGAATGGGCAGACTGATTCAAGCTGATAGAAGAGCAACTTTGACTGAAATAACCACTCGTTACAACCGAGGTACGCAGCAAAGCATTTGTGAAGCCACAACACGCTCAACCTTGAGGTGGATGGGATGCAACAGCAGAAGACCCCACCGGGTACCACTCATCTCCACTACAAATAGGAAAAAAGAGGCTATAATTTGCACAAGCTCACCAAAATTGGACAGTTGAAGACTGGAAAAATGTTGCCTGGTCTGATGAGTCTCGATTTCTGTTGAGACATTCAGATGGTAGAGTCAGTATTTGGCGTAAATGAGAACATGGATCCATCATGCCTTGTTACCACTGTGCAGGCTGGTGGTGGTGGTGTAATGGTGTGGGGGATGTTTTCTTGGCACACTTTAGGCCCCTTAGTGCCAATTGGGCATCGTTTAAATGCCACGACCTACCTGAGCATTGTTTCTGACCATGTCCATCCCTTTATGGGGACCATGTATATCCCTTCCAGCAGGATAATGCACCATGTCACAAAGCTCGAATCATTTCGAATTGGTTTCTTGAACATGACAATGAGCTCACTGTACTAAAATGGCCCCAACAGTCACCAGATCTCAACCCAATAGAGCATCTTTGGGATGTGGTGGAACGGGAGCTTTGTGCCCTGGATGTGCATCCCACAAATCTCCATCAACTGCAAGATGCTATCCTATCAATATGGGCCAACATTTCTAAAGAATGCTTTCAGCACCTTGTTGAATCAATGACATGTAGAATTAAGGCAGTTCTGAAGGCGAAAGGGGGTCAAACACAGTATTAGTATGGTGTTCCTAATAATCCTTTAGGTGAGTGTATATCTATGGGTTTATTTTAGTAGAGCTAAAATTGATGTTGTAATAATAGTTTTTATTGTTTTGCTTTTAAACCAAATAGTATAGAATTTTAATGAAAATAAAATAATTATAATAATAATGATAATTTTGGGGAAACTATTTCTTCTTGCACACACTTTCTTATCACACAAAAAAGTGTGAAAAGGTGATTTCATGTTTGTATTAACTTTGACAACACACACAAACTTGTATGTATGGTTTATGGGGACTCCCTTAGGCATAATTGATTTTATCCTGAGCTAAAAGATTTTTTTTTTTTTACCCCCATACACAACAATGTCAAAACACAGACAAAGCCTTCTAACGCACAAAACACTCAAACACCATTCATCACACATGCAACTCCTCACACATCCCTCTGCGAGTGTCAGATTCTCTCTTGACAGCTTAATATCTTTTTGAAGTTGGTCAAACTGTCAGATTCACTTAGCCTCAAAATGCAGACCGTGTGCCATAACTAGCAGATGCCACTTTGTATCTGAATCTGATATTGATCTGCAGAAGCCTCCAGTACAAATTGATTAACTTGATAAGGAGGAGAACTACAAATCAATGTTAAGGTCATGGAATTAGCTCTACATTAAGTGGACTGGAAAGGTGTTAGCTCAGGAAATTAATGGAAGAGGACGTCTTAAAGGGCATGCAAACACATCCTCCCCATCACAACACTTCATCTCACTTCAGAAGCACGTGTTTTCTTTTCAACTTCTCACATTGAGTGAACCGGGCTCACTGGACTTCTCAGTAAAGTGACTTTTACTTAAAGTAGATGTGAACAAAGCTGAGTTTAAGGGAACGTGAGGGTGAGTTGGTTCTTTTAGAACAGTATGTGATCCCAAGAATACATTATGTGGCTAGAAAAACTTTTTTTTTTTTTTTGTTTATTACATTTTTAATGCCATGTTAGCATCAAGGCTATTTACAAGACAAACACAAGGTCAATATCACAAACCATGAAATATACGATGGAAAATCTAAAATACATTCAGATAACATTCCAAAATATTTTATAAGTTTCTGAATACTTTAAATAAATGTATTATTATTATTATTATTATTATTATTATTATTATTATTATTATTATTATTATTATTATTATTAATTTAGTAAATATGTATTTATTTTTATTCATTTAGATCATTATTATGCATTAATATTTTTATTATATTAAATGTATTATATAATATTATATATTTTTATTTATGCATTATTTTTCATATTCATTTATTTTAATTTATTTAATGTATTTATTTTTACATTTCATTTATATTATTATTATTATTATTATTATTATTATTATTAATTTTGTAATTATTAATTTTAATTCCTATTATTATTATTATTATTATTATTATTATTATTATTATTATTATTATTATGCATTAATATATTTTAATTAACTGGATGTATTTAAATTTATTTGCATTTATTCAGAGTATTATTATTTCTCTTAATTTATTTGTAATGTTTTTTTATATATTTTTACATTTAATTTAATGTGTTATTATTATTATTATTATTATTATTATTATTAATAATAATAATAATAATAATAATAATAATTATTTGTAATAATTTTTATGCATGTATTTTTCCATTTATTATAATAATAATAATAATAATAATAATAATAATAATAATAATAATAATAATAATAATATCTTGCCCTATGCTGACACCTCAAAGCTCTCCTCTATTTCTCCAACAGAAATCAGTATTACCATATCTCATGTCCCCATATATTTGCATAATTGTTAATATACCTCACGGCACCACACTAAAATGTACCATTCACAAAGGAAACACAAAGCGGTTAGCGAGTCCTCTGTTCTCATTCCAATAAAGTCAACGAAAAAAAGAGAGAAGAGGTTCATTTGCACAGTTCGACAATATCCATAAGGAATTTTATCACATACTGGCCTACAAACCACTACCTCAAGCATGACTTCATAAAGTCAGTGAGTGTTTTCTCCGCTAGTCAATGAGATGGCCCACCAATGTCACCACTTGGCCTGGTAAATCAAAGGACTTTACAAGCTTCTTCTCATCACGAAATAGCCTAATTGAGAACTGATGTCTTTATGTCTCCCATGAGGTCAGCCGTTTCTATCATAGCCCCGTTAGACTTGTTTGGGTCTGTGTGTGTTCACCAATGCTGGTTAGTGATTCTGTTACATTAAGCATGGTTCATCAATCCTTTCTGTATGTTCTGTTGGCTCTCAAAGACCATTCTCTCCTATCATGCTGACACCTGGGAAATGGCCTCATTCCATATTTTGAAAAGACTCCAAGCACTCTAATTTTCTCTGCCTTTAAGACGTAAAAGAACCAAAATGAAATACAGAAACGTGCAAAGCAAGTCATATCGTGCTTTCCTGTTTAGAAAAAAAGGGTTTTGCCAGTGGTATATCATCAGAAAACAAAATGAATCTGTTGTAAATAATGTGTGTTCTATTTATCTATTAACAAACCTTGATATTTCAATAATTCAGTGCAGAGCAGGAAATAAGTTATTGGTTTTCATTGACTCGCATGTAACAAGCTTAATTATTCGAGTAAATAAGGCATTGCTGTATCTGAAAAAAAAGTTCAGTTAGGTTATATTCAAGTAAAGAAAATATATTGCCTGATTTCATTTAAAGACATAAGGACTAGTGTCATCTACCTTTGCTCAATTCCAAGACCCATTGGTGATATTACAGGCTGACATCCAGGCGAGTTTAAAGTGTGTCACTGGTGGAAATCACTTTTGCCTCATTACATACCGCTCAATTTCAATACGGTTTCAGTACATTCTAAGGGAAGGGAAAATCAAATATGACATCTAATAGCAGCAATCAGTGCTGCTATTAGATGAAAATTGTATGGCCGTTTGCTCTTACATAGTGATATTTCATAGTAACCTGACTACTTAATTTACTTTTTTTACTTCATTTTAGACCATGTTCCAATCCAAGTATCAGATTAGACCCATCAGATACAATTTCCACTACTTAACTAACTTAAGAATATATTTCAGTTAACCCTCTGGAGTCTGAGCTGTTTTGGGGCCCTTTAGAAGTTTTGACATGCTCTAACATTTGTGCTTTTTTCAGTTGCTTGTAAACATATTAATGGCAAAAGTGTAATTACACTGTATTCAGCACAAACTGGGCTACCATAATATGTGAGCAACATGTATGTACATGCTTGTATTTTTGACAGAATAATGTTTATGCATGGTTTTTGAAAAACAATGCCAATGGGATAGGAAGAATAATCTTATTTCTGTCTGGGACAGAAACAAGGAACAAGATTTCAATCAGAAACAATATTATTTTTCTTACCCCATTGGCAGATAATTTTGCTTATTTTAAGCAAAAACTCAATTTTATTTTCAACAAAACAAGAAAAAAATAAATTGTGTCATTTTACTTCTCTAGTAAATGCATCTTGACTTAAGAACTTTTATATATTTAGACTGGAAACAAGACAAAAATACTAAGAAGAGCATTTTTGGCAGTGTACTATTTTTAATGTTTTTGAAAGAAGTCTCACGCAAAAAAAAAAAAAAAAAAAAAACTGTAATATTGTGAGACTGAACACAATTCAGTATTCAGTAAAATAATTAATTAATAACTGAATAATTGGTAATGATTAACGTTATAAGTAAAACATTTGGGATTTAAAACAACATAAATGCAATGCAATTATGATTTCAAAGAGTATAGGGTGAATTCAGGTTGATCGGACACTTTTTCCCAGTTATTTCAGTGGTAAACCTTTTCCTAATCATTTGATTTTGTAAACTATCCGATGCACACAATACTCAAATATCATTTGGAGTTTCTTAATTTATGAGACACACGTGCAATGAATGATCACAACAGCACTACTATTGTCTGTTATATTTGATTCTTATTAAATGAGAAGCAAATATATTAAAAAAACATTGATTAAAATTAAGATACAATTTATACAACGAAATTCACTTTAAATAAATGTGGACAAAACAATACTTAATGAAGTGGTCAAAATCATTTCTGTACTATATAGCATCTGAGCAGACGTACTAATAAAAGCTTTACTGATGTTACACTTGCAATAGCCTAAACACTTCATAATCTGGCCAAAACAAGCCAAATATCTTGTCTAAAAAGTCTTGCATCCATGACATTTTATGTTGCAGCAGGATTCATATTTAAACTGTGTTTTGTGTTTAATATTCACACTAACAGAATAAACTTACCTCACAATCCTCGCCTGGATCTGTTGCTCTTAGAAATAAACAGCTTTTCCTGAGGTAAAATATTCCAGGATTATTCCTCACCGCATCACAAACCGATGTAAAGTGTCGATGTGAAGCGCTGATGTGGGCGTTGGTGTGGGCGTCGGCTCTACTCTCATGGATCGCGCCAGGTTTGAATCTCAAAAGAACGCGTGCTCCGTGGGCGTGGCGCATTAGCGGGTAATGAGACGATATGCTCGATTTTCAAACAGATTACATAAACACAGTATTTTTTTTTTTCGATTTGATTTACACTATTTAAAACCTGACATTTAAACGTTTTCTTTAGTCTCATGCTTGAGAGACAAATATTTATTAAGTTATAGGTCCTTTTCTGGAGAGAATCTGAATGATTAGAAATGATAGAAACTTAACAGATTATAATGATGTATAACACTTGCCTGAATGATAAAAAAACGGCAGAGTTATTTGAGCCAGTTAATCTAGTTCATTTCACAATTCCTTTTCCTGTATTCTTCTTATGGTCATTATTGCTAAAATAAAGGGGAAAAAAAGAATGAAAGAAAGAAAGCCCTGATGTTTCAACATCTCATCTGTCCTGAAATACATTAAACACATTATATGGATTCCTGCACAAACAAACTGTACATGTGGAGCTGATTCAGTTATAGTTTGATTTAATTAACAGCTAAAATGCTTTTGAGATCTGTTGTAAAAAATAAATAAAAATAATAATAATTTTTATGTCATGCATGTCATTCACCATTAAAAATCTATTAATTTAGGTTTTTACCTAGGATAATTATAACACTAGAGAATTTTGATGGTTTCAAGATGACATTAATTATCCGGTAAAAAATGTGCACCAATTAAATGTCAGGGTTCTCCTCTGACAGCTCTGTCTGTTTTGTCATTGTTTAATGCAGGGCTGTCCAATCCTGCTCCTGGAAGGCCACTGTCCTGCAGAGTTTAGCTCCAACCCCAAAGAAACACACCTGAACCAGCTAATCAATGTCTTACTAGGCATCCTAAAAACATCCAGCAGGTAAGTTGAGACAAGCTGGAACTAAACTCTGCAGGACAACGGCTCTCCAGGACAGAGTTTGGACACCCCTGGTTTAATGCATCCATGTTTGTGTTGTGCTTGAACACATGGCTCTGTTTTGGTTTGTGTTTGCCATTTGCTCCTTGTGTCCTGCCCCCTTGTTTAGTCCTTTGCTGTTCGAAATCGCCCCCTATACCCTCATTCACTATTCCCTACATTAGTCCACTGATATAGTCCACTTGAGGGAGTGAATGAAAACAAGTGAGTGAATTCGGACACTGAGTGGCCGGAAGGGCTGCCGCTTTTGCAATTTGTGCTTGCCATTTATTTGAAACGTAGCAAACCAGCAGCTCCAGTAATAATGAAAAGATTTATCTTGAACTCTGTCATGGAAACTCGCATGTATAAACCTTAATCAAACAATTTAATAATCAATTAAAAAGGAATGTATACCTGCATGCATGATTTTGCGCTGGATCTTAGATCCTTTATAAGATCCTCCGATGCTCGCGCTGCCGGACTCTGACCTGAAGAGCGCAGAGCCGCGCACACGCCTTTCACTCAGACAGCATGCAATAGGCCTGTTTCACAATATGGCGGCCAAGACCGGAAGTAGGGAAACGGGACTTCCGGTCGCACCGCCACCCACTACAATCGCCATTCATTATTTAATGTACTGAGAATAGATTGTTTTCTCGCAGTCATTACATTAATTTATTTGCCTATAAAGTAAAAATAGCTGATGTAGTCCATTTTGTTGACCTTTTTTTTGGGGGAAGGCTACTAATTCTTTTTTGAGCAACTTATAACTTATAATTTTTGATTGTCAAGGTATGCATTATTAAGCAGTTCCCATTATGTGCTGCATAAAATGCTTTTCTTACTTAGTATTTTTGTCTTGTTTCCAGTCCAAATATCTAAAGATTCTTAAATTAAGAGGCTTTTACTAAATACGTAAAATGACACAAGATATTTTTTTCTTGTTTTCTGGAAAATAAAATCTAAATGAAGTGAGTTTTTGCTTAAAACAAGCAAAATTATCTGCCAATGAGGTAAGAAAGATTTTTCTTACCCCATTGGCAGATAATTTTGTTTGTGAATAGAAAATGAATAGTAAGTTCTGTCATATTCAATTACTTTTACTGTTTACTGCATTTGTTTTTTGCTGTGGTATCAATTTAGTATCGGTATCAAGGTATTTTAGTCTTGTATTGTACCGAAGTAATAATTTTGGTATCGTGCCAACACTAGCCTGCCTGTCATCGTGCCTTGTCCCTCCCTATCGTTTGGACTGTTATCACCTCCTCTACCCCACTATATCTTGTCTTGTCTGCCTTTTTGTAAGTAAACCCCTGAACACTCATTCTGCATTTGAGTCCTCCCTCATAGATCCGTGACATTAAAAACACAAGAAGATGACTGAAAGTTAATAGATTTGCTATATAAAGGTGAAATACAAAAAAAAAAAAAAAAAAAAAAAAAGTGAACAGCATAGCAACAGCCGATGTCATCGCTCTCGTATCCATCCACACACATCCTTTCACAATTTATTTTCAATTCTAATCTTTAAGTTTCAAATTTAAAGGGGTCATGAACTGCATGATGTTTCCTGTGGTGCACTTATAACAATTAGTATGATATTTACATCAAAAATTAATTAAATTAATAAAAAAATAAATAAAAAAAAACTACTCTGATTTTAGTCCTCTTCTTCCTACATTTTAGCCTTCCTACATTATTTAGCACATTTGGTAGCCCTAAGGATGACGCTAAAGTCTACAGTGTCAGCTATATTGTAAATAATAATAATAATAAATAAAAATGGGGATGCCACACGTGGATTAAATGCAGGTCTTGACACTGCAAAGAAACACATTAGCAAGAGAATTACAGGCAACAGCTGAAACACTTGGAGGTCACCAGTGTAGACGACCGTTCTCACAGAAGCCTGGTTTACTGTCTTATTAGCGATTGTAATGAGCAGGGTCAAAGTTGAGTTTGAACATGCTCTCCATCTAGTTAGCACAGGGGAAATATCTAAGGTTAATGAGATGACACAGAGAGTAAGAAAAGGTTTTTTCCTTATTTTTTTCTCCATTTCAAAGAACTGCTTAAGTCCTCTAGTCTGTATGACTGGAAACAGGAGTGTGTGGATATAGTAGAAACCCACAGTGCGTGGTGGGGTGTGCACAGCTCCTAAGGCTTGTTATTCTATATGCATGGAGCTTAAAGCAGAGAAGAACAGGGGGGAAAAATATGCCACAATTCTCTTAAGGGGGTTAGTTCCAGCTGGTTGTTTTGACTTGGCAATGCTTTTAGGAAACCAAGGCATTTATAGTGCTGAAGGATTCTACCAGACAGAACTTCAATCAGACAACAGTGAACAGCAGAGCTTACAAAAAGTACTTTACAATGAAAGTCAAATATACGAAACTTCAAGATTGTATAAAAGTAAAATAAATACATTTAAAAAAATCCAGATATTTTTAGGTAGCAATGTATTTTACAGTCTTGTTCCACATATACATACTGCATTCTTATTAAAGTATTTACAATAACTGTGGGTAGGGTAATGACTGGGTATTAACCCTGGCCTGAACCTACCCATTAACCTAAACTTAACACATGTAGTTACCTTATACCCAGTATTTTTTTAGGTCAGTACCCTGTAAAATAAAGTTTGTAATACATTTTTTTTTTTTTTTTTTTTTTTTTTTTTTTTTTTACATACAGCTAAATTAATATATTATGCTATTGCAAAATGTTTATATAATATAATATAATTAATATAATATAATATCTATCCTGACAGAGTAATATAATATAATATAACATAATGAATAGCCTACATACCTATATCCTGACAGAGAGGCAAATTAAGTTATATACTCAGGCAGAGTAACAATGACTGATGCTAAAAGCATGTTCATGGAGTGTTACAGCCATATATTATTATCGAAACAAAGCAATCACGACACACAGATGGGGACGCCTATGCATATTCATTCCATTTACCAATCAGACATTGTGCACAGCTGTTTTTCCAAAAGTGTCTTCATCAAAACAGAAGGCAGACATAGTACAGCCATCCTCCTGCATTATCCACCAGCTCTAGATAACTTAGGGGAGAGCTGCAGAAAAGATAAGTAGAGATGCAGTATGTTACTCCTAATGCTGAATGCAGTCCTTGCTTTGGTCATTTGATGTGATTAGACGCCAGTTATAAATAAAAGTCTGGTGCTTTTAATTTCAGTATGTCATGTGTTGTAAATTTAAAGAGTTTGGGAAAAGAGTTGAGTATGTGGGGGCGTTGGGTAGCGGACAATGCAGAGCATGCCAAGGCAATATTTCAGAGGTTAATAACAATTGGAAACAGGTTTCTTATTCGCTATTAAAATTAATATACTTATTCGCATTCAGAAAGTGAGGGGGGAATAAGAGTTCAGAGAGCCAGAGCCCTTACCAGCAGGTACTACTGATGTGGAAATAAGCATGACATCTTTTAATACCATTAAAATGAGGAGACCAGCACAGAGTCCTTTTGCTATTCCCCAGACATGTAGCACACACTAATTAAAGCTGGAAACAGGTGAGAGAGTCCAGATTTAAACTCATACAGAGAAAATTACTGTTCCGTAACCTCGACCTGCTTAGAGCAGGTCTAACAACACAAGGTGGCACAATATCCTTTTAGACTACTCTCAGACTACATATAACTATAACACTACATGAAGTAACACATTTAGACAGATTAGAAAAGTCACTGAGAGGAAAATCAGCTCTTTAACAGCAGCACACATTTGCAGTATACAATTATCCATAGTCTCAGATGGTACACCCACATACTAACCTTAATCCGTCGACTGACGCATAATGAACACAAAGAAAGTACTTACTCAATATGGCAAGCTCTTATCTAATTGGTTAGTTTTACAAAACTTCTGAGAGTAAAGGAATTTAGAAAAGCACAATTCCAGAGTTGATAAAACAAGCCCTTTTGAAGAAGGTTATTGGCATCAAATCTTTGAAAGACATGATTCAATTGGTAGTAACTACTGAACAGCCGCAAGCAGTTTGTTTTCTGAGTTGTGTTTTTGAATTTCAGTTGAATTTCAGATGGATTCAGATTGCAACATAGTAATCTCTGTACCTGTTACTTTTGGACTGGCAGAAATGTTGATCATATAGTCAATGCTAGAAAATTACACAAATAATTACAAAGAAATGGCATTTAGCCTATTACAACTTTTATTAGAATTAAGTGTGACATTTTTAAATGGAAATAGACTAGGCCTATAGTTAGCATTTTCTTGTAGAACATTAACTTTGAAAAAAAATCATATTACAGTGTATTTTAGGGCTGGGTATCGATTCAGATGTTCCAATTCGATTCGATTTCGATTCACAAGCTCTCAAATCAATTCGATTTCGATTCTCGATTCGATTTGTTTCTCAATTCAACTCAATGAATATAGATTTAATACTATAGGTATTTATAAAAAAGAACAGTGAACATAAGTTTACAAGTGGGTAATTAAAAAGAAATGAAGAGCCACAAACCTGTATATTAAACTCTTTATTTTAGATACACTTGGATACATTAAAACAGAATCCATCTCTATATTTAAATGCATACAATTGTTAAATACAATACAATTTTGCCACTTTATAAAAAAAAAAATAAATAAATTTGTAGTTGCCGTGGTAACAAACAACAATACCTTAACGTGCTGACTTATGTGGACTAACTTTGATTTGAGGAAATCTGTTTATAATGTAAGCTATCAGGTTTGAATTATTGGTCCTGCGCTGTCTGTTGACTCAGTTGATTTGAATATGTCTATAATGGCTAACGTGCGTGCTTAAGGGAACGCTCAAGTTTGATCATAATGCAAGGTAAGCATCCGCGTATTTATTTTTATCGTTTGTGTGCTCGGCTGTGGGGGTGTTGCAACGTCTGGGTGATGTCTCATCAAATGGTTCCGCAGATTTGTAGTATTACAGAGCATTTCACCTCAGCATTACAAAAGGCGACAACGCACCGAAAGCCGCTATTTAAGCACTGAATGAATGAATGACAGGCGCGCCTCTCGCCCCTTTATAACATCGCGTGAGGCAAATAAGAGGGTGACATCTAGTGGAGAAGACTAGTAATTAGATTTATGTTAATCTTATGTTCAATGTTAGAGGAAATAAATATGGGAAAAAAAATCGATTTGTGGCCTTTGAGAATCGATTTTAAATCGACCACATTTAAAAAAAAAAAAAAAAAAAAAAAAAAAAAAAAGGATTAATCGAAAAATATTTGTTTTTGCCCAGCCCTAGTGTATTTCAGATAAATCTGTGCCTAAATTGCAAATTAAACATGAAAGACTTTTGCCTTGGATGGTTCTTTGTCAAAAAAATAAAAAAATAAAAAGCTGTTGCTATGCTGTCTTTTGCTTTTTAGTCAAAGTCTATCCAGAGTTAAAGAGATGGTTCACGCAAAAATGAAAATTTCTGCTGAACACAAAAGAAGATGTTTTGAAGAATATGGGTAACAGTTGATGGACCCCATTGACTTTCATTGTATGGGGAAAAAAATAAATAAAATACTGTGAAAGTTTTTTCCAAAATATCTTCTTTTGTGTTCAGCAGAAGAAAGTAATTCATACAGGTTTGGAACAACTTGAGGGAGAGTAAATGACAACAAATTTTACGAACTATCCCTTTAACGTGACAAAATATGAGGGCGCAACTGTGCAAATCGATTTATGTCTTAACCAGATGTCTATGAGACACAACAGTTGCCATTCCCAGAGACATATAGCCTAAATATTAGCATGCTCTAAAGGAATGACATACGTCCAGTTCTTCCTATAAAGACAGAAGGAACAATTTTTGAGCATTGTACAAGGTATAGAATAATGAACCACAAATAACACCTTTTCATACATTACACTATTTATAAACATAATTCAAACACTTAACAAAAGTACATGACCAAACTCTGCTGTCATGACAACATGAAATACCTTGACACTCTCACACCAGACCTATACAAGCCATATGTCTGAGTAGGAATCATGCTCTTTTTATTAGAACTCTGATATGCATTTAATTTCCAAGTGGGATGTGCACTCTAACATGCTTACCTAATATATTCTATGAATACATCATCTACCTCATGGAATTATACTAACTTTAAAAGGATTAATTAAGAAATTATCATGTGGGCGCTTTAAGGAATGTGTGACCACAGAGCAAATGAAAAATTGTGGACCTCGTCAAGGACATACAGTAAGTCATTCATGAGAAGAAATACACTTAATCCCAAAAAACAATCTTTTATTTAGGAGACATCACAGCGTCATGTCCAGACGAACATTCCAAGCTCCAACCACAGATCACATACTGAAAAGTTTTGAATATGTTAGACACTAGGGAAAAGGCCTTGAAGTTTGAGCTTCAGTGCTCTTCTAATGTGAGGCACAAGGCTTGAGTTTCTAATTAAAAGAGGATGTGATGTAATTGCTGGAAATGTTAACTGGGATTAAGTGTATGAGTTGGGCAAAGGCAATGGGACATTTTAAGATTCTCATGCCATAAGAACACATTAAGTACCTTGAACTGAAGATGGACTGAAGCTCTTTTTGATTCCAGATCAATGCCAAAATGGTTCCATATAGTTAACATGAAATCAAAATGACCCTATTTACTATTGAAGTTATTACTGAAGAGTTTTTTAACCGTAAAGAATGTTTATATATTCAAATGTTGCTATTGTTAATATATACTAGGAGTGTAGATACAATTAAGTTTACTTTGAAGTCTCAAAGAGTGCATATTAAACCTCTGTGCAGGAAACTTATTAAAATCCTATTATGCAAAATAAATTTTTCCATGGTGTACAGAAATTGAAATCTACTGGTAACGCAAATATTATCATTGTTATTTAACAATTACATTCAGTCCTGCATTAACAGTGCGTTTCAGTTTGCGCAAACTGTGTTTTAAAATGAAAACGATCCTCGTCTACATTGGCGTTTCCATTGCGTTTCAGAAACGATCTCTGTCTACACTGCCCGAAAATGCATGTCACATGACTGTTCATGCACACTGGGCATGCACTTACAAGTGTAAACAGTTGCCTCTTGAATTTGCATTTTGGCCCGTTTACACTGAAACCCAACCCCGGAGTATTCAAACTAAAACGGTGTCTGCAGCGTGTTCAAAAGTATTTCAAGGTTAGAAAACACCAGAGTAGTGTAGACGACAGACGTTACCGTAGCAAAAGTCATGCCATTTAACCCTTTCACATATAAGTTTAAAATATTCTGGCTGACCCCCCAGCGAGTTTTTCAAGGTGACCGTTATTTAGAACGTATCACTTTATTGTTTCCATGGTGATGCGTCATTGCTTGTCACATGACGCACTGCAGTCACGATGGTGCTGTATGACTGATGATCTGCTTTTATTTCATTTTTCCTTTTTATTAAAAATATATTCACACATTTGTTACCTATAGCATGAAATATCTGATATTCCGTTTGTCAAATATGGGCAAGTAGACGTGTTTTGTTGATCAAACACCTTTATAACGATCACGTTAGTTGAGCTATATGCGCGATGGGCGACGCCATTTTAGTTTGTGCCGCAGTTTAGTTTGGCTGTGTCTCATTTCGAAGGCTGCGTCCTCCATGAGGTGTATCCTTCACTGCTGCAGATAATCTATAATTCTTTGCGTCGCCGTTAACAACCATCATTTTTTTATATTATTTGAAAAAATGGTACTGTCTGCAGATTATACATGCAAGCGAAGATGTGGTGTTTAAATGTAAGAAGTTTCAAGCTTGTTTTTGTTTTTTAAACCATTTCCTCAAACAGATAGTTGTGGTAAACAGGATTACAAGTGTTTGGTGGTTTTAAACGTTTAGAACAGTACTTTTGCTGTCAAGGCAAGAAACATTTCATAGTCATTTTCAAGTTATAAATCATTTTTATAGTTATAATTAATTTTAACTGGTGTGAGAGAGCAATGAGGCTGTGAACGTGTTGGCATAGCAACGTGATACTTCCTGCCTGAGTGTCCTACAAAGGACGTCTCGTTTAATTCTGATTGAGGACACTCCGTATGACTAGTTGTATATGACAAGCGCTGAGTGTGTCTGTCTCTGGCTCAGCGCCAGCAAAGGCACGTTTGAATTTAGCAGTTGATCACGTGATACACTGAACATTCTAATCAAACCGGTGTGATTGTACGTACGAAAGGGTTCAAGCGAAACGCACTAGTGTAAACAAGGCCTTAGATCCTCCCGAGTGAGCTGTACACTGTCCGACTCTGACATGTTTATCTCCTCGCTAGAGCAGCTTGTGGAAACACAAGAATTTCTCAGCTATACGTGATGATCTAAATGTTGTGTTGTTGGCTGTGAACACAGTACACATTTTTCCATTCTACATGTGCTACTTTTCCATTGCTTTTCTATGTAAACGCACTAAACTGACCTGTTTGACTGTTGCGCTCACGTCTCGCACAGGAAACTGCATTGTAAAAACGTAGGGCTCAAGGTAAAAGTTCAACTTTTTAAAAAAGCATCTTGAGACCTTGTATTTTCCACTGCCTGCTTCCCATGTTTTTAGATGCAAAGACACATTGTGTGTGAATGGCCTTGAATAGGAGGGGGGAGCAGCAAGGTCCATCTAGCGCATAGAAAAGTGATTGAAAAGCAGAGCAGTAGAATGCAAAAATGTGTTTTGTGGAAATAGCCACATTCTGTTTCTCCTGTTTTGATGTTGCCGGAGTTTCCGAGGCATGCGCCCTCTTTTGGAAAGGTGGTGGGGGGGTGGGGTTAGAAGAGCAGCAGCTCTTTTGCATTTAAAGATACATACACGAAAACAGCGTGTTTTTACTTCCACCGTAAAAGAGGCATTTTGGGTAGGGGTGTAACGATTTTCGAACCAAACTGAAAAACCGCGATACACCACCCACGGTTTGAACCGTAATTCTCTCATGTCGAACCGAGCGAGCCCCGCCCCCTGCTGCCCCAGCCCAGCTCTCACTTCACCTTATGTCACAAAATATTTTTTTTTCTTCCTCGACATTTGATTAAATAGTAATTAGTGCACTTTTAACAACTAACAAGAGCTGTATTGTTACTAAATATTATTATAATAATATTATTTACTAGATATACACTAACTTTTGTCTTCTAAGTGCATGTCACGTGACTTGGGTGATCGCTCAAGCTGCATGGTGGAAGGACAGAGAACCAGTTGCCCCATTTAGCCAGGTATAGGCAAAATGCTAGCTTGGAGTCCCAGCAACATCGGAATTTTCGTAGCTTGTGCCTTGTTATGAAATAAAAATCTCTCTCACCTCAGAAAACCGCTTTCGTGTCCTGTCAGCCGTTATACTGCACTCGTAGTGCACACTCTTTAGTTTCACGTGCACGCCGTGTATCTCTTCATAAAGCGCAAGAGAAACTATGAGCACTTTACTATGTCAATTCGTAAATCATGAAATAAAAGTAAAGTACCAATAAATCACGTAACTGGTTCGACGTGTGTTCGCTGGGAAGGATTTGCATGCAGGTCTGATGTTCATTCTGATCATTAGGAGCAGTTTTCATTAACAGTTCATGAAGTATTGTGTAGTCGCCATGGTAACTTGTTTCCATAACCCCAAAATGCCACTTTATTTTTAATTTATGTTATTGGTTTATTTTTAAATTAGTGTGGTGTACGTTATTGTATTAACAAAAACTGCTATTTAATTTATAGGCCTATTTATTTATCAGTATTTGTCATATTCGTACAATTTAAGTGTCAAGTAGGAAAATTACTTGTGTGTGTCATCAGTTTTTATGAAATAAATGTGCTTGTTTTTTTGAACATTATGGTAAATGGTAAAATTAGATTATTTATAGTCTACAGTGGAGGTATTTATTTAATTTTAGTTTAATCAGGTATGCTAACTGCTTTATAGAAAACGTGAAGCCAATGTATACAGTTAATTAATATAAAGTTAATAAGTTAAATTATATGTTGTTATTATTAAGTTAAAAGTGAATCTAGTGTTATTATTGCTGGTGCCCTGCCATGAACCCTGACTCCACAGCAAACAGAACCGAACTGAACCGTGGCTCCAAAATCGTGACATAAAACGAACCGTAGCATAGGTGTATTGTTACACCCCTAATTTTGGGTGTGGTATAATATATGATGTTTTGAGCTAAAACTTCACAGACACATTCTGGGGATACCTAATGTCATATCTGTGTCTGTGTTTACGCCGTGGGACTTTTATGTTGTAGTTATCTGTGCCTAGTTTCTGTGTTCTTGTCAATTAAACTCCCCCTGTTAAGGCCGCATCGACACGACATCTTCATTAAACCCGTCTCCGGCATGACGACTCCAATCTTTCGAACAATCTTACGAATATCTATTTACCTAATATGACTTAAGACCTGAAATGTTGCCAGAATTATAATCATACACTGTTTGTTCGTCGGCCAGAGGAGAACTGGCACCCCGACTGATCCTGGTTTCTCCCAAGGATTTTTCTCCATTCTGTCCCTGAAGGAGTTTTGGTTCCTTGCCACCGTTGCCTTTGGCTTTTGGCTTGCTCAGTTGGGGACTCCTAAATGTCATCTATATTACCGATCTGCCTGCATTGACACTATATGATAATTGAAATTAGCTGGATAACATCACCGTTTTCTCCAGAGCGGCTGTACAGCTGAATCAAATTCTGTTGCATTATTTTCCTGTTAACACTGTAAAGCTGCTTTGAAACAATTGGACTTGTAAAGAGCACTATATAAATAAAGGTGATTTGATTTGATTTATTTTCTGTGACCTGTTTCCTGTGGCAATTTTGTAGTTCTTTGTAGTCTTTCATGTTGATTAGTTTCCCCAGGTGTTTTCCATTTACCACACCCCTTGTTACCTTGTTAAGCTAGTCTTCTATGTGTATATATAGCCCTTGTTTTCTCTGTTCGGTCGTTGTTTAATGTAATGCAGGTGTCTGCTGTTCACTGTGTTATTTTGTTCCTGATTTTTGGTCTTGTTTTTCTGTCATTAAAGTCTCCCTGCATTTGGATCCTCATCTCTGCCTGCCGTCTTTGATTTTCCTTGCGTTTCCTGACACCTAAGACTACCCTAATTAATGTAATCTAGTAGACAGCACATTTAGAGAATGACATTAAGCGAAAGGAAAAAAGTTTAGAAGATAAATACATTTCCCAATCCTCACTTTGGCACAAAAATAGTAACTATTTTAAAATGAATAATTCGAATGAGAATAAAAAGTAAATTAACTGACAAAAAGTTAAATTACCAAGAAGAGATTCTATTTACTTTCTCAAGTGTCCTACACAGAATTATCCAGTTAACTGTATCCTACTTTGTCATCACCATCACATATTTGACATTTGAGAATATAAAAAGAGAAAAATAGCTGAGAACTTAATGATAGATGATAAAATGATGAATCTTCAGTGTAATGTCACAAGATGAAAAACATGTCTTTTTACTTGTAGTAATTTACTGTTTTCAGAATATGAATTACATTTGTAGAACGCATTCACCATCAGCTAGCCTATGACTCGTGAGATACTTAAAAAGCAGAAAACATGTCCTCAATGACCCCGTAGTGCCTACTCAAATAAATCTAATACATTACACACCACTAAGCCAATCAAAATAGGATTGAAATGTGTTCACTTGTCTGAAGTAGCAGAAGAAAATGATCAACTTTGAGAATGTAATGTTTTAATGCACCCAAGCCACTGTATGAATAAGGCGAAGGTCTTTTCTTTGGGCTTGTTTTTCTAAGCACTTATGACATTTACTTCCGAAACCTTCACAGGAGTTTTGAGGCACAGCGAGGAGGCCAAACAAACACGGAAAGGCTCTTTATTTGCTTTAACCTCCTCCACGCGTTTGCATTAAATAGGTCAAAATCATCCATTTTTCATGGAACCCCGTAAAGAAGAAAGGACTCTCAAACAGCTGCAACGTTTGCTCACTCAACGAGGAGCATTTTGAAAGGTTTGAATAAGTAATGCTGTTTTAACATACATCAATTTTAATTTTGTTTCAACTGCCAAATTAATGCATATATTAATGATTGATTCCTTTTCATCATGGGTTCAGCAGGTGAGGAGAGACCTTTTCGTAGCAAAATCAGGCAGGATGAACTTTCTTACATCACGTATGCCGCCAGCCACCCAATTATTTTCTGCCTCTTGTCTTCACACTGCACTACCAAGAAAGGATTTTTTTTTTTTGGTAAATTACCGTTTTAAATTCTAACATTTACAGGCTGTTCTGCAAATGTTTTCCTCAGACTAAAACAACAGGTTTTCTTTTTTTTTAAGGTAAGAAAAGGGTAAGATTTTTTAACAATGTATATACTTTTAACTGCACTCTTAAAAAGTACCTTAAGTGTAGTTGTTTTTTCACAAGAACTTGCATAAGATATGATTTATACAGTCTAAGATATTCTCTTTTTTTTAGGCAGTGTTTAGAAAAAAAATATTGTTTTGTGTTTAGTAACTTAACCACAGATAAAAACCACAAGAGGATTGCAGCATTGAAGGACCGACTATAATAGGGGCGTAACGATACCCTCATTTGATACCTATCCCAATACTGAACTCACAATACGATATTATTGCGATACAACAAGACATATGGTAAAAGGTTAACAAAAAAATGTACTGTTGATTAAAATGTTAAATTTGGTATTACATAGGGGGTGGAAATGAATAGGCTTGGACATGGTGCTGGTAACCCAATGCAAAAGACAATGGGGACACCAGAATAAAATATTCATGATTCTGAAGTTGAAAATACAGAATTATTTTAGACGAATATGCTTACACTCTGTCACTGACTAGATATACAGTCAAACCAAAAACTATATACGCCAGATATCATTTTTTACTAGTGTGTGCAGGACACTATAGTTTATTTATGTAGGCTAAGTGAGGAGAGCAAAATAAAGTAAACTGTGACGTATTACTCCCAAAAATTCTTCCTACAGTGGACTATCAGTAAAAGTGATAAGGATTTGTGACACTTTGACCTGATCATGTTTTTCTTTAATTGCTAATGTGACCTTTTACGCCACAGACTGAACAAAATGAAGCATTGCTTGGTCATTGGTTGACTTAAATTGGTATTATCTAGTTGTGTAGTTAATTTAACAGCTGACAGCTGACAGCTGACAGGTTGATTATAATCCATTACATACCGTTCTATCAAAGTTATCTGACATAATATCAATTTGTTCTGACACATTTTAACTTGGAGTTATCGACATATTTGATTTCCGTTTTCTAAATGTAAGAATGTAAGAATGTTGAAAGTGTCTGAATAAATTTTGGTTTGAATAAAAACTGAATACATTTTGGTTTGACTATTTAAAATAATGTAGGCCACTTTTTTACTGGTAATGCTAGACATTTGGCATCAGGACCCACAAATATTTCCCCATTGCAATATTATACATTATACTCAACATTATATCGTATTTTAATGTAGTACTGACACTAAAACTCTGTAAACTTGAAGAGAAAAAACAAATCATCACATAGTAACTATTCACAATATAGTCACTATCCATGATACATATTGTTGCATATGTGATATATTGTGACACGATATATTGTTACACCCCTAGACTATAGTTCATAATAGTGCAGCTGATGGCATAGGAATTGTTTGCAGCAAATGCAGCTAATTACAGAGAACATAAATCCATAAAAAACTTATTTTTGGCTTTGTTACATTTCACCAGCACCCCCTCATCTTGTGTCAGCTACTAAGTGTAGGAGTGGTTAATTAGCTAATTAGCACTGATGCATCCAACTCTATTTTCATAATTCAGTTGTTTTCACTTTACCTTGATTCCCTTTCCTCCATCTGCACCTGCTGTCTAAAACAATGCCTTCAACCAAGGAGAAATGTACTTATAGGGCATCTTCCAGCAGGGTACCAGCAACTAGCCCTTGTTAAAGTCAAACCCTGACCACTTCACCACTTTCATAAAATAAATACTAACAGACCCCCACTGTTATCACAGTAGAAAGACCTTTAGATTTGTACTGCAAGCAACAGATCCAAACCTGAACTTGTAGTACCATGCCATCAACTTCACAAATAAAACAACTTTAGCTACCTTAACGCATCTAAAATCCTGTGCTCGCCTGCTAAATCATTAGAGTGCTGTGTTACAGCTCCCTGAGCTTTTACAGCACATACCTGCCACCAAAAGCCCACATTAAACTAATTGTACACACTATGACAGAGCAATAAGTACAGTTTATTTTTTGTCACACTGGAACATAGTAAGTCACCTCATGCGCTCATTTAAACTATCCTCAAGTCATCCTCGGCTGTTTTTACCACTTTAAAACAGAAAACAGAGGTAGTTTTAAATCATCGCGGTACAAGTCTGCAGCCGTAGGGTGGGGTTGATGGTCTGGAGACAATATTTACAGGACCCTTGTCCTCGTGTGAGATTTGTGACTTGAGACTCGCTATCAAAACACTTCAGAATGAATCACGTTCCACCACAGAGCCATTTTTCCTTCCTCCAATCTCATACCTTCTCCCGCGGGGACATACTTCACATTCGCCACTGTCTTTTTCCCGACTGCTACTCCGAGATGGGTTTGGGAAGGGAAGTATTGGTACCTGAGAGTCCCATTAGCCAGACTCCCACGGGTGCCGTCAGTCTCCCCAGGGATTGTGAAAAACACAAGGCGTATGTTATAATAACCATTTCCACACTGCCAAACACTGAAAATCTGCACAGCTGTTTTGGGTAAAACACACGAGTGTGATTGAGCGTTTCCCTTGGTTTGCTGTCTTTAAATAACATCTTATTCATGGTTTGCACTCTTTGAATTCTTGTCTAACGTTTTAGCAGACAACACTTCTTACATTGGTCTAATAATAGTAACCATGGTCTAATTATAGTAAGTATATTATATCTCATAGCAGAACATTTGCCTAAAATTTTAATGACATATGCATGCTAACAGAATAACACAGTATAACACATAAACAAATTCAAGTTTCAGTTCTATTTAAAGGGGTCATGATGTGTTGTCCTGTTTTCCTTTTTCTTTAGTGTGTTATGTAGCCGCTTGTATAAGATCTGCAAAGTTACAAAGCTCAAAGTGTCCCACAAAAAGATTTATTCTATCTAGAAGAAAAGGCAGATCCAGACCTAGCTAAAACGCCTCGATCGAATTCTCCCTCACCGAGCTACGTCACTAGGTGGAAATATATGCATAATGCCGCCCAAATGCATACTCAAAGAAAGAAGGCATGGCTTCAGTTATCGTGGTAGTGTTGTCTCCGCAATTTTGTGGAGACACTGTTTTTCTATGCGAAAGCAAAAGCAGCACTTTATTTGCCCTTCCAAAGGTGGACACAATTAGGAATCAGTGTTTAAGATTTATTTACAACACTGTTCCAGAACAGTACAACACACGTTTATGTGTGTGTGCAACTTTTTTTTTTACGGGGGACAGATTTCTGATGTGAACCTGGGCGAGGTCAAGGCCGGCTGTGCACAAAGGCCATTTCTAAAATGGTAATTACAACTTTGCTAGGGCAATCTGGCACTGTAAGTATGTTTTATTATCTGTAATAAAGCGCTCTTAAAATCAAACATGTAGAGATGGATTTATGTTTACAAACATGAAGTATCCTCTTTTCTCCGCTTATAACTTGTGGTGAAAAATTACAAACATAGATGCAATACCTGTTCTGTTTCACACTGGCAGCTCAAGCAGAGCTGAAGCAACACTCACGCCTTGTGCTTTGATACTGGCAGCGTTTGTGACATTCAGCTGAACTTCGCCCTGCATCTCAATCTGGAAACCTGTGCATTCATTTCTACTGCTTCTACACTTTTTTGAGGAACCAATCACAGACTGACTTATCCACCTAGCGTGCTATTGACGGGTTTAACATGATGACGGATAGAGAAGCGATGGGTCGTTGCCCTTTGATCACGCCTCTTGTGGTCTGATTGGTTGAAGAACTATCCAATTGCATACAGAGTCATTTGAATTATGCTCATTTATCACACCTCTTGTGCAGTAGAAAATACAGAGCAGACTCCCAGACCAATGTTCAATCTTAAATTGAGCTTGGTCTGGTGATAGCCAGACAATAAAGGACCTTTGAAATAACTAAAATCCTTTGGTTAAGTTATATGGGACGGTAATGCAGACCTGTCAGAAACTACATTAGCAGTGTGTTTTCCTGAAAATAACTGCACACCTTAGAACTTTCCCCAACCAATCAGATTCAAGCATTCAACATGCCTGTAGTATAATGAACTTTTTTCATTTTTTTTTTTCATATGATCCTTTTAATGTTCCCAGGTCAAACTTTTACCCTGCTATCAACAACCAATAGTGCATTATGTTGTGTCTTTATATTTATTTGAACAACATACTACACATACCACATACCATTAAGTATCATTAACTATTGGCCAATATATTGGCTGATATTTGACATTTTTAATTATCTGCATTGGCCGGTAACTATCAAGAGTGGGACTTAATAAGCGCCTATTGTCCGACTTCATTAGTTTGGTGCTTTTGTTTAACAGTTTAAACTCTAAGTAGTTTTGTTGAATAAATTATTAAACAAGTGTTAAAGAAAGTAAGCAGTAGGCTATATGAAAATGTATTATAATGTTTACCATTCTATCATTAGTAAAAGAAATGGAAATGCTGTAATACCCTCTATACCAGCATTTAGCAAATACACATTTACACCAAGTCTTTAAATATCTAATAAATATTTAATTCCACCAACCTCACTGAATGATAGCTGAATACACACATACATATATACACATACATACACACACACATACATATATACACATACATACACACACACATACATATATATATATATATATATATATATATATATATATATATATATATATATATATGTATATGTGTGTGTGTGTGTGTGTGTGTGTGTGTATGTAAGTATGTGTATTCAGCTATCATTCAGCTATCATTCATATATATATATATATAGATAAATAAATAATATGCCATTCATGGGTTTATCTCCCCAGAAATGTAAACACTGAGCTATCAGGTACTATCAAAACATTGAGAGCATCAGATCAATCTCTTTCCAGCTCAACCTATAGTGAGATATTGGGGCGTTGCTACTGTAGCAGACAAACCACAGGATGTTTAGCCAGTGAGGGACCATGGCTGACACTACGTTATATGAAAAGACATTCAGCTTTGGTTACAGGAGCGCAAGCCAAATTTCAATGAATTTTAGACGGCCCACAGCTTGTCTACTAAAATATATTACATGTGGCCCTCCACAAATATTTTACAAATCATGCTGTTTCACAAGGCGACAGCACTGGATCTATCTTAGCTCATTTTCTGTAAGCCACTAGCTAGCTAGATTTTTTGAGTAGCTTGACCAACATTGTTTGCACAATTTCATGGTAATAAAAAAATGGGTTCTTATGGGACACCAAGACAGGAAGCAGTTCTGCAGTGTAGGTGGCTTTGCTGTGCTGTCAAGCCTTTTGACCCACATCTGCTGTTCTTTGATTTCACTAATGACAAAGTGTATAGCTGGTTAAAGAAAAAACAAAAACAATCCTGATTGTTTTATATGGACAAATGTCGAATTGTTTAAGTGGAGGCAGGAATAAAGACAGGCATGCGTGGAGGGGATGGTTCGAATGAGTAAATGCATACAGGTTTGGTAAAGGAGCTCAATATGAGGCTGAACAGCGCCACCTATCATATCCAGTGTTACTCACAATAAAATAAGCAAGCCTGCCATATGTTTGCTTCTAATTCTTTCCATAAGTGCACAGAGCATTTAAAGCAGTAATGTGCACACACACATACTGCAGAACAGTATTGTGATTCACTGTTTTCTCTATATTCACCAATATTCTAAAGCCTGATTATTTACTTTATTGATTATTATTATTTTATTAGTATTATGTCATTATTCTTTGTGTTAATACTCATAGCAGCTAGTTTTTCATATATAACTAGAGATTTGCAAATTACAAAGCACCGCTGTAGCTACATAACATATCCAATACGAAACACTGCAAGGAAAATCATATTAGAATCACTCTTACTCTCAGAATTATTTGGCTGAATTAAATTCAATTATTGATGGTGGTTGCAGATATTTGAAATGGGGTTTCTTAATGGTATATTAAACTGTAAACTCTACTATATTTTCAAATGCATTTAAGATAACTGTAAGTTATCGAAACTAAACAAAAACAACTAAACCTACACAGTTAACCACATACCAGCTAGCAATAGCACACATTAGCATGCTAAATATAACTATTGTTGCCATTTGTAATGCATGGTGTTGACAGGAAGTGCAAGAAAGAAAATACTAGTTATTCCATTTCCATTAATAATTGCTTTTGGAATACAGCATCAAATCAAAATTCTATACTGCACTGTCATCAACCTAAGCACAAACTGCACTCTTCACCACAATGACCCCCCCAAAAAATCCCAACATAATACAACATTTAAAAACCCACGTATAAATGAAAATAGTCATTATTTACTCACCCTCATGATGTTTAAATCGTCATGATGTTTGTGTCTTCATACAACAGTTCAAGTCTGTCAAGCTCCATTAAAAACAAAACACCACAACTTGAGCACTATATTCCAAGTCTTCTGAAGTCATATGACTTTTAGCTCACTGAAATGTAAGTAATTTTGGCAGATTCTTATTTTATTATTCATTCCTATCCACTGCAGTTCTCATATCAGGTGTGTGCCATTAATGAAGTCAAAACTGGCACCACCATCTTTGTAGTCCGTTTGGATTTTGTAGTCCATTCTAGAGTTTGATGGATGTGAGAATTATTATAACTTATTATTATTATTATTATTATTATTATTATTGTTTTACGGCAGATCGCAAACAGATATGTGCATTACCGCCACCTATTTTAAAAATGGACCATTGACACTCTACCTGTACTTCTTATTTAACCTACCAACCGACATATTGTTTTATTTACCAGCATAGTGGCTTCACAGAATTTCATCAGGTGCTGCGTGTTCAGATCTCAGCCCCCATGACGGGGTATTACAACTTCAATCTAATGTCTGTTCCTTATAGAAAGTTATCGTATGGTATTAAAATACTTACATACTTATAAAAAACACTTGATGATATAATTGTATGGTATAATAATTAATACTTGTATAATACTTGTATTAATACTTTTTTGTAATTTGTCCTGGAGCTTGACAAACATGGTCACTATGAACTGCAATTGTACAAAACACAGCAGTATAGCAGAAAACAGTTACAACATAGTGAGTAAATAATGATTTTTATTTTTGGTTAATTACAAAGTACCTTGAAATACTAAAAGGTCTTCACATAAATAACTATATTAGCATTCATTCTCATAAAATCCAGTCCCATGCAATTTTAACAATTTTAACAATGCTACATGAACACCAATGGAAACAAAATTAATTAAGTGAACTATATACTAAATGTTATTTCATATGAAATTAACATTTTCAAGAATTGTGTAAAGAGCATGCAGTAAAACCAACAGAAGCCCTGATCATTTTTTTTTGTCTTGTTATCTCGTTATCTTGAGATTGAGAAGTTGTTTTCTCATGATCACGACTTAATTTTCTCATGATTGTTTCACTCTGAAACACTGCACTGCACCCGGAGCCTACTGTTGCTATTAGGGATGGGCGATACCACTTATTTTGTTTTCGATATGAGGCCAGTATCACAGATATCGATACTGATACAATACTTCTAAACTGAACTTTTTAATTATTACATTTATTAAATTATTAAAATTACTAAGAGTAAAATGGGTAAAGATTCCCTCTTAACATTATATTTGAAAGGTATTTTAACATTCAATATGCCTTAATTGCAACTTATTAGATCATATTTTTTGTTTACACATGGTTAAAATATTAAAATGTACAAATACTAGTTGAACTATGGTCACTGTAGTAAAAAAATAAACCATGGTTCATTTTCATAAGGGGCTGCCAGTGACAGGACATTGCACCCATAAAATTTGATTCTGACATGATTTATATTAACATTAGTTACAGAATAGAACATGATCAATATCAACTTTTAACATTAGAGAGTGTAATTGCACTATGTAGGCTGCAATTTCTATTTGTTTATTGTGAAATAACTCAAACATATGTTTTCCTGTGTTCTGATGAGCATTGTTCTGGGCTGCGTTTTCAAAAGCATCAATGGTTTCTTATGATAGTTTTGTGAAACGCAGCTCTGTTTGAATACAGTGTCATCAGTGTGCGAACGCTCTCTCTGTGATTGACTGGTTCTGTCTTGCAGCATTTGTGTGCGTTCAGATCATGGTTCAGATGAGCAGGAAAATGATACTACACATATACAATGATACTACATATATCCTATACTACACAACTATTCAGTAACATAGGTTATTCTGTATTGTATTCATTAAATAATCTTTTAAATAAACACCTTAGTATTGATATTTTTATTTGAGTATCAATACTTTTCTATGCTCACATCAGTATCGATATATCGATACTTCATATCAATAGGCCCATCCCTAGTTGCTATAGCAACGAACACAACTTTAACGATCAACGGATAAACCGTGCGCTCTTATATGTTGTGGATCTTTCAGCAAAATCTTTGCTTCACTTAATATACATTTTATTTGTGTAATTATAATTAATGTTTAAATTATCAAAAGCGCAGGCGGAGTACCTTCAGAAGGATGGCAGATTATTCTGTAACTATTGTAAAAAATAGTTTAGAGTTGCTTGGATTCAACCCACTTTATTTTCCTCGTTTGTTATTATAGTATCCTACTATCCTGTAGGATAGGCTGTGACTGGTATCATGTGTGTTCCTTCTATAGCCATGCTATTCCATTAAAAAGAGGCAATACTCCAGATTTCTAAAAGAAACTAACGTTTAATCCAGTTGATATAATACAATCTTGGGATGTTGTTTGAGAAAAGTGTTTATGTACACTCACCTAAAGGATTATTAGGAACACCATACTAATACTGTGTTTGACCCCCTTTCCACCACATCCCAAAGATGCTCTATTGGGTTGAGATCTGGTGACTGTGGGGGCCATTTTAGTACAGTGAACTCATTGTCTCATTGTGAACTCAATGCTCAGGTAGGCCGTGGCATTTAAACGATGCCCAATTGGCACTAAGGGGCAAGAAAACATCCCCCACACCATTACACCACCAGCAGCAGCCTGCACAGTGGTAACAAGGCATGATGGATCCATGTTCTCATTCTGTTTACGCCAAATTCTGACTCTACCATCTGAATGTCTCAACAGAAATCGAGACTCATCAGACCAGGCAACATTTTTCCAGTCTTCAACTGTCCAATTTTGGTGATCTCGTGCAAATTGTAGCCTCTTTTTCCTATTTGTAGTGGAGATGAGTGGTACCCTGTGGGGTCTTCTGCTGTTGTAGCCCATCTGCCTCAAGGTTGTGCGTGTTGTGGCTTCACAAATGCTTTACTGCATACCTCGGTTGTAACGAGTGGTTATTTCAGTCAAAGTTGCTCTACTATCAGCTTGAATCAGTCTGCCCATTCTCCTCTGACCTCTAGCATCAACAAGGCATTTTCGCCCACAGGACTGCCGCATACTGGATGTTTTTCCCTTTTCACACCATTCTTTGTAAACCCTAGAAATGGTTGTGCGTGAAAATCCCAGTAACTGAGCATATTGTGAAATACTCAGACCGGCCCGTCTGGCACCAACAACCATGCCATGCTCAAAATTGCTTAAATCACCTTTCTTTCCCATTCTGACATTCAGTTTGGAGTTCAGGAGATTGTCTTGACCAGGACCACACCCCTAAATGCACTGAAGCAACTGCCATGTGATTGATTGGTTGATTAGATAATTGCATTAATGAGAAATTGAACTAACAGTTACTTAGGCTGATGATTAAAATGGCGTCTTAAAGATGCACAGTAAGGTGCAAAGAGAATACAGTGACATCAAAATGAGTTAAACAGTAAGTTTAGTGTCACACCGAATGCTATTGCAGTAGTAGAGATGTGATGAGTCGTGCATCTATTGCAGTGGAACATAACGATAATACATACACTTTCAAGCAAACTAAGCACATTCAACCATTTAACATTAGTTAAATTAATTACTTAATGCACACAATACTGCACAAATTATAGCGATCACGAAAGGTCTTCAACACGTTCAATCTGGGCCAATATGAACTGTCTAACACAGTAAGGTGGATAGGCTATACCGCACCCCATCAGTTATTTGGTTCTATACTGCCACCTGTTGGCGCAGTTGTGTAACTTAGAGAAAATTAAGTCGTTATCATGAGAAAACAACTTTTGTTATCTCGAGATCATGAGAAAATTAAGTCGTTATCACGAGAAAACAACTTTTGTTATCTCGAGATCACGAAAAATTAATCACGTGATCACGAAAACTTTTTGTTATCTCGAGATCACAAGAAAATTATGTTGTGATCATGAGATAACAAGACAGAAAAAAAAATATGATCCATGGCCGTTCAGGGCTTCCGTAAAAACCTGAATTCTATTCAAATAAAATGGTTAATAAACCTCATTGCATCACATTACACATAAAAATGCAATCTGTATCATATCATAATCCTTGTTGATTTTCATCAATATCATCCTTCGATCCATCAGTCAGTATTCTCTCTACAAGCCTTTTAGCTATGAATGGATTTCTATGCAGTGTCACCTGCACAACATATTAGAAGTGGCCTTAGACTATTCAGCTTATTATAAAGGATTATAAAGCCATGAAAGGAAAAAGGCTTGGAACGCAACCAAACACCAGTAGCTCTCTCTGTTATTGTAAATACTATGAAATAAATGCAGGCTGTACTTTAAATGAGGCAAGGAGACAGATCCAAGTGGCCCATCTGATTTGTGAGGATAACTAACTCTAATTTAGCCCGTGCTGTTGATTAAGTCAAACATCATTTGGTAAACAGAGCTCATGGAACATTAAAAAAAGAAGTGCCAATGAAAAATCAAGTTGAATTGAAGGAATCACCAAAATGGACATAAATAAAATATTTACATCATTTTATCAAACTGCATGTGTCAAACAAGTTTACGTGACATTCATAGGGGGCGTTTTTGTATTCCGGATTGAATACATTTTAAATATGTTATATGTTCAATCCTTGGATAATAAGATGGACGATCTTAGAGCCAGGATAAGTTTTCAACGGGACATGAGAGACTGTAACATCTATTGTTTGTCTGAAACATGGCTCACGCCCACGGTCCCGGACACAGCTGTGACGCCGTCGGAGAACTTCTCTGTTTTTCGGATGGACAGAACAGCCGAGGCCGGTAAATCCAAAGGCGGTGGAGTATGCTTCATGATCAACAAGAAATGGTGCGATCCCAGGAACATCACCATTCTCTCGCGGTCCTGCTCGCCTCATCTGGAACATTTAACAATCATCTGCCGTCCATTCTATCTGCCGAGAGAGTTTTCTGCGGTTGTCGCGACCACTGTTTACATCCCACCGCAGGCAGACACAGCGCTGGCTTTATCTGGCCTTCATGATGTTGCCAGCGGCATCATAAACAAACATCCCGACGCGGCATTCATTGTCGCGGGCGATTTTAACAAAGCAAACCTAAAGAAAGTCCTGCCAAACTTTCACCAGCACGTCTCCTGTCCTACACGAGGAGCAAACACGCTGGATCACTGCTACTCTCCGTTCAAGAACGCCTACAAAGCGCGGTCACTTCCAGCGTTTGGCAAATCGGATCATGCCGCCATTTTCCTCACTCCCGAATACAAACAAAAGCTCGTCCAGGAACCCCCGGTGAGGCGGGAAGTTAAGCGTTGGTCGCCCCACTCAGAGACCGCGCTTCAGGCAGCTCTGGATGATGTTGACTGGGACATGTTCCGAGCGAGTTCAGCCAACGTAAACGAGTTCACAGACGTGGCGCTTTGCTTCATCAACACGCTTACAGAGCAAGCCACGCAAACAATAACAATAACGTCCTTCTCAAATCAGAAACCGTGGGTGGACAATTCAATCCGCGCGGCAGTGAACGCACGCACTCCTGCTTACAACGCCGGTCTCCATTCAGGGAATATGACTGAATACAGAATCATCCTGTTATGCTCTCTGCGGCGTGCAGTTAAAGCCGCAAAGCTCCGATATAAAGACCGAGTGGAGTCTCATTTCCAACTCAACGACTCGCGGCGCATGGCAAGGTCTGAGGTCCATCTGCTCGTTTGGATCTAAATCCTCTGCAGAGGTGAGCGCTGATCCGTCGCTTGTGAATGAGTTAAACTCTTTCTACGCTCACTTTGACTGTAACCGCGGCAACGCGACTCCGCCAAGTGGTGCGTTAGAGAAATTACTCAGAGCAGCAACAACCACGTGATCTCTGTCTCAGAGGATGAAGTTCGGAGAGCACTCAAGCGTGTGGACGTCAGGAAAGCGTGTGGTATTTCAGGTTGTGTTCTACGGTCCTGTGCTGATCAGCTCGCCGGGTTGTTTACATCTATCTTTAATGAGTCCCTCGCTACATCTGTGGTCCCCACCTCCTTCAAAAAATCCACCATCATCCCTGTCCCTAAGAACAGTAAACCCTCTTGCCTAAATGACTATCGTCCAGTGGCTCTCACGTCTATAGTCATGAAGGTCTTTGAGAGACTCATTAAAAACACCATTTGCTCCTTCATTCCTGACACTTTGGACCCTCTTCAGTTTGCCTATCGTCTCAATAGATCGACTGAAGATGCCATCTCTCATGTCTTCCACTCCTCCCTCACTCACATCGACAGCAAAAGTGGGAACTACGTAAGGCTGCTATTTATTGACTATAGCTCAGCCTTTAACACCATAGTTCCCACCAAGCAATCTCCAAACTCCTGGATCTCGGCCTGAATCCTTCTCTCTGCCACTGGATTGAGGACTTCCTCACTGGCAGGCCTCAGGTGGTTTGAATAGGCCAGTTCACCTCCACCTCCATCACCCTGAGTGTGGGAGCTCCACAGGGCTGTGTCCTGAGTCCCCTGCTCTACTCTCTCTACACACATGACTGTTTGTCCACACACAGCTCCACCTCTATCATCAAATTTGCTGATGATACTGTTGTCCTGGGCCTCATCTCCAACAACAATGAGACGGCATACTTGGACGAGGTGGAGCATCTAACATCATGGTGCCAGGACAACTGTCTCTCTCTGAATGTTGGCAAGACAAAAGAAATGATTGTGGACTTCAGGAAGAGACAGCAACGGACATACTCCCCCCTCATGATCAGCGGGTCACCAGTAGAGAGAGTGAGCAGCTTCAAGTACCTGGGTGTAAACATCTCCGAGGACCTGACCTGGACTGCCCACATTCAGACACAGGTGAAAAAAGCCAGGCAAAGACTGTACCACCTGCGCCAGCTGAGGAAATTCAGGGTTTCACCAGTGTAAGAATGGATTTCACCTGAGAGCAAACTCAAGAGATCTAAGCTGCACTAAGACAATAAAACTTCACTCATCTGAATAAGAAAAAACAAGACTCAATCTTATCTCCTCCCCTGCCGAGTTCTGACCCTCTCACTCTTCCTGCCTCGGAGACCACACAATCATGCAAATCTCACAGATACTGCCACAAGGTGTTTTCTTTGACTTTTGGTGTTTCTGGTAAACAGGTTTCATTCCCACATCAGAGGAACAGGTCATAATAAAGACAACAGAGCTTGTTCCCCTGGTGTGGGAGATGCTCATAAAGATCTTTTTATAAACATTTGCTGTCATCCCCCAAAGCTAGGTGTGACCATTTGGTCACGAGAAAAGATTCAACCAAAAGCTGCATAAATATTTGGGTGCTAAATGTTTATTGTTCTTTTGTTCTGGTTGAGTATTTAAAGGGAATGGGCAGACCACTCAGGGAAGCATCTGTAACCAGAACTTCCCACACTGTTGAAGTGTGTCTCTATTGCCAGGTAACACTTTGAAACTATTTTTTATGTTTTTAGAATGATGTTTTATATTGTATGCTGATCAGTTGTGTATTATGGATTCTTTCTAAATTCCTTTATTTGATATGTTTACCTGGCTAGAATAAACATTAATCTTGATTTATCTTGTATGAGTCTAAATTCCTTTATTCAAGTAGTGTCGCATGAGGAGTTTGTAGGAGTTTCCGTAAATCTTTCTGTCAGGGCAGATTCATACCGAGGACCCCATGACCAGAGCATAGCGCTAAGCATGAGGGGCAATCTGATTTCTGACTGTCACTGTTATTAACAAGTTACAGCTCTCGTGACTATTACTAAAATTACACTTTCTGTTATGAGTAAGCATGTGCGACTCTAAAATAGTTCACTCTGTAATCCTCTGTAATCTCAGAACTGGCTAATTTGCGTCCGTGAGGTAATGTAATTAATCGCGAGCATTATCCTCTGAGCGACTCCGGGTCCCATGGAGGAACGAATATTTGCAATTAAGAGATACTAAGAAAATCAATGATCTAAATTAAATCACAACTAAACTTATGATCAGCTGTTAAATTACAAATGCAACATAATTACAAAGAATTGGAGTCAGATAAAATTATTCATGGAGTCAGATTTTGAATTGGATCTTCACATTTTAATAAATTAAAGTGATTTTTCTAGAAGCGCCAGAAAAGACATACACGCAGAAGTCCTTCGACCAACTGCTGGATTCCTACGTTGGGCCAATCAGCTGGACCTTACACCAGCTATCCTGAAAACGTTCTATTTAGGGGCGATAGAAAGTGTATTAACTCAGTGCATCACAGCGTGGTATGGGAACAGCACCAGTCATGACCGCAAAGCCCTGCAAAGAGTTGTGCGCTTATCCGAGCGTATCTCAGGGTCAGCTCTCCCGTCTCTGCAGGACGTCTACACCAAACGCTGCAAAGGTAGAGCTACTAAGATCATCAAGGACTCTAATCACCCTGCAAACCCTCATTTCACGCTGCTGCCATCTGGTAAGCGCTTCCGAAGCCTGATGGCCAAAACTGAGAGACTCAGGAGGAGCTTCTTCCCCAGGCCATCAGACTCCTGAACTCAGTCACTTAACACCACGTGACTTCACTTCAGGATAAACATACATACTGACATTGCACTGCACTTTCTGTTCTCGTTGTTACTGTGTAACAACCTGTTATAAACCTGTTTGCACATTATACTCTTTATACATTTGTTAACCACATATTTATAAGTCTACAGTTTACTCACTGCACAGTTTACTTCAATTATTTTTTACTTTTTTTTTTTCTCTTAACTGTGAATTTGCACTGTCCATGGAGCGGACCTGTTTACATTTCACTGCCGGTTGTATATTCTGTATATAACTGTGCATGTGACAAATAAAACTCTTGAATCTTGAATACATTTTTGAAATCCATCAAGTTCCATACTGTATCAAGATCCTTATGAACTTGCACTGTTGGGGTCTTTGCAGGCCAGTCACTTTGCACTCAGAATCACAGGAGAGAAACGAAGGAGAGTCATTCACACACCCACAGATGCAGCTGTGAGATCATCCAGATGGCTCTGGTTAAAGAGGAAAGATCCGTGGGCTGCTGCTAGGGCACAGGTCGGGTCGCCTGGGTGAGTGTGTATGATATTCGAAAGACTCAAAACACCCTGTGACCGCTGCTATCACTGATGATGTGCCCTAGTGTAGCATCACAAAAGATGTTTCTGAAAGTACTGTACATACACACTGAAATCCACAATCATCCTTCCATATCTCTCAGTTTGACTTCCTGGGATAGTAAATTTGGTTACACTTCATTTTAAGGTGATGGAACGGCAGTCTCTCGTGATACAACAGTTAGCGGAAGTTAGAGATTACAGTTTGTAAAGTTTTAAATATGAATAGTTTCGCTTCAGAAGGCCTTTTATTAACCCCCCAGAGCCGTGTGGATTACTTTTATGATGGATAGATGGACTTTCATGGACTTCAAAACAGAAACAGCCATTCACTGCATTATAAAGCTTGGAAGAGTCAGGACATTTTTTAACATAACTTCGCTTATATGTTCGTCTGAAAGAAGAACGTCATATACACCTGATGGCTTGAGGGTGTGTAAATCATGGGCTAATTTTCATTTTTGGGTGAACTAACCCTTTAAATAAATAAAGAGTACATAGTTAGGGTTTGGTTTAGTTACTTGAAATTATGCATAATGTAATGTTATTACTATAGTAAGTACAGTAAAAAAAAAAAAAAAAAGTGTTCAAACCAACCTTTATTTTAAGTATTTATTATTTAAGTATTTATTATTATTATTATCATAGCCCTAATCAAAGATTAGCTGAGTATTTACTGTATAGCCTACACATTTATATTATATTTTATATGTTTGTGTATCTATGCCAACATTTGATTCTGGGGTTTGGGGTATGCGTGTAAGAGAATGGAGCTGAGATGAGTGAATGTGTGTGTCTGTGCGAAAGAGTCTGTAGGCGAGTACAGGAGAGAAGATTGATGGAGCTGAGGTGGTTCATCTGGACTCTGGGCTGTTTGGGCCTGTCAGCATTCTTCCTCAAGGTTCTGGTAATGAACAGATAGAGCCACGATCATTGGAATGATAAAAGTTGACAGGCCTTTTCATCAACATGGAGCACCATTAAATCCTCTCCAAATAACAAAGTCATGCAAGAAATATCCAAAAATAAATAAATACATCCTATAAATAAGTTATTATCTTACAAAAAATATTACAATGCTGTTTGAGGTAAAATAAGTTACATAGCTATCAAAATACCATGGTATTACCATCTGATTTACAACGACAACGTATTTTTTTTTAAGGCAAATGCTTAGGTCAAATTTGCACTGTTTACATATGTAACCTAAAATATGTGGTACAGTATCTCAATAAACTTTTATTAAAATGTAAAATACCCTTAAATATGACTGAATCAACCTGACTGTATTAGTTTACACCAAATAAATTGTAAAAGTAGAAATATCTCCTTAAGGAAACAACTGGACATCTTTTTTACAGTTTTTTATTTTATTTTATTTTTTTTACTTTTTTAACAAACTTAAAAAAATAATAATAATAAAAAATAAAAAAACAATCAGGCATATACCGATCAGGCATAACATTATGACCACTGACAGGTGAAGTTAATAACACTGATTATCTCTTCATCCCAGTGGGTAGGATATATTAAGAAGCAAGTGAACATTTTGTCCTCAAATGTGTTAGAAGCAGGAAAAATGGGCAAGCGTAAGGATTTGAGCGATTTTGACAAGGTCCAAATTGTGATGGCTATACGACTGGGTCAGAGCATCTCCAAAACTACAGCTCTTGTGGGGTGTTCCCAGTCTGCAGTGGTCAGTGTCTATCAAAAGTGATCCAAGAAGTGGTGAACCAGCGACAGGGTCATGGGCGGCCAAGGCTCATTGATGCACATGGGGAGCGAAGGCTGGCCTGTGTGGGCCAGACGAGCTACTGTAGCTCAAATTGCTCAAGAAGTTAATGCTGCTTCTGATAGAAAGGTGTCAGAATACACAGTGCATCACTGTTTGTTGCGTTTGGGGCTGCATATCCACAGACCAGTCAGGGTGCCCATGCTGACCCCTTGTCCACTGCCGAAAGCGCCAACAGTGAACATCAAAATTGGACCAAGGAGCAGTGGAGGAAGGTGGCCTGGTCTGATGAATCACGTTTTCTTTTACATCACATGGATAGTCATTGCGTGTGCGGAGACAGCGTTATGCTTTGGGCAATGTTCTGCTAGAAAACCTTGGGTTCTGCCATCCATGTGGAAGTTACTTTGACACGTACCACCTTCCTAAGCATTGTTGCAGACCATGTACACCCTTTCATGGAAACGGTATTCCCTAGTGGCTGTGGCCTCTTTCAGCAGGATAATGCGCTTTGCCACTAAGCAAAAATGATATACGGCGTATACCCACTTCTTTATCAGTCGGCATTGCGTATACCCACTTTTAAATCCCCTCTGATGTGCATCTTTCAGCAATGTTCCGCAATAGCCATGTCAGTCCAGCACATGTTAATCCAATCGCATGTAAATAAATGCAAATATTAAAAACACCCAGTAAAGATGCTGTCAGGGCCGAGGCGCTGGCTTCCCTTGAAATATTATGTACCCGAAACGTCATTGGATCAGAGCACTGCCAATCAACTGCCTGATTCTTGTACACACTTTTAATAATCAACATATGAAATAATAATAAAAATAATAATAATAATATCATAGGCTAATATTTAAACATAGCTTATGAAACTAAATGGGCTACGTTAATTTTCTTTAATCGTCTGTCCGATGAAGGCGGCGGCGATTTTTTTTCCCCTTATGACAGCGGAAACAAATCACACTCCATCATTTTTAGCCATACAGATAAGTGCAAGACATAATTATAAAGTATAAACTGTCTACTTTTATTTGTGTACACTCACAATAAGAACAAAGACCGTGGATTCAGGGAACGGATTATTTTGCATGCACTCCAAACGCTGTCTTCATTTCAAAAAATTATTTTGTTTATTAAACGCAAAGTTTTTAATTTCAAAAGCATTTCTAAATTCAGTTCATATTTCCAACAAACGAAATTCCAAGCCAAAATAACGAAGTGGTAAAAGGTTTTTTTTTTTTTTTTTAAACGGAAATTAACTAAATGTTCTAAATACATATACACATAGCCTAATAATAATGTTAATAATAATAATAATAATAATAATAATAATCAAAATCAAATACACAACTTATAATAAATAAACTCAAATATGTTCACAGTCAATTCATCATCAAACTAAAAATGCAGTCAATCCAAATAGAAAAAAGTGATTTGGCTCAATTTAAACTGTCTGTTGTATACAATCGTGACTACCGCTCTACAGTGCAGTGGTGTTATTCCAAACACGTTTTTGCTCAAGTGAATGTTGTTTTAGACTGTGACACGAGTCATACAAAGCATTGTTACCGTAATACATAGTTTATGTATCCATATATATATATATATATATATATATATATATATATATATATATATATATATATATATATATATATATATATATATATATATATATATATATATATATATATATAGAGAGATAGAGAGAGAGAGAGAGAGAGAGAGAGAGAGAGAGAGAGAGAGAATGAGAGAGAGAGAGAATATTAACATTGACACAATTACACACCTTATGCTTTGACATTTAATGAGTACAGATTGAAGAAATTTAATACAGAAACCAAAGCCTTCATCCTTCAAAATGCGACATACGTGCACATACATAATAATATATAAGTGGTGTGACATTTTTACTGCTGGAGAACACAGATTACTTCTTTAAAAGGAAGGGAAGCTTGATATTCTGCAAGGCCGTTCACTTGTTCGTATGGCTGATACGAGTCCATGAAGAAGGTTCCAGAGCACAGACCCAGGGACCTGTCAGTACAGAGGCCAGCTAAATGTCATGAGCTTCTCTGGACTCCAAAACATATTGTGCATGCACTTCACAGGAAATGAGGTTCAGCCTTCGGGACGGTATGACAACAATTCACACGACAGCAGTGGCAATGTACAAAAAAAAGGGCACCAGGTGTGTGCCAAGGCACACTGCTAGCTATGGTCCATCAGATTACAGGGTGTTCATGGCCAATGTTAAAATGTCAAGAGCTGTGATGAGAGGCTGTTCTTCATAGCATCCCCTCACCATCATGAAATGTCACTCACATTCTTTTGACAGTTCTCTCATTGGTCTGTTCCCCACTTTTCTTTAAAGAGGACCTATTATGCTAGATTTTTTTAACACTTTTTTGGGGATATAAATAAATACCTTTATTCAGCAAGGACCAATTAAATTGATCAAAAATGAAAGTAAAGACATTTATGATGTTACAAAAACAAATGCTGTTCATTGAACTTTCTATTCATCAAAGAATCCTGAAAAAAGTATCACATTTTCCACATAAATATTAACACCTTTTGACATTGATAATAATGTTTTCAAAATGTTTTACTGTATCTTGATACTACTAAATGTGGCCTTGGTGAGCATGAGGCTTCTTTAAAAAAAAAAAACATTTAAAAATCCTAATTGAAATATTCAATTAAAGTAGATATATACACTCACCTAAAGGATTATTAGGAACACCTGTTCAATTTCTCACTAATGCAATTATCTAATCAACCAATCACATGGCAGTTGCTTCAATGCATTTAGGGGTGTGGTCCTGGTCAAGACAATCTCCTGAACTCCAAACTAAATGTCAGAATGGGAAAGAAAGGTGATTTAAGCAATTTTGAGCGTGGCATGGTTGTTGGTGCCAGACGGGCCGGTCTGAGTATTTCACAATCTGCTCAGTTACTGGGATTTTCACGCACAACCATTTCTAGGGTTTACAAAGAATGGTGTGAAAAGGGAAAAACATCCAGTATGCGGCAGTCCTGTGGGCGAAAATGCCTTGTTGATGCTAGAGGTCAGAGGAGAATGGGCCGACTGATTCAACCTGATAGAAGAGCAACTTTGACTGAAATAACCACTCGTTACAACCGAGGTATGCAGCAAAGCATTTGTGAAGCCACAACACGCACAACCTTGAGGCGGATGGGCTACAACAGCAGAAGACCCCACCGGGTACCACTCATCTCCACTACAAATAGGAAAAAGAGGCTACAATTTACACAAGCTCACCAAAATTGGCCCGTTGAAGACTGGAAAAATGTTGCCTGGTCTGATGAGTCTCGATTTCTGTTGAGACATGATGGTAGAGTCAGAATTTGGCGTAAACAGAATGAGAACATGGATCCATCATGCCTTGTTACCACTGTGCAGGCTGCTGGTGGTGGTGTAATGGTGTGGGGGATGCTTTCTTGGCACACTTTAGGCCCCTTAGTGCCAACTGGGCATCGTTTAAATGCCACGGCCTACCTGAGCATTGTTTCTGACCATGTCCATCCCTTTATGACCATCATGTTCCCATTCTCTGATGGCTACTTCCAGCAGGATAATGCACCATGTCACAAAGCTTGAATCATTTCAAATTGGTTTCTTGAACATGACAATGAGTTCACTGTACTAAAATGGCCCCCACAGTCACCAGATCTCAACCCAATAGAGCATCTTTGGGATGTGGTGGAACGGGAGCTTCGTGCCCTGGATGTGCATCCCACAAATCTCCATCAACTGCAAGATGCTATCCTATCAATATGGGCCAACATTTCTAAAGAATGCTTTCAGCACCTTGTTGAATCAACGCCATGTAGAATTAAGGCAGTTCTGAAGGCAAAAGGGGTCAAACACAGTATTAGTATGGTGTTCCTAATAATCCTTTAGGTGAGAGTACATTCATTATTTCAATTGTTTAGCCTGAACACCAATTATGCTGTATTCATGATCACAGGTAAATATATATAAATTAATAATTATACCTATGGTCATGATACATGTACGGTCAAGTATTTGTGGAACCACTGATTACCATATCTGACAACATAATCCACAGTTCTGCAGCTATTTTAACCTCTTTACTGCAGTAAATGAGGAGAAAGTGTCTGTAATCACATTTATTAATAATTATTTCTCCACGCGGTTATGTTTGCAGTCAATGTTAATGCTTCCTGTTTGCACAGTGTTGATAGTCAACAGAACACGAAAAAAACACAACACTCATTTTCCTCTCCCTCCTTCATTTAAAAACAGCCAATCACCACAGGCTAATACGCCTGTATCAGTGTCAGTACGCATTTCTCACTTGCAGTGAGCACATTCATTTAGCAGTTTCCTTGAGTGGCCTTTGAATAGACCCAGATTAGTCCTTTGCGTCTGAGGGCCATCTGTACCCCTGTCATGGACAATAGTTGTTTGATTGCGGTTTCAACTTTGACGAGCCATTTTGATTCAACTGGCTCTTCGTGCCTCTCTAAAACTTCAGGATCTCTCCTCCAATCGTTCGTCCCACTATCCCTCTCTCTCTTACCGTGTCACCCCGACTGAGGCTGTGAGTAATACGCACGTGGTCTCTCTGTGGATTTGGGCCCAGTGTCCTCTCATGGAGGACGCGTGTGATTGATTGGATTGAGGCAAATTTTTGTCAGTTCGCCGTGCTTAAGGAGATAAGGCTGCTAATAAATTTCCCCCCGGTAGCTTCTGACAAGTGTCAGCTGGCGAGCTCATATAAAGCATGATGTCGGCCAGGGGCAGATAAAGCGCACCACCCAAATTCCCCCGCGTACCCCTCCTGAAGTCCCTCTGAGACTGAGTTTAGGGATGTGAAGATATATTCGGGGATTTCGTGCCTCTGAGTGAGACTGTTACATCCAGTGGTGTACAGCAAACTTTGGGGTCCTCGGCAAACAATGCGATGAGTTCCCACCCACATTGTGATGTAATGCAAGAGTGTTTGTTTTTGGGGATGAAAGAGTATCACTGATTGAGCTAAATCAGATGTTATTTTAGCCAATGTACCCCTAATTTTTCTCTTTATTGATCCTATTCTGGGTTTTAATGTTTTTCATTTTATTTTTATTTTTATAAATTTTTGCCATTCAGAAAAAATATTTGAAACCAGCTAGCGCTAGTGTAAGTTTCCAAATAAGTGACCTGAATCTTTTAAGTTTGTTCACAAGTAAGATTAGATCCATGATATTTTCTGTGGTCCTTTCTGCAGGTTACACTCTTACACTAGTAGGTGAAAATTAGATTAATTTAAATTTGAATACATAGTAGTTAAGTCCACCTAATATAAAGTGGGTCCAGTCTTTCAATAAATCTATTACATGTAAAAATGTAGTGCAGTTTTTGTCTTCATTGTATCACTATACATCAATCAGGCTTAACATTGTGACCACTGACAGGTGAAGTGAATAACACTGATTATCTCTTCATCATGGCACCTGTTAGTGGGTGGGATATATTAAGAAGCAAGTGAACAAAGTTGATGAGTTACAAGCAGGAAAAATGGGAAAGCGTAAGGATTTGAGCGAGTTTGACAAGGGCCAAATTGTGATGGTTAGATGACTGGGTCAGAGCATCTCCAAAACTGCAGCTCTTGTGGGGTGTTCCCGGTCTGCAGTGGTCAGTATCTATCAAAAGTGGTCCAAGGAAGGAACAGTGGTGAACCGGCGACAGGGTCATGGGCGGCCCAGGCTCATTGATGCACATGGGGTGTGAAGGCTGGCCCATGTGGTCCGATCAAACAGACGAGCTACTGTAGCTCAAATTGCTCAAGAAGTTAATGCTGCTTCTGATAGAAAGGTGTCAGAATACACAGTGCATCGCAATTTGTTGGGTATGGGGCTGCATAGCCGCAGACCAGTCATGGTGCCCATGCTGACCCCTGTCCACCGCCGAAAGCACCAACAGTGGGCATGTGAGCATCAGAACTGGACTACAGAGCAATGGAAGAAGGTGGCCTGGTCTGATGAATAATGTTTTCTTTTACATCACATGGATGGCCGGGTGCGTGTGCATTTACCTGGGGAACACATGGCACCAGGATGCACTATGGGAAGAATGCAAGCCGACAGAGGCTATGTGATGCTTTGGGCAATGTTTTGCTGGGAAACCTTGGGTTCTGCCATCCATGTGGAAGTTACTTTGACACATAACACCTACCTAAGCATTGGTGCAGACCATGTACATCCTTTCATGGAAACGGTATTCCCTGGTGAATGTGGCTTCTTTCAGCAGGATAGTGTGCCCTGCCACAAAGCAATGGTTCAGGAATGGTTTGAGGAGCTTGAGTTTGAGGTGTTGACTTGGCCTCCAAATTCCCCAGATCTCAATCCAATCGAGCATCTGTGGGATCTGCTGAACAAACAAGTCTGATCCATGGAGGCCCTACCTCACAATTTACAGGACTTAAAGGATCTGCTGCTAACATCTTGGTGCCAGATACCACAGCACACCTTCAGAGGTATAGTGGAGTCCATGCCTTGATGGATCAGGGCTGTTTTGGCAGCAAATGGGGGACCAACACAATATTAGGACATAATGTTATGCCTGACTGGTGTATAACCATACACAGTACAAAAAGCACTAGTTGTTAAATACAGTATGTAATATATCACATTATATTTGTATGATTATGTTTACATCATGATGACAGTAACAGGAGGGTGACAAATGCAAGACAAACAAACAAAAACAAAAAAAACAGAATGAGATGCCACTGTAGTCACCCTCTTCAGCTCTCCTCCAGCTGCTGTACATAGCAGATGAGGAAAGCTGGGAGAAAAGGGGAATTACATTATTGGCAAAGTGTCATGACAAATTGATTTTCTCAATTAAAGCCGGGACAATGGACAAGAAATAACAGGTTGGCCGTTTCTCCCTCTAAATGGGGCCATTTTCTTTTTTCCTTCACAGATCAGCGGAAAAGAGTCATTAGGAGTCCGCGGGGTGAGAGAGAGAGAGAGAGAGAGAGAGAGAGAGAGAGAGAGAGAGAGAGAGAGAGAGAGAGAGAGAGAGAGGGGAGGGAGCAACTGGTGCAAAGGCTCATTTGAAGCACACAGGAGGACTGTAGTGTCCCTGGCCTCTCATTCTTCAAGACTTCAGTGTGAACGTCTCCGCCGTCACATGCAGCATACCCTTCAAGCGAGCAGTCACCCGTTCAGACCGACTCAGAGAGAGCTTTGACATTGGTGCATTTATGACTGCACCTGACCACATCATCAATCAGCGCTGGCCCCCGGTTCAGTCGTCCCCTATTTTCTAATTTTGTCGAGGATAAATGTTTTAAGCAAATGACAAATGTTAGAGAAATTAATCTATTTCCCTCTGAAGAATTTGAAATTAATTAGTGCCTTTGGATTAATTTATTCCTTTTTGTGACATTAAGATTTTCAGAATGAGAACTTTTAAGAACCAAGAAAAGAATGTGGACCATTTTCATTTGGTGTGGTAATTAAATTGAGACAATAAAAATGAGATACACCTGATTAAAGCCAGATTAATAACTCGTTTTAACTAAAATGTTTTTGACATTTTAAAATAATGAACTTTCTTTCTTTCTTTCTTTCTTTCTTTCTTTTTTCTTTCTTTCTTTCTTTCTTTCTTTCTTTCTTTCTTTCTTTCTTTCTTTCTTTCTTTCTTTCTTTCTTTCAAATTGCAAAAAAAATATTGATGGTTTTTGGTTTTACAGACATTCTCCCAATTGGGTGGACATATGCATATTAAACTGGGTAAAGAGAAATAACAAAGGCTTTAAATTCAGCTAAAACAAACTGGATGACAGGAAAACTATTTATTTCATAAAGAACTTTTTAAATATCTTAAATTTATCTAAGGCATCTAGAGGTCTGAAACTAATATCAGCCTCATGCTTGCCAAAGATTCAAAGATCACAGACCTGGGCCTCTGCTATTTAGATATGATCAATATATAAACCAGTTTTCTGTCCAGTATTCACAAAGACCCTGACATTAAAAGGAAAGTCTTACACTGAAAAATAGGTACAATTAACTTAAAGTTTTTGCACGCATAGTTTTAAAGTAAATTTCACATAAGGAATTAAGTAAACTCTACTTAACTAAGTTAAGTAAAATTAACAAAGAAAATAAGTATGTTTAGTGTTTTTTTGTATGAATGTGTCTGAACTCAAAATGTCAAAAATATTTGTGTTCCGAAAATGAACAAAGGTCTTATGGGTTTGGAAGGACATGAGGGTGAGGAATTAATGACAGAATTTTCATTTTGGGGTGAACTAACCCTTTAAAAAGATTCAGGTCACTTAACTGGAGACTTAAACTAGTACTGAATGGTTTAAAATTGACAATTTTAAACCATTCAGTACTAGCTATCACCAGACCAAGCTCAATCTTTTAAGATATAACATTAGTCTGGGGAGTCTGCTCTGTATTTTCTACTGCACAAGACGCGTGATCAACAGGCATAGTTCAAATGACTCTGTACGCAATTGGATAGTCCTTCAACCAATCAGACCAATGATCCGGGTGACGTACTTTGCAGAGCGGTTGGTAGTAAGGCAAACACATCCTTCTTTTGAAAGGAAACTTGCCTTTGAAATCTTTTAAAACAGCAGAGACAGCAGCATCGACAGGTTGCTGCGCTTCGGTGGCCACCATGTTGAATGTAAACAAAAAACTGCTTGCTGTCATTTCTCGATCATCATCGCGTTAAACCCGCCAATAGCGTGCCAGGTGGATAAGCCCGTTTGTGATTGGTCCCCGCAGATTTGGACGGAAGAGGGATAGAAAAATTTACAGGTTTCCAGCCTGAGCTGCAGGGTGTGGCGACTGAAACAAATCAGACACATAATTACTTGCTACATTTATGCTGTAAATGCTCTATGCTTAGTAGTAGACCTTCCCCCCAAATAACGCAGGAAAGGCCTCTCCGTTACCAGCTACCATCAGATAAGACTCGTTTACGACTCAAAGGTATTTCCAGAGAGAGCTGTGACTCTAAATTGATTCTTTTTGAAAAGGGAACCAATGCCCTTAAGGACTTTACTGCATAAATTTATAGAAAACTGTTCTATAAATGAACATGCACCCCAGGACATTGTGTGTACAATTTAAACTGTGTTGTAAAGTTTCTCTTGTATGGTATTTTGTTTATGCATGTCTTATGAGCAACTTACTATTTCACGTAACCTCATATAATTGTTAATTAGTCTAGTCATCACCTTGTTTCCCCTGTGTATTTAAGCCCTCTGTTTGCCCTTAGTGTTTGTCACTTCTCGTTCTTGTATGTTGGTGTTTTTCCTGCCCATTTCCTGAGTTTCTGATTAAAGTACCTGTTCCAAGTTCTCCTTCGCCTTCGTGAATTTGATCAACACCAAGTCTGTAACACAAACATTTTGAAAAAATAGGATAGGATCAATAAAGAGAAAAAAATAAGGGGTACATTGGCTAAAATTCAGATTCACTTCATTTCGTTATACTGTACTTGTACATGTGTAATGACAAATAAACTTGAAACTTGAAAATTACATCTAATTCAGTTCAATCAGTAGCCCCTTTCACACAGCAATACCAGTAAATTGCCGTAAAATTACCAGAATGACTTTACCGGTAAATACACAAATATGCTGTTCACACAAGCAATGGGGCTCTGGCTTTTTACCGGTAAGAGATACCAGTAAATTCTGTGATGTCAGTCATCGGAAATGATCTTTAATCGCTGCGTTGTTGTCTTCATTCTCCCACATGAGGAGAAGCACTTTAGTTTCTGAATTAAACCACACTTGTAAAGTGTATGCATTACTTAAAACATCTAAGTAAATAATACAATAGATATTGTGTAGACACTATATCTACATAATAGTAAACTCACTACCCACCGAACACAGAGACCTCAATACTTGGTACACAATACACAGTGACGGTAACATTCGATCGATCGTTTTTGAGTATGAATGTGTCATTTTGAGTAAAAAATAAGCTCCAAATGTCACAAAATGGCAAGTTACTAAACCTAACAACAAAAACAATGATAAAATAAGTATAAATACAGCTGGAAAACAGCGAAAAATCAACCTGCATGATGGGAACACCAGATTCAGAAAAGTTGAGTAGTTTTAATTAATTTTATAATGTTGATATTTTTATTCTTGCCTGAACTAACTTTTTTCATGTAGAAATTACATTTGAGTTTTCTGTAGTTTTTATTTTTTTAATTTTTTTTTTTTTACTTCAACGCAGAATCTTTTTTCAGTGATTCTTCTCCAAAAATCCCTCGTTCCACCTTTGTTCCAGTGAAATGCTGCTGACTAAATGACATACTTTAAAGAATTGCACTTTTAATGATATTCTGAAGTAGTTTGTGATGTGAGGCAGGCTAATACATTTCTCACAAGCACATGCAAACTCACAGTCCCCAAATGAAACCAACTACAAATTGCAGTCAAACTCCACAGCAGTCATTTATTCTTTTTAGTTCTGTGTCAAAATCTATTTTTTACTCTTTAATTTTTACTTTCTCCATAGGGGCCAAGGCTAATCTAATGAGTCGACTTTATAGAGCAGCCTTACAAAAGATTTTGCATGTAATTGCATGCTAATTGAGTTTCTTATTCTTGATTGTTTGTTTTGTACACAATCATTTACCTTATGTTTTTGACCTCTCATAATAAGAATGACTAGAGAGAGTGATGAAGACAGAGTGAAACTGTAAAAGAGAAGCAATTGTGTTATCACATTCTGTTTAGCTGCGTGACAACCTGCTTACAGCACAACAGAAGTTTTAGAGAAACAAATCGACTAACTTAAAACTATAAAAATAACAGTCTGCTGCCAGATCTTTGACTAAATGGCATAAGGTTTGATCAATATTGCATCTTATTTTGGTCAAGAACCATGTAAAGCGACTTACTTTTTCCTTTGCATGTTGTTTAAGAGTGGGTTTAACTGAAATGGATGAATAAACCATTTACATTTCACTGCCGGTTGTATATTCTGTATATAACTGTGTATGTGACAAATAAAACTCTTGAACCAATGTGGATTTTTGCTTTTAAAATAATAAAGCTACGTAATTAATCGTCATCCAGTAAGATTAGAAATTGTCAGATGCTTTACAGTTTTGTGTGCAATATGAAATCATACTGTGGGCGTTCCGTGAGGCCAAGGTGAAATGTAGAATCATTATTTCTATGTATTATGTGATTGATAGGGAGATTTGGTCACAGATGCCCACTTTCTTTGTCCTATTGATTTATGCTGCTCAAAATGGTCTTTTGGAGGCAATTTACCTCTACAAATCTCATACTTAAATTGCCATTTGGAGAACTGGTGATTCTTATTTGATAATTCATAATTTTAGATCAATTTTCCACAGAGGAAACAGAAAGGAATGGGGCGAAGAGATGAAGAGAACTGAAGCAAAAGGATAGATGCAAAATGTACATTTCCATCCTGAGGACCATGTTCATTTAATCATAAAAGGCAATGATGAGACATGGACAGCTTACAGACCAGCTCTCAACAAGCAAACTAAATTTTTATGAATAACATTATAGTATCTAACATACAAAAAAATACATAAAATATCTCAGATAACAATGCCACTAATGGGCACATGAAAACAAAATAAACCATGTCTGGTCACGTTGCATGCTGGCTAGACAGTCTTTTCTTGCCTAATTGGGTTGGTCTTGAATAGAAAATGCTGCAATGTGGACTAGACTTTATGGTGAAAGTCAAATATACTGGGAAATAGGTCTAGAGAGCATCTGCAGTTGCTGTTCGCAACGGCAAAAGCTATGATATCATCTCTCTTGTGCATATGCTCTGTGAATTGAGAATGACTTTTTGGAAAATAGGATTTTGATAAGCAGAAGGCTCTTAGCAAAGCTGGGCTGATACATTTACACTATTAAGCTGCTGTCGGTTACACTATTGAGCCTACATTACATTTTAAGAAATCTTACCATTAAAAGAATAGTTCACACAAAAATGAAAATTATATCATTATTCACTCATGTTGTTGCAAATCTTCCAAACAACACCCAAGGAAGTGCAGTAACAATGAACTTCAAAATGCAAAAGCATAAAAGTAGCATAACAATGGTAAGACTCAATTAATTCAATTTAATAAACTGACTCAAAGTCAAAAAATATCATACTTTATCTATTAGGTGGCCTTAATTACTATGTACTTACATCAGAAAATAAGTACAATGTACTTATTGTGTTCATATTGTATAGCAAAACCCTTTTGCTGATACTGAGGTGGATACGAGTAAAGTTAGGGACAGGTGTGGTGGTATGGGTCAGTTTAAGGGTAGGGATAGGTGTAAGGGAAGGGTGTAATTATAAAATGTAACTACAGAAAATAATTACAGATGTAATTACATGCAGGTCATTGTAAGTAAAATGGAAAATGTAAGTACAATGTAAAAACATGTATGTACACAATAAGTGCATTGTATCAAATGATTAATTTAAATGTTAGTACATAGTAGTGAAGGCCACCCAATATAAAGTGGGTCCCAACATTTTTGTTTTGGGGTGAACTGTTGATTTAGCTTATGATTCAGGAAAACGTACATTATATTTAAACTATTTTTTAAAGCACTTGGTTTTATTGTTAAAGGTCTTTGGCTGTTATTTTTTTCTCCCAGTACATTTTGGAAGCTTGTTTCCACCACAGAATAAAACATTTTAAAGATAATTGTGACTTTTTATCTCACAATTGTGAGTTTACATCTTGCAATTCGAACTTTGTTTTCTCAGAATTGAGAGATATAAAGTCAGAATTGAGAGTTATAAAGTCAGAATTGAGAGTTATAAAGTCAGAATTGAGAGATATAAAGTCAGAATTGAGAGATATAAAGTCAGAATTGAGATATATAAAGTCAGAACTGAGATATAAAGTCAGAATTGAGAGTTATAAAGTCAGAATTGAGAGTTATAAAGTCAGAATTGAGAGATATAAAGTCAGAATTGAGATTCAAGAGTTTTATTTGTCACATACACAGTTATATACAGAATATACAACCGGCAGTGAAATGTAAACAGGTCCGCTCCATGGACAGTGCAAATTCACAGTTAAAAACACAAGGAAGAAATTATAATAGAAATAGGATATAAAAAAAAGTACTATCTATATATATATATATATATGTCCATATCTGTAGAATTATAAATAATCAAGTCAAGAGAAAAAAGGTAACAAATAAGGATAAAGTGGAATAAAATAATTGAAGTAGACTTTGCAGTGAGTAAACTGTAGACTTATAAATTGAGAGATATAAAATTGAGAGATATAAAGTCAGAATTGAGAGATATAAAGTCAGAATTGAGTGATATAAAGTCAGAATTGAGTGATATAAAGTCAGAACTGAGAGTTATAAAGTCCGAATTGAGAGTTATAAAGTCCGAATTGAGAGTTATAAAGTCAGAATTGAGAGTTATAAAGTCAGAATCTAGAGATATAAAGTCAGAATTGTGTGATGTAAGTCAGAATTGAGAGTTATAAAGTCAGAATTGAGAGATATAAAGTCAGAATCGAGAGATATAAAGTCAGAATTGAGATATAAAGTCAGAATTGAGATATATAAGTCAGAATTGAGAGATATAAAGTCAGAATTGAGAGATATAAAGTCAGAATTGAGAGATATAAAGTCAGAATTGAGATAAAGTCAGAATTGTGAGATATAAAGTCAGAATTGTGTGATATAAAGTCAGAATTGAGTGATATAAAGTCAGAATTGAGTGATATAAAGTCAGAATTGAGTGATATAAAGTCAGAATTGAGTGATATAAAGTCAGAATTGAGAGGTATAAAGTCAGAATTGAGAGGTATAAAGTCAGAATTGAGAGATATAAAGTCAGAATTGAGAGATATAAAGTCAGAATTGAGATAAAGTCAGAATTGTGTGATATAAAGTCAGAATTGAGTGATATAAAGTCAGAATTGTGTGATATAAAGTCAGAATTGAGTGATATAAAGTCAGAATTGAGTGATATAAAGTCAGAGTTGAGAGGTATAAAGTCAGAATTGAGAGATATAAAGTCAGAATTGAGAGATATAAAGTCAGAATTGAGTGATATAAAGTCAGAATTGAGTGATATAAAGTCAGAACTGAGAGTTATAAAGTCCGAATTGAGAGTTATAAAGTCCGAATTGAGAGTTATAAAGTCAGAATTGAGAGTTATAAAGTCAGAATCTAGAGATATAAAGTCAGAATTGTGTGATGTAAGTCAGAATTGAGAGTTATAAAGTCAGAATTGAGAGATATAAAGTCAGAATCGAGAGATATAAAGTCAGAATTGAGAGATATAAAGTCAGAATCGAGTGATATAAAGTCAGAATCGAGAGATATAAAGTCAGAATTGAGATATAAAGTCAGAATTGAGAGATATAAAGTCAGAATTGAGAGATATAAAGTCAGAATTGAGAGATATAAAGTCAGAATTGAGATATAAAGTCAGAATTGAGTGATATAAAGTCGGAATTGAGAGTTATAAAGTCCGAATTGAGAGATATAAAGTCAGAATTGAGAGTTATAAAGTCAGAATCTAGAGATATAAAGTCAGAATTGTGTGATGTAAGTCAGAATTGAGAGATATAAAGTCAGAATTGAGATATAAAGTCAGAACTGAGTGATATAAAGTCAGAATTGAGAGATATAAAGTCAGAATTGAGATATAAAGTCAGAATTGAGTGATATAAAGTCGGAATTGAGAGATATAAAGTCAGAATTGTGTGATAAAAGTCAGAATTGAGTGATATAAAGTCAGAATTGAGTGATATAAAGTCAGAATTGAGAGGTATAAAGTCAGAATTGAGAGATATAAAGTCAGAATTGAGAGATATAAAGTCAGAATTGAGATATAAAAAGTCAGAATTGATAAAGTCAGAACTGAGAGATATAAAGTCAGAATTGAGAGATATAAAGTCAGAATTGTGTGATATAAAGTCAGAATTGAGTGATATAAAGTCAGAATTGAGTGATATAAAGTCAGAGTTGAGAGATATAAAGTCAGAATTGAGAGATATAAAGTCAGAATTGAGATATAAAGTCAGAATTGAGATATAAAGTCAGAACTGAGAGATATAAAGTCAGAATTGAGATATAAAGTCAGAATTGAGTGATATAAAGTCCGAATTGAGAGTTATAAAGTCCGAATTGAGAGTTATAAAGTCCGAATTGAGAGTTATAAAGTCAGAATTGAGAGATATAAAGTCAGAATTGAGAGATATAAAGTCAGAATTGAGAGATATAAAGTCAGAATTGAGAGATATAAAGTCAGAATTGAGATAAAGTCAGAATTGTGTGATATAAAGTCAGAATTGAGTGATATAAAGTCAGAATTGTGTGATATAAAGTCAGAATTGAGAGATATAAAGTCAGAATTGAGAGATATAAAGTCAGAATTGAGAGATATAAAGTCAGAATTGAGTGATATAAAGTCAGAATTGAGTGATATAAAGTCAGAATTGAGTGATATAAAGTCAGAGTTGAGAGGTATAAAGTCAGAATTGAGAGATATAAAGTCAGAATTGAGAGATATAAAGTCAGAATTGAGATATAAAGTCAGAATTGAGAGATATAAAGTCAGAACTGAGAGATATAAAGTCAGAATTGAGAGATATAAAGTCAGAATTGAGAGATATAAAGTCAGAATTGAGTGATATAAAGTCAGAATTGAGTGATATAAAGTCAGAATTGAGAGATATAAAGTCAGAATTGAGAGATATAAAGTCAGAATTGAGATATAAAGTCAGAATTGAGATATAAAGTCAGAATTGAGAGATATAAAGTCAGAATTGAGAGATATAAAGTCAGAATTGAGTGATATAAAGTCAGAATTGAGAGATATAAAGTCAGAATTGAGAGTCAGAATTATAAAGTCAGAATTGAGAGATATAAAGTCAGAATTGAGAGATATAAAGTCAGAATTGAGAGATATAAAGTCAGAATTGAGAGATATAAAGTCAGAATTGAGATAAAGTCAGAATTGTGTGATATAAAGTCAGAATTGTGTGATATAAAGTCAGAATTGAGTGATATAAAGTCAGAATTGTGTGATATAAAGTCAGAATTGAGTGATATAAAGTCAGAATTGAGTGATATAAAGTCAGAGTTGAGAGGTATAAAGTCAGAATTGAGAGATATAAAGTCAGAATTGAGAGATATAAAGTCAGAATTGAGATAAAGTCAGAATTGTGTGATATAAAGTCAGAATTGAGTGATATAAAGTCAGAATTGTGTGATATAAAGTCAGAATTGAGTGATATAAAGTCAGAATTGAGTGATATAAAGTCAGAGTTGAGAGGTATAAAGTCAGAATTGAGAGATATAAAGTCAGAATTGAGAGATATAAAGTCAGAATTGAGTGATATAAAGTCAGAATTGAGTGATATAAAGTCAGAACTGAGAGTTATAAAGTCCGAATTGAGAGTTATAAAGTCAGAATTGAGAGTTATAAAGTCAGAATTGAGAGTTATAAAGTCAGAATCTAGAGATATAAAGTCAGAATTGTGTGATGTAAGTCAGAATTGAGAGTTATAAAGTCAGAATTGAGAGATATAAAGTCAGAATCGAGAGATATAAAGTCAGAATTGAGAGATATAAAGTCAGAATCGAGTGATATAAAGTCAGAATTGAGAGATATAAAGTCAGAATTGAGAGTTATAAAGTCAGAATTGAGATATAAAGAATCAGAGAGATATAAAGTCAGAATTGAGAGATATAAAGTCAGAATCTAGAGAGATATAAAGTCAGAATTGAGAGATATAAAGTCAGAATTGAGAGATATAAAGTCAGAATTGAGAGATATAAAGTCAGAATTGAGAGATATAAAGTCAGAATTGAGAGATATAAAGTCAGAACTGAGTGATATAAAGTCAGAATTGAGAGATATAAAGTCAGAATTGAGATATAAAGTCAGAATTGAGTGATATAAAGTCAGAATTGAGAGATATAAAGTCAGAATTGAGTGATATAAAGTCAGAATTGAGTGATATAAAGTCAGAATTGAGAGATATAAAGTCAGAATTGAGAGTCAAAGTCAAATTGAGAGATATAAAGTCAGAATTGAGAGATATAAAGTCAGAATTGAGAATAAAGTCAGAATTGAGAGATATAAAGTCAGAATTGAGAGATATAAAGTCAGAATTGAGAGATATAAAGTCAGAATTGAGAGATATAAAGTCAGAATTGAGAATATAAAGTCAGAATTGAGATATAAAAGTCAGAATTGAGTGATATAAAGTCAGAATTGAGTGATATAAAGTCAGAATTGAGAGATATAAAGTCAGAATTGAGAGATATAAAGTCAGAATTGAGAGATATAAAGTCAGAATTGAGATATAAAGTCAGAATTGAGATATAAAGTCAGAATTGAGAGATATAGAATTGAAGATATAAAGTCAGAATTGAGTGATATAAAGTCAGAATTGAGTGATATAAAGTCAGAATTGAGAGATATAAAGTCAGAATTGAGATATAAAGTCCGAATTGAGAGTTATAAAGTCAGAATTGAGAGATATAAAGTCAGAATTGAGAGATATAAAGTCAGAATTGAGAGATATAAAGTCAGAATTGAGAGATATAAAGTCAGAATTGAGATATAAGTCAGAATTGTGTGATATAAAGTCAGAATTGAGTGATATAAAGTCAGAATTGTGTGATATAAAGTCAGAATTGAGTGATATAAAGTCAGAATTGAGTGATATAAAGTCAGAATTGAGAGATATAAAGTCAGAATTGTGTGATATAAAGTCAGAATTGAGTGATATAAAGTCAGAATTGAGTGATATAAAGTCAGAATTGAGAGGTATAAAGTCAGAATTGAGAGATATAAAGTCAGAATTGAGAGATATAAAGTCAGAATTGAGATATAAAGTCAGAATTGAGAGATATAAAGTCAGAACTGAGAGATATAAAGTCAGAATTGAGAGATATAAAGTCAGAATTGTGTGATATAAAGTCAGAATTGAGTGATATAAAGTCAGAATTGAGTGATATAAAGTCAGAGTTGAGAGGTATAAAGTCAGAATTGAGAGATATAAAGTCAGAATTGAGATATAAAGTCAGAATTGAGATATAAAGTCAGAACTGAGAGATATAAAGTCAGAATTGAGATATAAAGTCAGAATTGAGTGATATAAAGTCAGAATTGAGAGTTATAAAGTCAGGACTGAGAGATATAAAGTCAGAATTGAGAGATATAAAGTCAGAATTGAGAGATATAAAGTCAGAATTGAGAGATATAAAGTCAGAATTGAGAGATATAAAGTCAGAATTGAGATATAAAGTCAGAATTGAGATATAAAGTCAGAATTGAGAGATATAAAGTCAGAACTGAGAGATATAAAGTCAGAATTGAGAGATATAAAGTCAGAATTGAGATATAAAGTCAGAATTGAGTGATATAAAGTCAGAATTGAGAGATATAAAGTCAGAATTGAGAGATATAAAGTCAGAATTGAGAGTTATAAAGTCAGAATCTAGAGATATAAAGTCAGAATTGTGTGATGTAAGTCAGAATTGAGAGATATAAAGTCAGAATTGAGAGATATAAAGTCAGAATTGAGAGATATAAAGTCAGAATTGAGAGATATAAAGTCAGAATTGAGAGATATAAAGTCAGAATTGAGAGATATAAAGTCAGAATTGAGAGATATAAAGTCAGAATTGAGATATAAAGTCAGAACTGAGTGATATAAAGTCAGAATTGAGAGATATAAAGTCAGAATTGAGTGATATAAAGTCAGAATTGAGAGATATAAAGTCAGAATTGAGAGATATAATGAGATATAAAGTTAGAGTTGAGCGATATAAAGTCAGAGTTGAGAGATATAAAGTCAGAATTGAGAGATATAAAGTCAGAATTGTGATATAAAGTCAGAATTGAGAGATATAAAGTCAGAATTGAGAGATATAAAGTCAGAATTGTGTGATATAAAGTCAGAATTGAGTGATATAAAGTCAGAACTCAGAGATATAAAGTCAGAACTCAGAGATATAAAGTCAGAATTGAGATATAAAGTCAGAATTGAGTGATATAAAGTCAGAGTTGAGAGGTATAAAGTCAGAATTGAGAGATATAAAGTCAGAATTGAGAGATATAAAGTCAGAATTGAGATATAAAGTCAGAATTGAGAGATATAAAGTCAGAATTGAGTGATATAAAGTCAGAACTGAGAGATATAAAGTCAGAATTGAGAGATATAAAGTCAGAATTGAGATATAAAGTCAGAATTGAGAGATATAAAGTCAGAATTGAGAGATATAAAGTCAGAATTGAGAGATATAAAGTCAGAATTGAGAGATATAAAGTCAGAATTGAGTGATATAAAGTCAGAATTGAGATATAAAGTCAGAATTGAGATATAAAGTCAGAATTGAGAGATATAAAGTCAGAATTGAGAGATATAAAGTCAGAATTGAGAGATATAAAGTCAGAATTGAGATATAAAGTCAGAATTGAGAGATATAAAGTCAGAATTGAGAGATATAAAGTCAGAATTGAGAGATATAAAGTCAGAATTGAGAGATATAAAGTCAGAATTGAGAGATATAAAGTCAGAATTGAGATATAAAGTCAGAATTGAGAGATATAAAGTCAGAATTGAGATATAAAGTCAGAATTGAGATATAAAGTCAGAATTGAGAGATATAAAGTCAGAATTGAGAGATATAAAGTCAGAATTGAGAGATATAAAGTCAGAATTGAGAGATATAAAGTCAGAATTGAGAGATATAAAGTCAGAATTGAGTGATATAAAGTCAGAATTGAGAGATATAAAGTCAGAATTGAGATATAAAGTCAGAATTGAGAGATATAAAGTCAGAATTGAGATATAAAGTCAGAACTGAGAGATATAAAGTCAGAATTGAGATATAAAGTCAGAATTGAGTGATATAAAGTCAGAATTGAGAGATATAAAGTCAGAATTGTGTGATATAAAGTCAGAATTGAGTGATATAAAGTCAGAATTGAGTGATATAAAGTCAGAGTTGAGAGGTATAAAGTCAGAATTGAGAGATATAAAGTCAGAATTGAGAGATATAAAGTCAGAATTGAGATATAAAGTCAGAATTGAGAGATATAAAGTCAGAACTGAGAGATATAAAGTCAGAATTGAGAGATATAAAGTCAGAATTGTGTGATATAAAGTCAGAATTGAGTGATATAAAGTCAGAATTGAGTGATATAAAGTCAGAGTTGAGAGGTATAAAGTCAGAATTGAGAGATATAAAGTCAGAATTGAGATATAAAGTCAGAATTGAGATATAAAGTCAGAACTGAGAGATATAAAGTCAGAATTGAGATATAAAGTCAGAATTGAGTGATATAAAGTCCGAATTGAGAGTTATAAAGTCCGAATTGAGAGTTATAAAGTCCGAATTGAGAGTTATAAAGTCAGAATTGAGAGATATAAAGTCAGAATTGAGAGATATAAAGTCAGAATTGAGAGATATAAAGTCAGAATTGAGAGATATAAAGTCAGAATTGAGATAAAGTCAGAATTGTGTGTGATATAAAGTCAGAATTGAGTGATATAAAGTCAGAATTGTGTGATATAAAGTCAGAATTGAGTGATATAAAGTCAGAATTGAGTGATATAAAGTCAGAATTGAGAGATATAAAGTCAGAATTGTGTGATATAAAGTCAGAATTGAGTGATATAAAGTCAGAATTGAGTGATATAAAGTCAGAGTTGAGAGGTATAAAGTCAGAATTGAGAGATATAAAGTCAGAATTGAGAGATATAAAGTCAGAATTGAGATATAAAGTCAGAATTGAGAGATATAAAGTCAGAACTGAGAGATATAAAGTCAGAATTGAGAGATATAAAGTCAGAATTGTGTGATATAAAGTCAGAATTGAGTGATATAAAGTCAGAATTGAGTGATATAAAGTCAGAGTTGAGAGGTATAAAGTCAGAATTGAGAGATATAAAGTCAGAATTGAGAGATATAAAGTCAGAATTGAGATATAAAGTCAGAACTGAGAGATATAAAGTCAGAATTGAGATATAAAGTCAGAATTGAGTGATATAAAGTCCGAATTGAGAGTTATAAAGTCAGAATTGAGAGTTATAAAGTCCGAATTGAGAGTTATAAAGTCAGAATTGAGAGATATAAAGTCAGAATTGAGAGATATAAAGTCAGAATTGAGAGATATAAAGTCAGAATTGAGATATAAAGTCAGAATTGAGATATAAAGTCAGAATTGAGAGATATAAAGTCAGAACTGAGAGATATAAAGTCAGAATTGAGAGATATAAAGTCAGAATTGAGAGATATAAAGTCAGAATTGAGTGATATAAAGTCCGAATTGAGAGTTATAAAGTCCGAATTGAGAGTTATAAAGTCAGAATTGAGAGTTATAAAGTCAGAATCTAGAGATATAAAGTCAGAATTGTGTGATGTAAGTCAGAATTGAGAGATATAAAGTCAGAATTGAGAGATATAAAGTCAGAATTGAGAGATATAAAGTCAGAATTGAGAGATATAAAGTCAGAATTGAGAGATATAAAGTCAGAATTGAGAGATATAAAGTCAGAATTGAGAGATATAAAGTCAGAATTGAGATATAAAGTCAGAACTGAGTGATATAAAGTCGGAATTGAGAGATATAAAGTCAGAATTGTGTGATATAAAGTCAGAATTGAGAGATATAAAGTCAGAATTGAGAGATATAATGTCAGATATAAAGTTAGAGTTGAGCGATATAAAGTCAGAGTTGAGAGATAATAAAGTCAGAATTGAGAGATATAAAGTCAGAATTGTGATATAAAGTCAGAATTGAGAGATATAAAGTCAGAATTGAGAGATATAAAGTCAGAATTGTGTGATATAACGTCAGAATTGAGAGATATAAAGTCAGAACTCAGAGATATAAAGTCAGAACTCAGAGATATAAAGTCAGAATTGAGATATAAAGTCAGAATTGAGTGATATAAAGTCAGAGTTGAGAGGTATAAAGTCAGAATTGAGAGATATAAAGTCAGAATTGAGAGATATAAAGTCAGAATTGAGATATAAAGTCAGAATTGAGAGATATAAAGTCAGAATTGAGTGATATAAAGTCAGAACTGAGAGATATAAAGTCAGAATTGAGTGATATAAAGTCAGAATTGAGATATAAAGTCAGAATTGAGAGATATAAAGTCAGAATTGAGAGATATAAAGTCAGAATTGAGAGATATAAAGTCAGAATTGAGAGATATAAAGTCAGAACTGAGTGATATAAAGTCAGAATTGAGATATAAAGTCAGAATTGAGAGATATAAAGTCAGAATTGAGAGATATAAAGTCAGAATTTGAGAGATATAAAGTCAGAATTGAGATATAAAGTCAGAATTGAGAGATATAAAGTCAGAATTGAGAGATATAAAGTCAGAATTGAGAGATATAAAGTCAGAATTGAGATATAAAGTCAGAACTGAGAGATATAAAGTCAGAATTGAGATATAAAGTCAGAATTGAGATATAAAGTCAGAATTGAGAGATATAAAGTCAGAATTGAGAGATATAAAGTCAGAATTGAGATATAAAGTCAGATATAAAAGTCAGAATTGAGATATAAAGTCAGAATTGAGTGATATAAAGTCAGAATTGAGTGATATAAAGTCAGAACTGAGATATAAAGTCAGAACTGAGAGATATAAAGTCAGAAAGAGATGAGAGATATAAAGTCAGAATTGAGAGATATAAAGTCAGAATTGAGATATAAAGTCAGAATTGAGAGATATAAAGTCAGAATTGAGATATAAAGTCAGAATTGAGAGATATAAAGTCAGAATTGAGATATAAAGTCAGAATTGAGTGATATAAAAGTCAGAATTGAGAGATATAAAGTCGGAATTGAGAGATATAAAGTCGAATTGAGAGATATAAAGTCAGAATTGAGATATAAAGTCAGAATTGAGAGATATAAAGTCAGAATTGAGATATAAAGTCAGAATTGAGATATAAAAAGTCAGAATTGAGAGATATAAAGTCAGAATTGAGATATAAAGTCAGAATTGAGATATAAAGTCAGAACTGAGAGATATAAAGTCAGAATTGAGATATAAAGTCAGAATTGAGAGATATAAAGTCAGAATTGAGATATAAAGTCAGAATTGAGATATAAAGTCAGAATTGAGAGATATAAAGTCAGAATTGAGAGATATAAAGTCAGAATTGAGAGATATAAAGTCAGAATTGAGATATAAAGTCAGAATTGAGTGATATAAAGTCAGAATTGAGTGATATAAAGTCAGAACTGAGATATAAAGTCAGAACTGAGATATAAAGTCAGAATTGAGTGATATAAAGTCAGAATTGAGAGATATAAAGTCAGAATTGAGAGATATAAAGTCAGAATTGAGAGATATAAAGTCAGAACTGAGATATAAAGTCAGAATTGAGAATGATATAAAAGTCAGAACTGAGATATAAAGTCAGAACTGAGATATAAAGTCAGAAATGAGTGATATAAAGTCAGAATTGAGAGATATAAAGTCAGAATTGAGATATAAAGTCAGAATTGAGAGATATAAAGTCAGAATTGAGATATAAAGTCAGAACTGAGAGATATAAAGTCAGAATTGAGATATAAAGTCAGAATTGAGAGATATAAAGTCAGAATTGTGATATAAAGTCAGAATTGAGAGATATAAAGTCAGAATTGAGAGATATAAAGTCAGAATTGTGTGATATAACGTCAGAATTGAGAGATATAAAGTCAGAACTCAGAGATATAAAGTCAGAACTCAGAGATATAAAGTCAGAATTGAGATATAAAGTCAGAATTGAGTGATATAAAGTCAGAGTTGAGAGGTATAAAGTCAGAATTGAGAGATATAAAGTCAGAATTGAGAGATATAAAGTCAGAATTGAGATATAAAGTCAGAATTGTGATATAAAGTCAGAATTGAGAGATATAAAGTCAGAATTGAGTCAGAATTGAGTGATATAAAGTCAGAATTGAGTGATATAAAGTCAGAATTGAGAGATATAAAGTGAGATATAAAGTCAGAGATATAAAGTCAGAACTGAGAGATATAAAGTCAGAATTGAGATATAAAGTCAGAATTGAGAGATATAAAGTCAGAATTGAGAGATATAAAGTCAGAATTGAGATATAAAAGTCAGAATTGAGAGATATAAAGTCAGAACTGAGTGATATAAAGTCAGAATTGAGATATAAAGTCAGAATTGAGATATAAAGTCAGAATTGAGAGATATAAAGTCAGAATTGAGAGATATAAAGTCAGAATTGAGATATAAAGTCAGAATTGAGAGATATAAAGTCAGAACTGAGTGATATAAAGTCAGAATTGAGATATAAAGTCAGAATTGAGATATAAAGTCAGAATTGAGTGATATAAAGTCAGAATTGAGTGATATAAAGTCAGAACTGAGATATAAAGTCAGAACTGAGATATAAAGTCAGAAATGAGTGATATAAAGTCAGAATTGAGAGATATAAAGTCAGAATTGAGATATAAAGTCAGAATTGAGAGATATAAAGTCAGAATTGAGATATAAAGTCAGAACTGAGAGATATAAAGTCAGAATTGAGATATAAAGTCAGAATTGAGTGATATAAAGTCGGAATTGAGAGATATAAAGTCGGAATTGAGAGATATAAAGTCGGAATTGAGAGATATAAAGTCAGAATTGAGATAAAGTCAGAATTGAGAGATATAAAGTCAGAATTGAGAGATAAAGTCAGAATTAAGATATAAAGTCAGAATTGAGAGATATAAAGTCAGAATTGAGAGATATAAAGTCAGAATTGAGAGATATAAAGTCAGAATTGAGATATAAAGTCAAATTGAGATATAAAGTCAGAATTGAGATATAAAGTCAGAACTGAGAGATATAAAGTCAGAATTGAGATATAAAGTCAGAATTGCGAGATATAAAGTCAGAATTGAGATATAAAGTCAGAATTGAGATATAAACTCATAATTCTGAGAAATAAAAGTCAGAAATGTGATTTTTTTTGGGCAGAAACAAGCTTCCATAACAATCTACGTTTAAATGATCACATCTAAGACTTATTATGGAGTTTCAGTAATTATTGTAAGCCATAACAACTTCCACATGGTTTAAAATGTTGACTTTGATTTAAGTTGTTTTCTGTTAATGTAATAACTTGATTTAAAACGTATTGGAATTGTTTGGTTATGCATCTAAATATTGATTTTTGATGTCGTGTTTATTAATTTCCATGTTATAATCCTATTGTTAATTAGTTAATTATTGGATGATTTGGATGCCATTACTTTCACCTGTTTATGATTATTCCCTTTATTTATATTAGCCATGCTATGCTTAAGAGTGTGCAGTTGTTCTCTTTTAATTCAAGCCATAACAACTTAACTTCACCCATTATGTATTCAACATATCCAGTAAATTGCCACAAAGGAAGTGTGTCTAAAAATGGGGCAGAATCACCACTATACCTGTCACAAATAGAAACAACGCACGATGATCACCAATTGTCTAACCACCATCGCATGTCCAGTCTAGAGAAATGCACTTGGGCTCAGAGGTAACCCAAATAAAACTCTAAAAACGATGTGAAACCTTTGATAAGTGCTCAACTGGGATGCAGCTGTCAGGAAGATAAATACCTAGTGTGGAAGAAGCTTTCATTAATATAACAACCTCACTGGTGGCTGTCGAAAAGACTGCACAAAGTTTTGGGGCAGAGAAGCAGTCCGCGGTCCCCTCCTGTGGTGTGATTAAGTCTCTCTTATGGTCTACGTAGAGCTTGCAGCTTAGCTAATATATTGAGGTCTCCAGAGACAATTACAAAGACACAATTAACTGCTGGAGTGCATTAGTCGTCATGTGCCACACAATCTCCCGGAGAAGCCATTTTATCTTCAAACAGACAATTTTACTGCCATTGTCAATCAATGATTAATGCTTGCCTAAGTGCAAATGTTGTTGAAAATTTACAGCTGAATATGATTAGAATATTTTGATAAAGTTTGGAAAAACTGTTGCAGTCTTGGGAGGAAAAAGGTAGGGATGCACTGATGTGGACATTTTGACTAATAGCAATAATGATAATTATTTATATTTTGAAGCTGATAATGATATACAGTTTTAAATATCAATCTAAATTAAATTTATATCATTTTGTTTTTAATCACAATCTAATAAACAACAATGAAACAAGATCATTTTTACAATAGGTAGTCTATTTAGAAATGGATATCATTTATTACCTTTAATATAGCCTATTTTATCAAGCTGAAACAGGTTATGTTAAAATATTAAAGTAGGCCATTTATTGGAAAATACTGATATGAACACCAATATCTCATGCATATCTGTACTCTATGGCACAATGGTTAAAACACTCTTATTTGAAGCTGAAAGCCACAAAAGATATAATTACTCAAAATATTTATTCAATGAACACACAAGGGATTCTTCTGCTGAGTTCTGCTGGTGCAGATTCTGTCTGGGCTTGGAAAAATTCAAGGAGCAGCACTGCACCACACTAAATCACCCAAATAACAGTTTCCAACACAAGGGCATGTCCTTGGTGCTATCTTGAGCCAGATGTACAGTTGAACTCACACAATACATTGTCTTTAGAATAAATTATTGGGTTTCATTTGGTATGTGAACCTCCTTGCAGTGCAGAATGCAAAAATAAAAACAAAAATAACAGGAAGAATTCGCCACTCACAAGCAGCAACACGAAAAATGGCCGACAGTCTTCATTGTCCATCCACTTGTACATTATTAATGTGAAAGTTTGAAAATGGCTACCCTCCTCTAACCTTTTCCTGTACTGGAAACTTTTTTTGTGTTTACTAAAGCCATGCCCTGTCTGGAAATGGTTACCGGAGGAAAATACACCTTACTCATTGCTATGCATATTCAGGGGCACTAAGAAGCAAAGTAGGGTCTACATTTATTTATAAGGTGCATAGTTCCATCTCTAAAATCGAATCTGCTTAAAATAACAAATATAGACATTGAATTTTAAATGTATGTGGCAAGAAACAGTAGCACACCAACAGTTATCCTAATGATTTATATTTCTTGGCAGAAGATTTGTTTATTATGATTATAATTACTAGCAAATGCTACTTTATAGTTTCTGTAATCCGGTGATGGATGAAGTACACAAATCAAGTACTTGAGTAAAAGTACAGATATGTATAGTAAAATATGATTATGAATTGTCAAATAGTCAGTATGGAAGATTAGTGGATTCAGATACATAATATGTAATGTGTGTTTACGGTTGACAAACAATATAAAAACAGAGGTTGCGGGCTAAATGCATAACATTTTAAAGGTGTCATGAACTGGATTTTTTTTTTTTTATACTGTTGTCTGAGGTCAACTCATGACGTTCGTGTGGTTTTTACATTCAAAAACATTATAATGAATAAGTAATAGGCTATTTTCTACCCTGGTTTTGAGGCTCTCTCCTAAACGTTCGGTTTTGATGGGCGGCACGCACTGTAGACTTGGAAGTAAACGCCCATGGCTAGGATTGGATAAGATGTGCATATTTAATGAGCTTCTGCTCCCCTGTCAGTTCACATGAGGGAGGGATTGTTTTAAAAGCGGCAACCGGAATGATTCTCTCACAGGGCTCGCAAAACGTCTTTATCTAACAAACACAGTGATTTATCTCTCATCCACCCGCAATTGATTGGAATATAATTTTTTTATTACTTGGCCCGCCCGATCGGTGGATATAAGCACGAACCGTACACACACATGCGGCCTTCAAATATTAAGTCAAGAGAGTAAACAACGCACATCAAGAAAGGAATATTATTTCACTATTTAAGATTCACCGGCCTGCCGATGGGCTTGCGTTTTGGTAGCCCGTCTGAAAAACACATAGCCCCAGGACGTTGGGCTTTGCGATCCCTGGCCCATAGGCTACATGTCCGAGTCTGATCAGTGATCACGAATCGTAGCACAACACCTCAAATAAAGGATTCTCCAGCCTGTGACAGCGTGCTAAGGTATGTTCTGTTAGACACGTACACGTAATCAAAACGATCTGTAACAATGCAATACTATCACATATAAAAAACATGTTTTACGCACATAAGTGTGTTGCACCATTCCTGTCGGATCCAGTATAGAAGGCACATCATTGTGTTTTAATCTCAATATGTCTGCAAATCCAGTCTCGACCTGTGCTTTATTTACAAACTATTCCGCAGTGAAATGAAGCAAACAAACGTCCACTCATTCCTAATATTAGAATCCGAAGGCAGCTTATGCAGCGACTGTGTTCTTCTGCAACCAGGCACAGCGCAGTATCTTGCTATCTTCGGCATGTTTATTGCTCGGTAGGGTGATCCGTTTAGCTCCACGAGTCGATGGGCGGGGCTACAGAAGCAGGCGTGCATATTTATCTGTTGAGGCGGCGTTTCTCCGTTCTATTACGTCATTGATCAATATATATTTGAGAGCTCTCATTTTCTGGGCCTGGTGTCAATAAAAGATTTTCTTTGACTAACAAGCAAGTTTTCAGCTCCGAAACTTACAGGATATTCTTATATCACAATTAACTTTTATATATATCAAAGGCTCATGGGAAAGTTGATTTATCAATTCATCACCCCTTTAAGAAATTGCTACAGAAGCGGGAAGATGAACGCCCATGCTTTAATTTAATTTGAGTAGAGCTGCACGATTCTGGATAAAATGAGAATCAAATATAGATTCAAATATAGATTATGATTCTCCCACGATTCTGAACAGATAAGTAAACAAAATAACGTAATTTACTAGAGGACAAAATATGAATTGCTGCATTCTATTTATTTTATTTTTAAATTTAATTATTTAAAAATGGTTTTGAATGAATGATTCAATGACTCACTCATAACTACACTTGTTTGATTACTGGATGATTCAATGTTTTTGAACAAATTTTTTGAATGAATCGTTGAATGTCAAATACGCTTTTAACAGTCACTTGTCACCACCTAGTGGCATAACAACGTCGAAACAACCGTTATTTGAAGCGCCAAGTTAGTTTAAGTGATGTTTTTGATCGCTAAAGTAGACTTCCGTGTTTATATCCAAACGGCAAACTTTTATTTCAGTAGCCTACTTCTGTGATAATTTGGATATTAACACAGAAATAATATGTGGTTCACTTGCTTTGGCTCAGACACAGGAAAATCGATGTCATTTAGAAATAAGATTGCGTGGGTGTTTAAATCGAGATTGTGATCTTTTTTTTATTTTTTTGATTAATCATGCAGATCAAATTTTTTATTGGCCTATTAGCCTAATGTTTGTTTGTTTTTTACCTAAACTGTGTAGGCAGATTGATGTGGACGTGTCTGCATTAAAGCATTTCAATGGGCTTAAACAGATCCCTTTATAGCACATATAGTTCACAAACAACTGACAGCTGTGACCAAAATATGATTTTCAGTTACAATAATTAGGCTAATCCTAAAATTCGACATTAGTAACTTAGGCCTACTTTTCGGCATCAGTCACGCACTTCCCTCAGTTTTGGCTAATTTTCAGTCAGATTTGTAAATTCATTTCACTAGAGATCGCTCTGAACGGATCTTTGAATCAGTGAGTTGTTGATTCGAGAGCTGCAATCCGATCCCGTTCACAAATTAATTGTTTAATGGGATTTGCGAACCGATTTAATAGGATGATTGAAAATAATCAGTTTGTGCACAAATCGGATGCAGCTTTTGTCTCTGAGCATGTGATGATTTCTTCATTTTAAAACCATGAGTAATGATATGTTTTATGAAATGTAGTGGGGTAAAAAGTACGATCTTATGCTTTGGAATGTAATGAAGTAAAAGTATCTCAAAATAAAAGTACAGATACTTGAAAAATTTACTTAAGTAGGGTAACGAAGTACTTTGTTGCTGTCCACCACTGCTGTAATCATATTGCTACTTAATATGCCAAAATTTTATAACAGTTCTGAGGCAGTGAATTTAAGTGATTTTACCAAGGTCTCTTGTGACGTGTTGCTTAAATATTTTAGCTAGATGAACCCTCAGCGCCTGTCACAATAACATAACCTCTAAACCTCTGAATAACATCATCACACTTGATTTCCCCAGTAAACATTTTGTCCACTTCCTTCTGTATAATCTTCAGCTATTACTTCTGATCGTTCCCAGAAAACAACTATCTTGAGACCCTCTTTGGTCTAAATGTAGATTCAAAGCCAGTAATTCGAGCTTGAGCTTTCTGACAGCGCTGTGAGAGGAGCTAATTTTTCTTAATCATCCCCTCCACCACACATGTCCTGCTTTAAGCAATCACAGACCTTGGAGACCAGCAAACTTTGAAGTTTGTCAGAAGCTGTGAGACCAAGCTAGGGTATCTAATTAAACAGGAGACACGGACACTATAGCAAACCCTATAAAGCCTACTGTGTCATTGTAGCGCAAGAAAATATGCCACCGCCTTGTGGGGGAAATATTTAGCACTAAACCAAGGAAGACTTAGTGAGCAATAGATCCTGGTCCCCCCACCCAATGCTCTTAGTCTTTGTACAGCTGATGGTTGTAGAGTTGTGCCTATTGTGTTGCAAAGTGGTAATGCTCAAGATGAGGCCAGGTAGGCTTTAGGATTTATGTTTTACATGGCTGTCACCTGAAGTATGTGTGTGCAGATAACTTGGAAGGTGAGTATTGTCAAAGACTTTATATATAGGAAGACGGTTCACTTTGATTAATTATGAATGGGAGAAAGTGCAATGCCCAATATGGCGAATAAGCCCCGCCTTTTAAATGAAAGAGCCAATCGTTTCCCACTGCAACTGCCTAGAAGCTCCTGTTGCTATAGAAACAGGCAGTTTTATGAGACACATTAGCTTTGTCCAGGCTGAATTTTTTTTTTTTGTCTTGATTTTGTCGAGCATTTAGAAACAAAAAGACAGTTATTGTCATATTTCATTGGTGATTTCAAATATGAAATTTAATCGTAAGCTTGGCAAACATTTTTGGAGAATTTGATGTTTCCCCATTCAAAGAGATAGAAGCTGCACTTGCATGCCCGAGAGGCGTTTCAAAGATGGCCGCAGAGTGAAATGACTTGTCTTAAAGGGACTTTCTTAAAGGGTATTGTTTACAGCAAAACCCGCCCTCCCTGGATCTAACAGGATAGGCAAGACGCCCCCAGTCCTTAGTACAAGTGACTCAAAATGAACATAAACGGTTTCAGCTTAACTAACAAAAACATTTATTTATGCTAAATAGTTTTACTGATTTACTACTTGATTTACTAAGTAGTAAATCAATTTCAAGTTCAGTCAATTTGAAATTAAATAAAAATGTAGTAATAAAGAGAATAAAGAGAGAAAATGAACAACTTTGTGATTGTTTCGGTCAATCTTAAACAACAAATAACAATCAGTGCTCCTTTTTGACCAGCTCAGAAGCTCAAAAGTTCACTTCAAAATCCAAAAAAAAAGAAAAGAAAAAAAAAGAAAAAGTGATTCAGTCTTTTCACGAGCTCACATGTCAGAATGTTAATGAATGTGCATAAAAGCAATTATATGAATCCCTTTGAGGACAGTTCACTGGTCACAGTTCTACAAATGAAGGTTTTACAACCGAACAGTTCAGTACTTATTACTCACAGAAAAGAGACAATGATTTGCTTAGCAGTGTTCAGTAGAAAAAAAGAGGGAAATAATGTACATTACCACTCTTATGTCATGGATGAGGCCCTGAATGATGTCCAATGGATGGCAAGGGTAATGTCTCTTCACTCAGGTAAAACAGGTAGGTTTATTTGCAGATATGGCAGGAACACAATTCATAAACTGGTAAGAGATGATGCTCAAAATCATTAGCAGATGAGATAGACTTGCTTTGTTGATTTTGAATCTTAGGGCCCTATTTTTAACAATCTGAGCACATGGTCTGAAGCGCATGGCGCAGGTGAACTTAGGTCCGAATCCACTTTTGCTAGTGTAAATATTTTAAATATTTAAACATGTTTGTGTGCTGCTGTGCGTCCCTGCGTGTGTAGTAAGCAGAGTGTACACACGTTGTGGACCCGCCTATAGGTGCATATTACTAACTCGTCCTTTAAATAACAAAAAAAAAAATAAATAAATAAATAAATACTGCTCTATTGACTTTAGGCTAGGTTTTTGTTGATCAATGGCACAGTCGTTTTCAGGTGCCTTGAAATAGCAACATGCCAACAATGCGCCTGAACACACCTCGTTTTCAAACCAGCATGCCCATGGGTGAACAAAAATACGTACGAGTGTGTAACGTAGTTCGTAAGATCAGGGAAGAAGGAGGCGGGAACCGGTGAACATGTAAAAACTTTAATCAAAAATAAACAACATAAATACAATAACGGCGTCGCTCCTCCTTTTATGCTCCCGTCACTCCTCCGCGAGACGAGACCGGTGTGGCGCACAGCTGACGCTCATCATCATTCGCCACCGGCCCGCTCTCACGGTCCCTTGCCTCGCTGCTCGCCACAGAGTGCATTTGCTATTTAAACAATGTGGCACTGGACGTGAAAATGATAACAGCGTTGAGCTGAAACTAGCAAAAAACACTTTGCGCCGGGTGTATGATAGGGCCCTTTATCTTACAGAATAGTTGGAGCACACAAACACACACGAGGGAACAATGTTGAGACGAGGGATGACTGGTGATCGACTTGGATGAGGTAACAACAGTAACTAGCAGGGTAGTCAGGAACATAACACACGTAAATAGCAACGCAAGTACCCTGGGCAAAAAGCCATGTGTTGACTGTGAAACACAATAGAGTTTAATTATATGCATCTATGTTAAAAAAACAAAAAAACAAAAAAAAAACTACATTTCAATGTCAATCCAGGTTTATCTTTATGCGGACAATGTACTGTCACTTTAATTCAGTGCGTGCAGCACAGCCATAGATTATTATAGACGGAAACGATTGCTGCATTGCTACGTACACCCCTCTCCTGGAACTCATTGCCGGACCACATCCTTGTGAAGTGAGAATGATCTAACCTGTTAACTAAGGCCTGGTTTCACAGACAGGCCTTAGATTAAGTCAGGATTAGACTTTAGTTCAATTAGGACATTTAAGTAGCTTTTATAAACGTGCCTTAGAAAAAAAAACAAAAGTTGCTTTCAGTTAAAACAGCTCAAACATGCATTTTAGTCTGGGACTAGCTTAAACCGGGGGTAAGTGTATGTCATTAACCATACATCACTTTTTTGAAATATATATATATATATATATATATGTAATTATCAAATATTTTACAATATGCTTTTGAGGAATGATTATTTGTACATCTTTTAATCATCACTGCATTGTATTGAATTTTTGTCCCCACTATGAAAACAGAGCTTTGATTATAAAACTAAGCATTTAAATATCTTAATAGGACATATTATTGGGAAATATAGATTGAACACTGCAATTTTTATGAATTTCATATAAGTAGCCTTCTAATACACTGATTTGCATTACACATACCAGAATTGCATCTTACATTTTGGCCAATTAAATGACATCTGCATCAAAATTTAATATTTTTGCTCAATTTGGATTCTAAATAAAAATGTTGTCCTCTTAGTATGAGCTTCTCACTATAGTTGCAAGAAAAAGTATGTCAACCGCTTGCCGAATCTGTGAAAATGTGAATAATTTTAACTAAACATAAGAGAGATCATACAAAATGTGTTTTTTTATTTTTTTTATTTAGTGCTGTCCTGAATAAGATATTTGACATTTAGAACATTTTGACATTTTGAATTTATTAAAAATGACCAATGTCGTGTCTGCCAGTTGTGTCTGAGTCCCTCAATTGTCCTCAGTGTGAGAAGATGGATCCCAAAATCCTAGTCACTGCTGGAGAGAGTTCAAATATGGAAAAGATGCTGGAAAACTGAAGAATGTGCAGGACCTGGAGGATTTTTCTGAAGAACATCGGGCAGTTTAAAGGTGCTCTAAGCGATGTCACACGTTTTTTAGGCCAACATTTTTTTGTCACATACAGCAAACATCTCCTCGCTATCCGCTAGCTGTCTGTCCCCCGAACACACTGTAAAAAAACGTGGTCTCTGTAGTCGCCACAAGCTCCAAAAAATGGCAACAAAAACAAACTGGTGCAGTCTGGACCACGAAACATAATAAACAGTGCTCCGGCCACGAACCGACAAGAATGGTTTCCACCCCTGAATCATTCTTGTCGGCTATTGGCTGGAGCACTGTTTGTTATGCTTCGTTGTCCAGGCTGCCCACGTTTATTTTGGTTGCAGTTTGTGGAGCTTATGCGCATTTTTTTACAGTGTGTTCGGAGGACAGGCAGCTAGCGGATAGCGAGGAGATGTTTGCTGTATGTGACAAAAAATGTTTTGGCCTAAAAACACGTGCCATCGCTTAGAGCACCTTTAACTGCTCAGGACAAACAAGGGACTCATGAACAACCATCACAAAACAAAAAAACAGCCATGGATCATCCAGGGAACAACACACAGTATTAAACATCAGTGGTTCATAAACTTTTAAACAGGTTATTTTAATAAATTCAGCTATTTTTTTTTGTCTTGTGCACTATATGTAAACATTTGTTTTATGTAAAATATCTTATTCAGGATAGCACTAAATAAAAAATAACATGCATTTTGTATGATCCCTCTTATTTAGTTAAAATTATTCACATTTTCACAGATTCTGCAAGCGGTTCATACTTTTTCTTGCAACTGTATATATCATACTATATGGGCCATAAAAGCCTGACCTATCAAACATGATACAAGACAGAAACATAGGCCTATGCATTTTTCTTTTCAATATACTGTTCCATTTTTTTTTTTTTTTAAACAAACAAACAAAAAAACGTTATGGGTTAATAATGGTAGCATGGAGGAGTCACAGTAGCTGTTTTATTTTGTTGAAGAGCATGCTTCTAGCGCCAGTGACTAATGATGAGAGCAGCAGGGTCATTGGTGAGGAGGATTGTGTGTGGGTTCTGGTGGTCACCCATACCTCATCTGATGCAGCATGCAAATAAGCATCAGGATCAGGTTGTGATGAGCAGAACAGTCCTAGTCTCAGCCTCAGGCGGCACACCCACAGACCTCCCACAGTCCGTTCTCTGACTGGCTACATGCATATTAAGCACAACATTTTTTTATTTTCTTCATACATTTTTATATATATTATATTTCAAGTCACTTTACATGTTGGTCAGACTGCCTCATCCTGTCTCAAGTGGACTGTTCTTGGCCTGAATAAGTTGCAATTTGGAATAGACTTCCTCAAGTCCAAAGTCAGACTATGCGAGACAATCATGGGGTGCGTCTCAATCAGCTTCCTAGTTCAATAGTCGGCCATTTTAAGGGCTTTCTCAATCGCAGAATCCTTCCAGTGCACTGAAAAGTCCCACAATGCACCGCAAAACCCAGGGTACATCGATGCACACTTTACAGCATTATTTTATTATATTTTAGGATAAACATACATCGTTAGACAGGTAAATGAACACAATCTAGCTAACATTTATAATTTATTTACGTGTTGCATGTATATGTAACAAGTATTTATCAGAATGTACTGTACTTTAAATAACATTACAAGTAATGTCAGAAAGATATCAACTGTGCTGTTTTTCATAAATACCAGTAATGATGTTGTACAATGAGGACGTTGTCACGTTCTTTCACCCAATACACACAAACCTCATTTCCGCATCCACACTCACTAACACCCTCTTGCAAACACCTGGATTCCTGTTTGCAAGAGACAGAGGGAGCTATGTGCCTGTGCCTGGTGTTCAAACATGCTTGCAGCACTAGCGCTAATCACGTTGACACTGGGTGAATCCATTCACCACAGTCAGCTGGCGACTGGCCCAGTGCAGAGAGGCTTTCATTTATCATGATGGCTAGTATGAGAAGACATACATGGAGAGAGAACAAAAAGCTAAAGACTGCAAACATCTGCTGATCAAACCAAACTGTATTTGTGGGGCAAGCACAACAGGAGAAAGCATGTATTACATGTGCAAATTTCTTTTGATCTGATTGTCCAATAAATTTTGCTTTAGAGGGCCAAAATAATAAATAAATTTAAAAAAGAAAGAAAAGGAAAAAAGAATAATAAAAGAAAAAACAATTGAGGTGCAGAATATATTTTATAAAGCCCTAAATAATATATTTTATACAGATTTTAAATAATTAGAAACATTATTCACTCTGTTACAGTGCATTAAATGGAATAAAGGAAGGAAGGAGGGTTGGAACGAATTTGAATAATCCACATGAAGAAGCCACATGAACAAAGCAAATCCAAACAGATGATAACAATAATCCAAACAGCAGAAAAATAATCCAAACAGCGTTGTCTTTGTTTGTTCGACTGACATACATATTTAAAGATAACAAGAGACAAGACAAGGCACAGGTAATAGAAATGAATCGCTGGTAACTCAAAACTAGTGAACATGTAACATGTTATAATGCAGAATGCAACTTTTATTCTAAGCAGCCATAATATACAAACCCGATTCCAAAAAAGTTGGGACACTGTACAAATTGTGAATAAAAAAATGAATGCAATAATTTACAAATCTTATAAACTTATATTTTATTCACAATAGAATATAGATAACATCAAATGTTGAAAGTGAGACATTTTGAAATGTCATGCCAAATATTGGCTAATTTTGGATTTCATGAGAGCTACACATTCCAAAAAAGTTGGGACAGGTAGCAATAAGAGGCCAGAAAAGTTAAATGTACATATAAGGAACAGCTGGAGGACCAATTTGCAACTTATTAGGTCAATTGGCAACATGATTGGGTATAAAAAGAGCCTCTCAGAGTGGCAGTGTCTCTCAGAAGTCAAGATGGGCAGAGGATCACCAATTCCCCCAATGCTGCGGGCAAAAATAGTGGAGCAATATCAGAAAGGAGTTTCTCAGAGAAAAATTGCAGTTATCATCATCTACAGTGCATAATATCATCCAAAGATTCAGAGAATCTGGAACAATCTCTGTGCGCGTAAGGGTCAAGGCCGAAAACCATACTGATGCCCGTGATCTTCGGGCCCTTAGACGGCACTGCATCACATACAGGAATGCTACTGTAATGGAAATCACAACATCAGCTCAGGAATACTTCCAGAAAACATTGTCGGTGAACACAATCCACCGTGCCATTCCCTGTTGCCGGCTAAAACTCTATAGGTCAAAAAAGAAGCCATATCTAAACATGATCCAGAAGTGCAGGCGTTTTCTCTGGGCCAAGGCTCATTTAAAATGGACTGTGGCAAAGTGGAAAACTGTTCTGTGGTCAGACCAATCAAAATTTGAAGTTCTTTTTGGAAAACTGGGATGCCATGTCATCTGGACTAAAGAGGACAAGGACAACCCAAGTTGTTCTCAGCGCTCAGTTCAGAAGCCTGCATCTCTGATGGTATGGGGTTGCATGAGTGCATGGGCAGCTTACACATCTGGAAAGGCACCATCAATGCTGAAAGGTATATCCAAGTTCTAGAACAACTTATGCTTCCATCCAGACGTCGTCTCTTTCAGGGAAGACCTTGCATTTTCCAACATGGCAATGCCAGACCACATACTGCAAATTTAAAATCAACTTATTTTTCCATTGCTCCGTGGTCCAGGTCTGATGCTCACATGCCCACTGTTGGTGCTTTCGGTGGTGCACAGGGGTCAGCGTGGGCACCCTGACTGGTCTGCGGTTATGCAGCCACATACGCAACAAACCGTGATGCACTGTGTATTCTGACATTTTTCTATCAGAACCAGCATTAACTTCCTAAGCAATTTGAGCTACAGTAGCTCTTCTGTTTGATTGGATCACACAGGCCAGCCTTCGCTCCCCATGTGCATCAATGAGCCTTGGCCACCCATGACCCTGTCGCCGGTTCACCACTGCTCCTTCCTTGGATCACTTTTGATAGATACTGACCACTGCAGACCGGGAACACCCCACAAGAGCTGCAGTTTTGGAGATGCTCTGACCCAGTCGTCTAGCCATCACAATTTGGCCCTTGTCAAACTCGCTCAAATCCTTGCGCTTGCCCATATTTCCTGCTTCTAACACATCAACTTTGAGGACAAAATGTTCACTTGCTGCCCAATATATCCCACTCACTAACAGGGGCTGTGTTGAGGACATAATCACTGTTATTCACTTCACCTGTCAGTGGTCATAATGTTAAGCCTGATCAGTGTATATATATATATATAGATGTATATATATATATATGTGAATATAGTTGCATACTTTAACCTGATAACTCTGCATCGGATCGTGGGCGGGGAGGTTGACGGAAGTGGGCGTGTTTGTACTTTTATTTACTTTTGTTTTATACAAAATATTCAATCAACTATCACAAACTATGCATCATTTGAAAGCTAAAACACTCAATATTTGTGTTCTGCACTTGTTTCTGCAATAAATACACCAGAGAGGAAAGGGTTAAATGAAATGCTGAAGCACTGGCTATTTAAACATTAGCATAATAAACGCAGTACTCATCTTTCATCTCCTGTCCTTCAGACCAGATCAGACGCATCCAAAAAACAACTGCATACATGTCACTGTAAGGGTCCACTCTTCAAAATGCATCCCACTTTTTAATCCAAAACAACGAAAAAATAGGGAAAAAAACAAGAAATCCTTCTTTGTTTGCATGAGCGTTTTGAGTTAGAGTAATCAATCATGTCCATTTTCAATGAAACATCGATTCTAATCATTATTCTGACGATTTCCCCTGTACTTTGGACTCTTCCTCTCACGTTAAACCCTCCCAGGTCTCTCTCCTTCAATCACAGGCTTTCTGGTCACGCATTATCACGCTGGTCAAGCACATGACTGGCTCTGTGAGCTGTCAATCAAAGCGCCCATGGTTTTCGTGCGGCAGTCAATGCCTAGCCAATGCCTGATGATTGATGGATGTAGTAACCAATCAAAAGGCATTACCTTGCGCAGTGTTTGTAGGCATTATTGGTGAATACCAATCAAAAGGCATTACCTTGCGCAGTGTTTGTAGGCATTATTGGTGAATACCAATCAAAAGGCATTACCTTGCGCAGTGTTTGTAGCATTATTGGTGAATACCAATCAAAAGGCATTATCTTGCGCGCAGTGTTTGTAGGCATTATTGGTGAATACCAATCAAAAGGCATTACCTTGCGCAGTGTTTGTAGGCATTATTGGTGAATACCAATCAAAAGGCATTACCTTGCGCAGTGTTTGTAGGCATTATTGGTGAATACCAATCAAAAGGCATTACCTTGCGCAGTGTTTGTAGGCATTATTGGTGAATACCAATCAAAAGGCATTACCTTGCGCAGTGTTTGTAGGCATTATTGGTGAATACCAATCAAAAGGCATTATCTTGCGCAGTGTTTGTAGGCATTATTGGTGAATACCAGTTGCGCAGGATACGGCAGGACACATGGGCACACGCTTACCATTTACCAGTGGAGCGCTCAGACTTTATGACAGACTCTATCCACCAAATGAGTTTTTTACACTTTGTAAATTCTGTAAATAGTTGCTTTAGTTTTCAGGAACTGTATATCCATTATAATTAGCAGTTTATTGCAGATTTATTTGAATGAAAAACTACTCTTTACAATTACAGATGTTCTGAAATAAATGGCCTTTTGAAAGGACGCCTAGTCTTTTCTTGACATAAAAGCTTACAGAAGCTACATTTTTGAGAACATCATCCTCAAATTTGAATGAAAACATGATCATACATTCAGTTTTATACTTAGGTTATTTTCAGGCCCTTAACATTAAAGTCTCTATTTTTTCCCCTTGGTGAATATATATATAAAAAAAAAAAAGTCACTTACATGTATATTTTCCTTGTTTTACTCTCTTCCTATACTACTTTGAGTTATTATCACTCTTGGGTAACACAATTTCAAGTGTCTAGTTTAAAATAAGACCAAATATATGAATATAGACCATAGGGTTTAAGAGCTGCAGATATTTTTATTTGGGTAAGTCGTTTTCAGAAAATTTTCAAAAATAGGGGCGCAGGTTAGTGAATATTATAATATTTTTACACACACACATATCAGTTTTTGTATTATGTAGTGTGGGGAGATGGAGAAGCATGAGTCTATGGGTCAGTGGTCGAAATGTGTTTCATAAGCACACATGAGGACTGAGGTCTTCAAGGGTGAAAGGAGCAACAAGAGAAAGCATTTGTGCCACTAAACACCAGCTATAATAGAGGCCATGGATCAGCAGCCACTTTCCGTCAACGCATGGCTGCGGCATTGCATTCTATCTGGCCCTTTTATCTGCACTTTTATTTAGCTTTATTGAGCATGGTGGCAGCAAAATGTGCCTCTCTAACAACACACTGTTAGAATCATTTTTGTGCAACACCACTTCGTCATGTAAACTGACAGTTTTTATATTGCTCCATGTCCTTGCTTTGTCTTAGCAAACCCAGGCTATTCGAAAGCACAGCTGAGTCAAAGAAACGCTAAAGCGAGCTCATCTCAAGCCTGGGGGGAAATGTCTGCAACGAGGCCCCTCCAGCTACAGACACATCATTTGAAAGGGTGGCCTGGTAAAAGCTTTTCACATTACATGAAGAGGATCCCATTAAATGGTATGATGGCTTTAACACCTAGCGGACTGTTTCAGCGCTTGGGACTCTGGTGCTATCGTAAGAGAGGGAGATGCCAGGTACAAAGTCTTTCAATTAACCCCAGGCCTGTTTCTCTTTAACCGTGTGGCTCTTGGCTGACCTTATACTGAGTTATAGCACTATGAAACTGACAGGGTTGTGAAAATATGGCCTGCCTCAGGACACTGAGGCTTTTGACTAATCTTTAGCAGGCAGGAGAGGCAATAATTGGGGGTGTCAAGATTAGGCAGTGAGAAATTATGCCGTCCCTCAAATGCCCCATCTTGATGAAAGAGGAAAGGTAAGAGGAATGGACAGCTGACCACCAAACTGAGTGTGAAGTGCAAATATAATGCCAAAAAAAACTTTAAATGTGATATGAAGTTTATGCTATTGCAGTCTGAAACTACATATACATTATACACATTGTAGACATTATATAGAGTAGGCTACACTATAAAAAATATCCTGTTAAAGGTGCACTATGTAACTTTTCCGTCTGCTAGAGGTCGCCTATTCAAAACAAAGTTATAGTTAAAAAATAGTTTGTTGACGCCAAGTTTGAGCGCAGAAACCTCACAGCTGGTGGAAAAGAATCGGGATAGGACTCGGGCAGAAATCACGTTCATGGATGCGATTATTAACGTTACTGTAGTATGAAGCAGAGCAGGACCGAGTGTTGGAGCTGTGCAAGGTCGCTGGAGCGGTTGTTAATAAGATGAACGCAACACACACCTTTTATTATGCTACAGTCACCGGCGCCATTTCCTCTTTTCCGGTTATGAGTATGAGGTAACGCAGCTCTGTTTATCATATTAGATACATCTGAGTGTGTTGAAAATGATGTTATGACGTTACTCTGTGCGTTCGCTCGGCGGCTGCTATGACACTTGTTGCACACTGCAGTGAGAGTAAAGCGTTTCTGAAAAATAAAACAACCGGAAACCGAGGGTAACGCAGATATGACGCCATTGACAGGCAACGCCCTCACACGTCCCGGTTCATTGGTTAAAATAGCAGTTCTCTCACGATTTACAAATAGTTGGAAACATTTGGGATATTTCAAGTACTCAACTGAACAAAATATACAACACTGGCCTAGTAGTTTTTGGATATTTTACTGAAAAAAATGTTACATAGTGCACCTTTAAATTTGCAATTAAAAACAATAAAATATTATATTTAATTAACTGATAAAAGGTTAATATATTACCAACCTATATGTGTCACAGTTATGTTCAGTTTGTCTTAGTTATCATGGACTTTTAGTTTGTTGTCATTTTCATCATATGTTCCCATTCCTCATTATTAGTTCAGTAGTATCAGTTGTGTTCAATTAATTACCCTCGTCCTGGTTTGTTACTTAAGTTCCTCCCGTGCACTCAGTCCTTGTCCGATCACTGTTACGTTTTGGTGCGTTTACCCTGCCTGTCTGGATATTTACTATTACACTTGGAGTATTTTGAGCTATTCTTCTGTCTTCGTCTTCCTGCCTGAACACCATTGTTACAATATGAATGCCATAAATCTGCTTTGTACCTTGAATCTGAAATTTATTGAAAATCTAACACAATCTGATGCACCAGATTGCACAAAATTGTTAACAAAAATGAGACAACTATTCAAATAAAAAAAATAATACAAATAATAATACAATGCAAACATAATTATATCAACAATTTGCTATTTATTGTTTAGTTGTAAACTGTAAATAATATGGTAATTCATACAACAACTATTGCATTGATTTTCCATCAACATTTCAAAGTATGATTATAAAATATCTCGATTTTTAATGGAACCACATGGAAACATGATATACTTAACTGAGAATTCATACCACCTATTTTGCTGAAACTGCTCAGTCACCATTTAGAATGGATGGGGACCATTTGGGAACAGGTGCCAGTCCTAACATTCCCTCAAGCATCACTGTAGAGATGGAGTTCTGAGTATCCACTGTAAAAAATATAATATATATATATATATATATATATATATATATATATATATATATATATATATATATTATATATCTCGTGATTTTAACAGTAAAAGGCTGTAATTGGTTAACAGAACATTTCCGTACTATATACCATGAATAGATGTAATAGATCTAACCTTACAGTTAATGTAATTTTACAGTAAAATGAAAAAGTCATTGAAAATGAAAAAACGAAAATTAACAGAATCCCAGAATTCCCTGCGTGACACTTCACATTTGATGTATTTTCGTTAAGTTTCTTCTTAGTTTTTCTTATTTTTTTCTAATCAGTTATGTACATCAGGGTTTTATGTTACATCTAATGTTGTTAAATTAATATTTATTGCATTTTTAAAATGTCATATTACCATGATGGTGTTTAGTGTTTGTGTGGATGACAAAGGTAACATATTAGTATTTCAGTAGATTGGTAATTTACTGTAAATTTAACTTAAATCTGTAAAACCTAAAATGTTGCTACCATATTTTTATGAAAATTTCTAGCAACCACAGCTGCCAGTTTTTTTTTTTGTTGTTGTTGTTGTTTTTACCATAAATGTATTTATTTATTTTTATTTTTTGTACTGACTTGTACTGAATACAAAGGGTAGCAATGAGTCAAAAAAAGTAATTTTCCCTAGTCAGTCAATAAAATCCTCGTCTACAATGTTGTGTTTCTCAGATGCCTGTGGGCAATTTGCAGCTGAGACGATATAAAGATTTTTTTTTTTTTTCAGCAAGGCTTTCTGTCTGTACAAAGCAGATTTCTGAAAAGTACATGCTGTTTTTGACTTTGTATGCATGTACCACCTTTTTTCGTGGAAAACTAAAGCTGTTCTTGAGGTCTCCCATATTTCATCCCTACCTCCAACACCCTTTTTTTTTCCATGGATGGCTAGTTCTGTTAAGATTTAAACTTGTTTCACATTTTCCCAATTTTTGACCTTTTCTGAGGTTTACAAAATGAGAGTTCCTCCATGAACATTTTCTTGTGGAATGGGGGAGGGGGAGGGGGATACATGAGGTATTATAGTATTAGGTCCTTCTGGTTGTTAAACTTAGTGGATCATGTTGTTCATCATATTAACTAAGGAAATCTGGTCGATCTGCTAGGACATCTGTGTGGGGCCAGTTAATCAAATTAATCAATATTTTTTTATTATTATTAAATATTTATTTTATTATGTACTTTATGTTTTTGTTATCTAATTAAATGAATTTCATACATTTATTCATTGGTTTTAGTTTTAATACTTTTTGAAGCCTCAGTATGTGACCGTTATTTACTTCAGAGGTAATATGTTTGTCAAATCAAAGGTGAATACTTATTGTGTTGACTTGTCTGATCATGAAGTGCAAACAAATAAAAGACAGACACCGGGGGGTATTCCAGAAAGCGAGGTTAACCTACCGTCACATATACCTTGAACTCTCGGTTGATTAACCCAAACCTTGCTTACTCGAGTTATGCTAGTTCCAAAAACGCGTCCGGGAGTAAGTTCAGACAACTCAGAGTATGTTCCCGATTAACACACAAGACATTGTCAACAGAGCGACGAATCGATGATTCACCATGGAAACAGACGCTAAGAAAGAGCGCGACGTTCTACTTCCTCTTCTTCGTTTGTTTAATGGCGAGTTACATAACCTACTTAGTGCACATCGCCACCTATATGGTGGTTGGGCAATTATTTTTTCAATGTCTTCGTTTAATAAGTAATATTTATTCACTGAGAATAAGGATTATATTGTTTGTTTGATGCTAATTCATTGAATGCAGATCCATGTGTGAGATGACAATACAGTAAATAATATATTTGAATTGAACTAACATTTAAACTTATTTTTTTTTTTATTCTAATCCTTTGTATATATTGTATATCATATAACTGAAACAAATTTGTTTATATTAATAACTATTAATTATATAAAACACATCTGAATACCTCTTAAGCAAACTAACCCTGGAACATGAGCTGCTCCGGAGCAGGTAATGTTCAGAGATTATGTTCATAGTTACTTACATACTCTGAAAGTTACCTCCGTTTTTGGAACCGAAAGTTGAGGTTATCCGCTTGCTTACTCTGAAACATACCCGGGTATGTCACATAACCTGCTTTCTGGAATACCCCCCAGATTAAAAAAGCTTTGTGATTAAACAACAAAGAAAAGCAATTTCCCTACATTCTCTTCTTAAACTGTTGAATCCCATGGAACGTCAGCACTGCCAGCCTTTATAACTTTCATGTGCAATTAAGCTAACAGCATTAGATCCATTAGCTGTCATTTCCTATGCCACCAGATACAATGTTGCCTTTATTTTATTCCATGAGTGTTTTTGGATGGTTAATTCTGAGAGACAAGAAGCACATTCAGCTATTTAATAAAAGAAAGCTTTCTGGACGCATGTCAGACAGAGGCAACCAATCCAAATCTATTTGGCTGTAGTGTGTTGGCATGTGAATAAATATTATTATAGAAAGGTGATTTTGGTGTCAAAAAGACAAATGTCTTGGCAATTATAGAGATGGCCACTTGTGTAATACAACTTAAAACCCTAAGCCAAACACTTCAGAGCTCAAAAATGCATTCTGAATGACGTGTGCAAAATGTATGCTGTGGTGAAAGATACAGGATATGCATTTAATCAGAGAATTAATAAATCATTTTAGTTTTACTGGACTTTGTTTGCGGCATGGTAAACAAATGGTTTATACAAATACAGCTATAAAACACCTGCACAACATAATGTAAAGAATATTCATTCAATAATAAATCATTTGTACCTTAGATTACAAATTAATGTCATGCTGTTTGTATATCCTGTTAAATGTGAAAAACTATGACCATTGGTTTTCTACTGTACATGCAGCCATAAATGGATAAAAAAACAAAACAAAAAAAAACATCTATTTTTAATTTATAAAAATATATCTTTGTGAAAATATAGGTATTTTTATCTGGATTATCCATTGTAATGCATTTGTTATTTGAAGAGAAAACCTTCTAAATAAACCTGATATGAAAATTATACAATTGCAAGTTAAAGGGATAGTTTACTCTGCCTTGGTCAGTTAATGTCCTGCCTGCATCTTCGGTTCCGTCTGGCTCTGCCTTCCCCCTGGCTTTGCCTTCCTCTTCAGTCCCACCGGTTTCGCCCCAGTCTCCAGGTCCCAGGTTCCACCTCAGATGCTCGTCGTGGGGAGCTCTTCTGCATGTCAGCTCCACCTGGGTCTAGATCTCCAGTGGCATCTCCATCAGCCATCCCCAGGGTCATTTTTGGGTGAACTATCCCATTAAGGCAAAATCGTATATTCAAATTGAAGTGCTTCTCTGAGGGAATACATATAAAATATATATGTATCTATATACATAGAAAGCCCTACTGCTTTAAATATCATACATTTTAGATACATTTATTTGGCAACATTTAATCTAACTTGATTGGGTAGCACCAAAACACACACACACACACACACACACACACACATTGATGTCTTAAGACACGAACCGATTGGTTTGTGCCAGAAACCGAACAGTATTTATATAATTTTTTTACCTCTAATACACCACTCTGTCCAACAGCCGTGAGTGCACGGTGCGTGAGATCTGTACACGATACGTTGTGTTAACTATGCCAGATCATATACAGACCTCACGCACCGGAAGTGAACGAACGCTCAAGGCTGTTGGACATAGCGGTGTATTAGAAGCAAAAAATTAAATAAATACTGTTCGGTTTCTCGCACAAACTGATCAGTTCATGTCTTAAGACATCAATGTGTCGTCACGAGCCGCAGGGTTTAATTTGGATTTGTCTTTTTTTTACTCTCATAGATTTTGTTACCATTAGCATGCATTATACCACTGACAGACTGCAATGGTTGGACTTAAAACATCTTAATTTGTGTTCTACTGGAGAAACAAAGTCACCTATATTTTGGATGCCCTGGGGGTAAGCAGATAAACATCTTTTTCTTTTTTTTTCTTTTTGGGTGAACGATCCCTTTAAAGAGTGAGTGACAATATCTCAAAAATGAGGTCCTGAAGTAAGCAGTTAAGTCATGATGCAGGAGTAATTACAGCTGCCTACATGCTGCTGTAGTAGAAAACCTTCACTAAACCTTAGGTTGCTAAATTGTCTTTAACAATTACCACCCCACACACAAGGAGGAAATTCTGTAGGCTCTCAGGAGATAAGAAACTTTGCTTTCTTATAAACAGTGGAACATCTTGTGAGCAAAACAAGATAACAAGGTCATCATAAGTGCTTAAGTTGTCTGGAAGCACAATTCAAGCAAACAGTACAGTTGAAAAAAAAAAACACATTTTGAATGTTCAGAGGCTTTGACCCATATGCTGTTGTACATGGAGACACAACAGGGGTTTTGTAACATCCTATATTGACCTGATGAAATAATAGAAAACAATATTGAATGATATGTTGTCACTGCCAGTCTCATGCCCAAGCAAACATGTTAACATACACTATATTGCCAAACGTTTTGGGACATCTGCCTTTACATGCACATGATCTTTAGAGACAACCCATTCTTAATCTGTAGGGTTTAAAATGGATTTGGCCCACCCTCTGCAACTATAACAGCTTCAACTCTTCTGGGAAGGCTTTCCACAATGTTTAGAAGTGTGTTTATGGGAATTTTTGACCATTTTTCTAGAAGCGCATTTGTGAGGTCAGGCACTGATGTTGGATGAGAAGGCCTGGCTCGCAGTCTCCGCTCTAATTCATCCCAAAGGTGTCAGGTTGAGGTCAGGACTCTGTGCAGGCCAGTCAAGTTCCTCCACACTAAACTCGCTCATCCATGTCTTTATGGACCTTGTTTTGTTCCTTGGAACAGGAAGGGGTCATCCCCAAACTGTTCACACAAAGTTGGGAGCATGAAATAGTCCAAAAAATTGTGGTATGCTGAAGCATTAAGTGTTCCTTTCACTGGAACTAAGGGACCAAGCCCAACCCCTGAAAAACAATCCCACACCATAATCCCCCCTCCACCAAACTTTACATTTGGCACAATGCAGTCAGGCAAGTACCGTTCTGTGCACTGTGCGCTTCAGTATGCGCTGACCCCGCTCTGTGATTTTTACGTGGCCTACCACTTTGTGGCTGAGTTGCTGTTGTTCCCAATTGCTTTCACTTTGTTATAATACCACTAACAGTTGACCGTGGAATATTTAGCAGTGAGGAAATTTCACAAATGGACTTATTGCACAGGTGGCAACCTATCATGGTACCACGCTTGAATTCACTGAGCTCATTAGAGTGACCCATTCATTCACAAATGTTTGTAGAAGCAGTCTGCATAGGTGCTTGGTTCTATACACATGTGGCCACGGAAGTGATCGGATCGCCTGAATTCAATGATTTGGAGGTGTGTCCCAATACTTTTGGCAATATAGTGTATATTATATTAACATGCATTCTATTCTATTCCAAAGTCAAGAAGCTTCCTATACTGTGTGTAATATATTTTCTCTTTTTCAGTCTTTTGTTTACACAGTATTGAGTATACACATTATTATTCAAATGAAAATAAATTAATTCACAAGCAAAATCAGTCAATGAACACAGAGACACGTCTAGGGTCATGAAGATGTCTGAGAAAAAACATCTGCATTGCTAATAGAACACTTTTGAATAAAAGGTGTTAACAACAAAAGAACAGTCTGAAAGCAGTTATTCTCGATTCTTCGATGTTGCATTTGCAATGTAACATTGAAGAAATTAACAATCTCTCTCTCTCTTTGTCTCTCTCTCTCGCTCCCCACCCCACTATAAAAACATACATTATAAAAACCTTTCCTTTCTGGCACTGGAGGGAAAAAATCTCTTTGAAAGCAGCTCTGAAATGGGTAACACAGAATGACTGGATTTGTACAGACCTGAGAACAATGCAAGCAGCCAATCAATACTAGTCAAGTTAATATTATAAAAAAAAAAAATCCATTAAAGTCAGGTTATGTAACATATAACAAGCAATGAATATGAAAATCGTTGCATTGCCATATAGCATATTGGTACAGTTTCACTATTATATTAACACAATTGATAATGAATTAGCCTGTGGCTGTAAAAGGGATTGATTCAATTAGAGCAGTTTCTGTGCCTACTAAACTGTGCAATACGATTTTACCATTTATATTTTGTTAAAATGATTTATACCTAACATAAATTAAGCATTCAATGCTTTTAATGTGAATTAAGTTTGTATTAATTTTCATTTGATGGGCTGAGAGATCCCGAGGAAAAGGCATGTGTCATGAAAAGGAAAAAAAATCTGCCATGTTTTTTTGTGACAGCTGTCATTGTGCTCATAAACCTTTAAGTTTAACTGTCACCTTCTCTAGGGGCATTGCTGTATAGCTGCCCATGTGCGGTGATCTTTTCTCTCTCTATCTGTGACTAAGCATTCAAATTCTTTGCTACCTTTAAGAGATAGGGTTTCACAACCCAGGTATTAAGCTTATTTTTCACCCCTACTGTGCACATTGCTAGTTCTGATTCCAACTAGCCAACAGAAAACAACAAATACAGTTTAAAAAGTAACTGTCCTACTACTTAAAAATAGTAAAATAAAATAATAAAAGATTTTTCCTACTAAAACACTATCTATCAACTCATGAGAAATGTAGTTAAACTAATAATAGATTTGATATTTATACACTATACTGCCCATCACTGGTCATTTATAGTGTTTATGCACTCATTCAACTAGTGAATGACTCATTGAATGAAGACAGTCTCCAGTCTTCAGACTGTTATTCTGCTGTTTAAATAGAGATTTTATTTGGTACTAGTTTTAATATGCCCTAGTTGCTATAGTAGACCTCTTAACAACAGGGAACAATAGTCCACATATTCACATTAATATTCTCAAGCTTTCTAAAATCTCAGGAAATATGTGTGAATGTCTTAAGAACACACCCTAGTTTTCTTTCTTTCTATGTATTCAAAATGCATTTAGTTTAGTTACTTTTACACCAACAAAAAGTTCTTTATAATTGAGTTTGGTAGTTGTTGATACAGAAGTCAACATTAATGACCACAATATTTTATTCCACTGTTTATCAGTTCAATGTTTTACCATAAAACATTTTGCTTAACAGCATTACACACATCATGAGGAATAATCTGCTTTCCTGTTCTTCATCATGTTGTGTCATACTGTATTGACCTAGATACACAAACAAACTGTATTCAAAAGAAAAGACAAATAGTCCAAGACTTAGAGGGGAAATAATGAAAATAAACTTATGAATAATACATCTGCTTGCGTGTTGAGATACTAAATGAGGTGAAAGGTGCTCCAGTAAAAACTTTATATTCTTTTGGCAGTGCCATGAATAATATAGCTCTGGACTTGGACTTGAGAAGGCACAATATGTGACAATATGCATTGCTGTGTGCAAAAACATTTGCACAAAGAAAAAAAATGGATTTGTATGGTGTTAGAATGATTGCTAATTAACATTGTGCATGTGCAGCATTAGCATGACAATAGGCTGGTTATAAAAAATATTTAAAAAAATCTTAGACTGTAGGCGACACTTTCTTGCTTTACACACATATTGAATCTAATTCCACATAACGGAGGAAACTATTCAGTAATATTAATCAGTATTGATTAAAGCACCCTGGATCCACAAAACCAGTCATAAGTCACAGGGGTATATTTGTGGCAATGAAGATTTCATGAAGATATTTTGTACATTCCCTACCGTAAATATATAAAAAATGTATTATTAGTAGTAATATGCATTGCTATGGACTTCATTTAGACAACTTTAAAGGCGATTTTCTCAATATTTGGATTTTTTTGCACCCTTAGATTCCAGATTTTCAAATAGCTGTATTTCGACCAAATATTGTCCTATCCTCAATGGAAAGCTTATTTATTCAGCTTTCAGATGATGTATAAATCCCTTGTGACAAAAAATTTACATCAATGGTATCACATCTGAGATACCATTGGCTAATATCGTTTATTTTTTAAGTGATACCTACCGAGCGAATAAAAGGCTGTCAATATTCACTTGTTCATTTTGTATGACTAATTATAAAAATGTAACAAATTAATATTTCATATCTAAAAAACAATGCGTTTGCTCAACAACAATGAAACTGTGTTACAAACCATTTCTTTAAGAAGGGCGAACTTAGAGATGAGGAGAGAGTAGGATGTAGATGCAAAAAGGTTTAATAAAGAAATAAAAAATATAAATGACAAAAATACAAAACTGTCACACGATGGCAAAGCGTGGTGTAGGTAAAAGGCAGGATGAAGAAGATGAATACAAAATAGACTTTATTAACAGAAGGATAAACCATAACCAAACTTAGCAAACACATCAATGAGAACTGACAAAGGGAACAGAAACACAGGCAAATATATACTAAGTGACAATAAAGATGATTGGCTAAACTCATGTCTTACAAATGAGGAAACTGAGTAACCATGGAGACAAACTTGAAAATAGTGGAAGGAAACAGAGAACAAAGGAGTAATGATGAGTAATGACTTCTTAATGTAATGATCAATATTATTGTCAACAGAACTCAACAAAATAATGTTTGCAACCTAAAAGGTTTAATTAAATCGATAAATTAGAAAGTTGTTTTTAACTATAAGTACCACTTAAATGTAATTCATTTGATTAAATTATTTTAATTTAATGATAGCCCTAAAGTGACCCTGTCCGCCCCTACATAAAAATATACAGAGAATTATGGCTAGTAGAATATTCAATATGTACTCAAAAATGTAAAGACAAACAAGTTAAACAACTTCCATTCATCTCAACCTTGAACACAGACACTGCTGAGTGCTAATGAAAACTTCACATTTCCTTTCATCAACAAGGTTAAACGAGAGAGTCAGGAACACACGCATAACCAAATCAAAATTAACGTGATAACTGCTGAGCCGATGCGAGTTGACAAAAGGCCAACCTCTGAACCAATAAACAGGAGCACAAATCAGGCTTACTCAAGCTTAGGAGCTTCAGACAGAGGTTGATAGGGGGATTGCCAGCATATTTTTAGCATGCCTTTTAATTGCCATTTTCACCTTTTCATGTCAGAGACATTCAAAATAATAGGCTGACATGAACCCTGCCTCCCCCCGCTGTAGTCTCGGTGGACGAACCCTCCTTTGTGCGTCTCAGTCTCTTCCAGAACGCCGCTGCATGCATCCCTTACAAAGTTCACTTGTTCCTCCCACGGTATAGGCCGGGAGTCCTGCAATGTACCCCAGAGGGCCCCCGCAAACATGACAGCCTCCGGGCTGAATCTGCCCATGCTGTTCTGCCCACATAACCTAATTGCATTCTTCTGTCATCTAGCAGGGGGAATAATTGATCAGCATCAGAGGCAAAGTAAAAGAAGCGTTCCCAATTAAAATGGTGCCTGCTCCCATCTTAGTGAACAGGATAAGGGGCAGCAAGTTGTTGAACGTGAACAAGATTATTGCTCCTCAAAGCAGGGCCTGCTCACAAGCATGAGATAGCATTACGAGAAATCACCAATGGTATTATATGTTTCAGAAACCTGCATCGATACACCAAAATAAGGCCTTGGAGAAACTGAAATCGAATTGAACGGTGAGTGGACCAATGTCCCAGAGTGACCCTAGAAAACAAGATCAATATAATACCTGAAGAATATATATATTAGGTCAACTTATGATGTTTGTGTGGTTTTTACATTCAAAAACATCATAATGAATAAGTAATAGGCTATTTTCTACCCTGGTTTTGAGGTTCTTTCCTGCAACGCTCGGTTTTTATGGGCGTGCCACACTAAAGACTTGGAAGTAAATGCACACGGCTAGGATTGGATAAGATTTGCATATTTAATGAGCTTCAGGTCCCCTGTCAGTTCACATGAGGGAGGGATTGTTTTGAAAGCGTGTGGGAATGAATCGCCCACAGGGCTCGCAAAATATCTTCATCAAACAAACACGATTTATCTCTCATCCACCTGCAACTGATTGGAATGTAATTTTTTATTACTTGAATTATTACCCTCCCAATCGGTGGATATAACCCCAAACTGTGCATCACACACACGCCAAGTACGTTGCAGACAGCATGATCAAAACTTCCGCAATTGTATTTTTCCTTCAAATATCAAGTCAAGAGAGTGAACAACGCATGTCAAGAAAGGAATGTTATTTCACTATTTAAGATAGCCAGTCTGGAAAACACATAGCCCCAGGATGTTGGGCTTTGTGAGTCCTGGCCCATTCATACCCAAACCGCAATGAACCAACAACAAATAAAGGATTCTTCGGCCCTTGACAGCGTGTTAAGGTAGGTTCTGTTAGACACGTACACACAATAGATATCAAACAATCTGTAATAATGCAATACTGTCACATAAAAAAAAAAAAAAAAACATATTTACTCACATTAGTGTGTTGCATCATTCATTCATGTAATCTTATCCTGTCTGCAGATCCAGTCTCTTGTTTACAAAGGAATCCGTGGTGAAATGAAGGAACAAACGCGCAAGGTCTTCCCCACGTGAGCTGGATCTTCATTAAAAATAAAGTTCATCCATGCATTCATAATATTGGAATCCGAATGAAGCTTATGTGGTATGCTTATTGCTTGGAAGTTCGATCCGGTTTAGCTCTATGTAGGTCTATGTTATTTATCATGTCAGGCACGAGTCGGTGGGCGTGCTTACAGAATCAGGCGTTGTTTATCTTCTGTTGAGGCAGTGTTTCACCACACGATGATGTCAAAGTGTGGCACATTCTGAGATTTATCGTTTGCTGGGCCTGGTGTCAATAAAAGCTTTTCTTTGACAAACAAGGAAGTTTTCAGCTCTGAAATTTACAGGATATTCTTATATTACCATGACCTTTTATATATCAAAAGCTCAAGGGAAAGTTTTCAATTCATGACCCCTTTAATGGGAACACATAACATTTTGAGACAATTAACTGACCTGTAAATTGATGTTGCCTAGGTGAACATAATTTCACCAAGTGGAACATGTTCCTGGATCAACATCTTTGTTGATCCTGGAACAACATTCCGAACAACCAATCAGATTTGAGGGAAAACAATTTATGTCAAGTAAAGTTTATGCTTACAACCAGGGTTAGGTGCTTATACTGTACATCAGAGTTATTCACCTGTCATTTAGTTTGGGTAAGGTTAGGTTTAGTGGTAAGGAGTTAGCATTAGGACTACATTTTTGGACTGGAATGTTCTTCTAGGATCAACAAATATGCTGTTACTTGGCAAAATCACGGTGACCATGTGACCAACTCTAAAGCAGTAGAAAAATTAATGGCCATCAATGGAGAAATATGCTTTTAAGGATAGTTTAGTATGAATAAAATATTAATAAAATAAATAATAGATATTTTTATGTAAAAAAACACATTATATAAATATTATATGTTATATAATGATGCAGCAATGATGTACAGCATGTTTGTAGGCCATTCCGCAAGTTAGCATCACCCTGGTTCCCTTAATAAAAGCGCGATTTTACAATGAGGCTGCAAAGTGTTACATGTCTAACTGTTTCTGTTGTTTTTTCCTGTCACATGTTCCTTTGTTCAGTTTTCCCGCCACTCCTGCGTTCCCATGGTCACCCTCATTATGAGTTCATTTGTCCCAGCTGTGTCTTGTTAATTAGTCTAGTCATCACCTTGTTTCCCCTGTGTAGTTTAGTAGTTTGCCCTTAGTGTTTGTTGGTTCTTGTTCATGTATGTTGGTGTTTTTCCTGCCCGTTTCCTGAGTTTATTATTAAAATACCAGTTCCAAGTTCTCCTTTGCCTTCGTGAGTTTGATCTACACCAAATCCGTAACACAAAGGCCTCCAGTGATATCGTTCCTCTGCGGGTTTATTGTTATAGTTGTGGTGTGGACTTTCATATTCTCAGAATGATTATTAGCAAAGGCTAAAGATATAGAAATACAGTTCACTCCTATTACTTATGAATGGGAGAAACTGCAACTCTCAATATGGCGGAATAGTTCTAAGGTAAAAGAGCCAATCACTCATTGATTCATTTCACTGCGTCACTGCAGTTCCCATAGAAAACTCACAGTTTGGTACAGGCTTGGTACAGCAGGGGAGAGAAAATCCCCTTAATCTTTATTTTTTATTTTTTTAAAACAGTGGTTTACTGAACAAATTGTATCTGTCCTTAAATGAATTCCATTATAACTAAAAGTTTCTTAAAGATAAAATAAATTCTCTGCTAATGTTGTAAAGTGTAAACTACACTCACCTAAAGGATTATTAGGAACACCATACTAATACTGTGTTTGACCCCCTTTCGCCTTCAGAACTGCCTTAATTCTACGTGGCATTGATTCAACAAGGTGCTGAAAGCATTCTTTAGAAATGTTGGCCCATATTGATAGGATAGCATCTTGCAGTTAATGGAGATTTGTGGGATGCACATCCAGGGCACGAAGCTCCCGTTCCACCACATCCCAAAGATGCTCTATTGGGTTGAGATCTGGTGACTGTGGGGGCCATTTTAGTACAGTGAACTCATTGTCATCAGAGAATGGGTACATGGTGGTCATAAAGGGATGGACATGGTCAGAAACAATGCTCAGGTAGGCCGTGGCATTTAAACGATGCCCAATTGGCACTAAGGGGCCTAAAGTGTGCCAAGAAAACATCCCCCACACCATTACACCACCAGCAGCAGCCTGCACAGTGGTAACAAGGCATGATGGATCCATGTTCTCATTCTGTTTACGTCAAATTCTGACTCTCCCATCTGAATGTCTCAAAAGAAATCGAGACTCATCAGACCAGGCAACATTTTTCCAGTCTTCAACTGTCCAATTCTGGTGAGCTTGTGCAAATTGTAGCCTCTTTTTCCTATTTGTAGTGGAGATGAGTGGTACCCGGTGGGGTCTTCTGCTGTTGTAGCCCATACGCCTCAAGGTTGTGCATATTGTGGCTTCACAAATGCTTTGCTACATACCTCGGTTGTAACGAGTGGTTATTTCAGTCAAAGTTGCTCTTCTATCAGCTTGAATCAGTCGACCCATTCTCCTCTGACCTCTAGCATCAACAAGGCATTTTCGCCCACAGGACTGCCGCATACTGGATGTTTTTCCCTTTTCACACCATTCTTTGTAAACCCTAGAAATCGTTGCGCGTGAAAATCCCAGTAACTGAGCAGGTTGTGAAATACTCAGACCGGCCCGTCTGGCACCAACAACCATGCCACGCTCAAAATTGCTTAAATCACCTTTCTTTCCCATTCTGACATTCAGTTTGGAGTTCAGGAGATTGTCTTGACCAGAACCACACCCCTAAATGCATTGAAGCAACTGCCATGTGATTGGTTGATTAGTAAATTGCATTAATGAGAAATTGAACAGGTGTTCCTAATAATCCTTTAGGTGAGTGTATATATGGAGCCCTTACTTGCACATTACCATAATATTAAAGGTTGACAACAGAGCCCAAATTACTTTAAATTAAGTAGCTATTTATTTTAAGATATCATAATCAACACTCAAATAACATTGTATGCAATTTCATGTTGTTGAAATATAATAATTTATACACAGTTGCTGTCATTATCATTCATTAAATAATCAAGACATCATCTAGCAGGTTCAGTAGAATATAATGAATATATAGGCTAATATAGTGCATATATTTAGCGAAAGAGTTTCTCTAGTGAACTAACCAGCTGTGGACACTGAACGACTTCTGAGGTAGGCTAAACGTAATGCTACGTGACATTGAAGCTGTTTTACTGACGTCTTTCCACCGTTGAGACACTGATTGAACGATTACACGACATATGATACATTTCAGTAAGTTGTAATGTATCCTCAACATATCTTCAGCTGTTGATTCATGTTTATTCTTTCACTAGAAAGAGATGATCGTGTTCACTCAAGCGCCACCGTGCCTATAGTGTGATCTGTCGCGTCACATTAAAGAGTGTCAAAGAGCGTTTGTGTGAGAACTCGGATTTAAGTATTCCACGCGTAAACAAGCCTAATGTTAACTGGTAAAGACTGTATTCGTACCATTTGGTACACACGTGCACTGTACCGGAAGCGCTGTAACGAAAAGGTAATAGTGTACTGTTACACCCCTATTATTTAATTGGGTGAGTTCGGCGAGCAGTTTGAGTTTCCAGGATTCCCCCATTCAAATAGATGGGACTTGGTCTTTGATGCCCAAAATAGCTGTCCGGAGGAGTTGCGAATATGGCTGCTGAGTGAACAGATTTCCTTGAAAGGGACTTTGTTATTAGGACTTTATAGTTATCGTCCTTGGTATGAACAGGACTTAATACAACAGTTCAAAAAACGAGAGGTTAACATTTAGTAACTTACATTTTAGACATCACCAGTTCCTTTGTCTGCTTTGGCTCTGCTGAAAATAGTTCCAAACAAAACCATATAGCAAAACCTTTTCACCAGCACAGTAGTGGTGATTCATCTCTGAATGACTCAGTGTTTTTGAATGAATCAGTTAGAGTTAGAAAAAAAAATTATTTAATAACTCATACATACCTGTATCTCATTTTTAAGGCTGCATGCTCTGGAGGTCACGTTTGTCAGCCACATACGTCATTGAGGCTGTTTCATTTCAGAAAAGCAACCATTATAAAATTGTGTGCCAAATTTACTTATTTTTTTTTCTTACTTTGCAAAGTTATGGCTGCTTTTCTAAAAAGAGCCTTGATGACTGACTATAAATCCTTTTAAATGAGACACAGCCTCAGTCCCTTTTAAACAATTTTGAACAAAACGATTGAATGAATGAGTCAATGACTCACTCATAATACAGTCACTTACTGCCACCTACTGGCGTAATATAATCCTGCAGAAAGGCTAAGCAGCCAAACCTTGGGCCCCTGGGGAAAAACTGCAACTTCAATATGGCAGAAAAGAAGAACCTGGATCTAAATCACTGGCTTCTGAGATCTTCAAGACAGAAGAATAAACTTTTTTTGTCATCTGGCATCTGCTGTTGAAAATGCACAATCCCTTTGACAATACTTGTGGATCCAAACTAAAGTGTACCATTTGCTATGCTGGCTGTGCTTCCATGAATTATAAGTGTGCAATTTGCACAGAGCTTTAGAGAACAGAAGGTAACATCAAATGAGTGTAAAGAGAGTGAATGTGCAAAAAAACAGTTAAGAGATATTACTACTAGCATCTCAAAGCTATCAGAGGAACTGTTTATCGCTTCCATATATCCAATTTCTAAATAAATTATCAAAAACAATCTTTTTTTTTTTTTTTTTTTTTTTTTTTTTTTTTTTTGCACACCCTTTGCATTCATCTTTTGGGGCACAATAGCTGCCATTTTCAAGCCCATTTTCAGAATAATTTATTCATCTTTGAATGATGAAGAGCCACATCATCAGATGCTTTGTGATGAACAATGAACCTGATATTAATCTCAGTCCAAACAGTGACAAAAGCTTCACATGGAATAATATATGGCAGATCAGAAAATAAGTCTCTCTAATGTCGTATTCTTTGTCTTACAATGGCACATTTACAAGTCTGTGCATCTGTTTAGGCATTTCAAATCTATCTCATTTCCATTATTATCTGCCATTATGCATCAGGAGGTTAAAATCTGAATATTTGTGGCCTGGCCATCCAGGTCCACAGACCATGATATTTCCCTACTAAATGTCATAAGGATAATTCTGTGATTTAATGTCACTCTAATTCACACTCTAATTCTAATTCAGAGAAAAAACTGCAACCACATTCTCAATAGATAATTTTAAAAAAAATTAGTAAAATAGGCTTCATTCCATAAAGTCATCATTCACAAGTGGTCTGGACATGCTGTCCCATTCCTGGACCTTGAGGACATCTTAAGCATTCACTATGAGAATCTTAGATAAGAGATGGACAGATATCATGTTGGATTTATGGTCTCAGGATGAAGCACAATAGGCACCTGCTGGCGTTTTTCAAATTTGTCCTCATCCTGGCACACTCCTATTGTGTGCCTGTACGTGGGCCGGTTGTTGAAGAGGCAACGTGACACTGACTGGCAGATAAGTGTTTTTCCACCACAATACTGAGATTAATGGAGCTATTTTTATTTTTATTTATTTTATTCAGTGTGCACTGTGAAAAGTATACATGTGTTTAAAGGGCCCTGCATGTATGTTTATATAACCCTTGCTATTTGTTTGCATGGCCTTGTACCTAGTACACAAGACAAACTGCAAATTAATTGTGATGGTATCTTGATTTTTAGAATTGTTTTGTCCTAAAAAAGAAAAGAAAAAAAAAAAAGCACCAAGTAATTTTAAGTATCTTTTTTTATACTGTAGGAATCATCTAAAATAAATTATACCATAATACACATTATTTATGTTTAGAAGACTTATATGCATATTTAAAGTGCTATGTATGGTTCCATACCATTCATAAAGGTTTGTAGCACATGAGCAAATTGATTTTCATGTACTGCTCATTTTTAAATGAACAGAGTCAGCATGAATCAGCCATGTTTAATAGGCTGGGTACTAATCCAGCATTTACAACTCTGCTTCTATTTCTAGCTCCAGCTAGTTAGGTGGTAAGATAGTGTTAAAAGATTTGCGAATACAAAGGTTCAGAGTGGCTGATTTATTCACATGAGAGTGAACAAGGCACTTAACCCAAGGTCTAGATCCAAAGGGACTGTCCTGCAGAAAGCACTGATTCAAGATTCAAGATTCAAGAGTTTTATTTGTCACATACACAGTTATATACAAAATATACAACCGGCAGTGAAATGTAAACAGGTCCGCTCCATGGACAGTGCAAAAAACACAAGTTAAAACACAATAGAAGAAATTATAATAGAAATAGGATAATATATATATATATATATATATATATATATATATATATATATATATATATATATATATATATATATATATATATATATATATATATCTGTAGAATTATAAATAATCAAGTCAAGTAGAAGAAAAAAGTAAAAAATAAGAATAAGAAGTGGAATAAAATAATTGAAGTAGACTGTGCAGTGAGTAAACTGTCGACTTATAAATATGTGGTTAACAAATGTATAAAGAGTATAATGTGCAAACAGGTTTATAACAGGCTGTTACACAGTAACAATGAGAACAGAAAGTGCAGTGCAATGTCAGTATGTTTATCCTGAAGTGAAGTCACGTGGTGTTAAGTGACTGAGTTCAGGAGTCTGATGGCCTGGGGGAAGAAGCTCCTCCTGAGTCTCTCAGTTTTGGCCATCAGGCTTGGAGCGCGCTTACCAGATGGCAGCAGCGTGAAATGAGGGTTTGCAGGGTGATTAGAGTCCTTGATGATCTTAGTAGCTCTACCTTTGCAGCGTTTGGTGTAGACGTCCTGCAGAGACGGGAGAGCTGACCCTGAGATACGCTCGGATAAGCGCAAGACTCTTTGCAGGGCTTTGCGGTCATGACTGGTGCTGTTCCCATACCACACTGTGATGCACTGAGTTAGTACACTTTCTATCGCCCCTAAATAGAAAGTTTGCAGGATAGCTGGTGAAACCCTGAATTTCCTCAGCTGGCGCAGGTGGTACAGTCTTTGCCTGGCTTTTTTCACCTGTGTCTGAATGTGAGCAGTCCAGGTCAGGTCCTTGGAGATGTTTACTCCCAGGTACTTGAAGCTGCTCACTCTCTCTACTGGTGACCCGCTGATCATGAGGGGGGAGTATGTCCGTTGCTGTCTCTTCCTGAAGTCCACAATCATTTCTTTGGTCTTGCCAACATTCAGAGAGAGACAGTTGTCCTGGCACCATGATGTTAGATGCTCCACCTCGTCCAAGTATGCCGTCTCATTGTTGTTGGAAATGAGGCCCAGGACAACAGTATCATCAGCAAATTTGATGATAGAGGTGGAGCTGTGTGTGGACAAACAGTCATGTGTGTAGAGCGAGTAGAGCAGGGGACTCAGGACACAGCCCTGTGGAGCTCCCACACTCAGGAAGATGGAGGTGGAGGTGGACTGGCCTATTCTCACCACCTGAGGCCTGCCAGTGAGGAAGTCCTCAATCCAGTGGCAGAGAGAAGGATTCAGGCCGAGATCCAGGAGTTTGCTAAACCACTGCTAAAGTAGTTTGCTAAAGCAGTTTGCTAAATCCACTGCTAAACCATGATAAACGTGCACATCCTAAGGACTTTTTTTTTGTCTCAGGCATCAGAAGAATGGACAGACAGTGTTTTGGTAGGTTGTAAGCAAACATGACTCACATGTATAGGGGAAGTTTCTACTTCAGTCCTGTATAGCATCTTCTTATATGTATGTGGATACCTAGAACAGTCCAACACTGAGTAATGGCTGCCTACTTATCTTTTGCTGACCTTTTTGGGAAATTAGGTATATATTATATCTACACTACTCTGACTCAAAAGTGCTGTGAAATTGCACAAGCAAAAAATGAGCTGACATTCACTCAAAATAACTTTTTTCCCTTTTCATTTCATTCAGCACACTGTGAATTTTGAGTTCTGATAGCAACAGAAATCACTAAAACTACTCCTATTACTCAGCCCGGTTCTGGTATAAATGTACAAAAACAAAGATGTGCCATAATATATTTATTGCCATAGACGACAATAGATTTAAAATTCAAACAGACCAGATTAGTTGTTTTATGCAGAATTTTTACTTCAAATGCATGCAATAGTGGCACTGCTCAGTGTAAAGCAAACACACATTTCAAATGACAGATAAGGCAACTTAGGTAAAATATAGAGAGCAAGAGAGAGGGAGGGAGTTCTAGTGTTCTAATGGAAGTCTATTAATTGCCTCCGTTAGACTATAATTTATGCATGAAAAATGTTGGTAGTGGAATGTAAATGCAGATGGGTAATGGACTCCTACGGATGCCCTGGTTCTTCTTCTCCCCATTAACCTAAATGCCTATAGGTTGTTTTATGTAGCCTACAGTTTACATCTTGCACAGAAAAAAGGGGGTTTGTGCTGTTTGTATACAAAACAATTAACTTTCATTCATCTGATGTCATTTGCTATGCCTATTGCACTCGGTCCATTATATAGCTATATTAGAATCGAAATGAAAAGGGTAGATGTGAAGCCATCATGCAGAAATAATATTATACTTTATGGGAACAATAATACCGGTCAAAAAGAGCAGAACAATGTGCCACAAATTACTTTCTAAAATCACTTAATAATTTAGAAAAAGCATTGCAATATTATGTCAGTAAATACACTGCCAATGTTTCTCCTTAGGAATGAATCAAGTAAATAATGAATAACTTTTGAAAGCATCACAGATGTTCTCATGATGTCAGCTAAGTCACACAGAGAGACAGACAGACAGACAGACAGACAGACAGACAGACAGACTTCCAGCGTCTATCTAATGTTCTACATTAAACCCATTGTGACAGGCCAAGATAAAAAAAATAAAAAATAAAAAATTCTCAACAAACAGGGCAAAACACATACACTCACCTAAAGGATTATTAGGAACACCCGTTCAATTTCTCATTAATGCAATTATCTAATCAACCAATCACATGGCAGTTACTTCAGTGCATTTAGGGGTGTGGTCCTGATCAAGACAATCTCCTGAACTCCAAACTGAATGTCAGAATGGAAAAGAAAGGTGATTTAAGCAATTTTGAGCGTGGCATGGTTGTCGGTGCCAGACGGGCCGGTCTGAGTATTTCACAATCTGCTTTCACGCACAACCATTTCTAGGGTTTACAAAGAATGGTGTGAAAAGGGAAAAACATCCAGTATGCGGCAGTCCTGTGGGCGAAAATGCCTTGTTGATGCTAGAGGTCAGAGGAGAATGGGCTGACTGATTCAAGCTGATAGAAGAGCAACTTTGACTGAAATAACCACTCGTTACAACCGAGGTACGCAGTAAAGCATTTGTGAAGCCACAACACGCACAACCTTGAGGCGGATGGGCTACAACAGCAGAAGACCCCACCGGGTACCACTCATCTCCACTACAAATAGGAAAAAGAGGCTACAATTTGCACAAGCTCACCAAAATTGGACAGTTGAAGACTGGAAAAATGTTGCCTGGTCTGATGAGTCTCGATTTCTGTTGAGACATGATGGTAGAGTCAGAATGTGGTGTAAACAGAATGAGAACATGGATCCATCATGCCTTGTTACCACTGTGCAGGCTGCTGCTGGTGGTGTAATGGTGTGGGGGATGTTTTCTTGGCACACTTTAGGCCCCTTAGTGCCAATTGGGCATCGTTTAAATGCCACCGCCTACTTGAGCATTGTTTCTGACCATGTCCATCCCTTTATGACCACCATGTACCCATTCTCTGATGGTTACTTCCAGCAGGATAATGCACCATGTCACAAAGCTCAAATCATTTCAAATTGGTTTCTTGAACATGACAATGAGTTCACTGTACTAAAATGGCCCCCACAGTCACCAGATCTCAACCCAATAGAGCATCTTTGGGATGTGGTGGAACGGGAGCTTCGTGCCCTGGATGTGCATCCCACAAATCTCCATCAACTACAAGATGTTATCCTGTCAATATGGGCCAACATTTCTAAAGAATGCTTTCAGCACCTTGTTGAATCAATGGCACGTAGAATTAAGGCAGTTCTGAAGGCGAAAGGGGGTCAAACACAGTATTAGTGTGGTGTTCATAATAATCCTTTAGGTGAGTGTACACACACACACACACACACACACACACACACACACACACACACACACACACACACACACACACACACAGTCTGGTTATCTATCTTTGTGAAGACTCTCTATAGAGGTAATGGTTTTTATACTGTACAAACTGTATATTATATCCCCTTACACTAACCCTACCCCTAAACCTACACTGTCAGAAAAAAAGGTCACCACCCCAGTGACAGCACTGTACCTTTTTTTTTTTCTCAGAATGTACACATCACACAAAACTTTCTGCATTTTTACATTTTCAAAAAAACTAATTATGTATGATTTACACAGATCAGGCATAACATTATAACCTGAGTCCCATGATAAAGATTATGTCCTAATATTGTGTATATAGCTATTCCTTGTAATGCTCTCTAGTTGTACCTCTTGATGGAAATAACTTCACAACATCTATTTCCACCAAGAGGTGCATCGATTTTTGGTCAAGATTGACAATGCAAGAGTCCAGCACTCTGTAAAGTCTTCTCCAGCACATCCCAAAGACTCAGAGGTGCCAATTCATGTGTGACAATTATTCGTCATGCTCCCTCCCAACCACTGTTTCACAATTTGAGCCTGATGAATATTGACATTGTCATCCTGGAATATGGCCATGAAGTGTCTTCCTACACAGTTGTTTTAAGAAATGCAAAGCTACACACAGCTATACACATATATATAAAAATTTATTTTATTTATTTTATTTTTTTCTAAAATCCTGCTGGAGGCACATGAAACGGGTGAGAGGTAAAATCAAAGCATTCTGTGAATGCAATCCATGTGTCTGGGCTATTCGGCTGCCATAATGGTGGACACTGGCCTCTGATTTCCCTTGGGTATGAAAGCTATCATATCGTTCAAGCTTTCCTTTCAAGTTTGTATTCCAGTTCTGATGGGTAACCCGGAACAGACACATATTTGATGTTGACATTCAAAGCTTTCCAGAACTGGAAATTCTCAGTATTTACTGGTATGTTGAAACAGGGTGTTATTATGACTTATTCTTTCACAGCACTCTGTAAAGACAGATAATTGGTGTTACATTTAGCCACCATTTCAGTTATTTTTGCAAGTATGTCCTAATTAAAGAGAGAGATGTGGCATTTTACAAAAGACTTTGTTGATGAATGCCCATACACTGTGCAAAAGGTTGCATCTACAACATTCATTTCATAGCTACTATAAAAAAATTTAAAAAAATAAAAATAAAAATAAAAAAACACTTTGTAAAAGGATTATTTTATACTTACATTACAATAGTGCATTTTAACATAAAATTTAATTTAGAGAAGTCAAACCACAGACCACCACTGGCCTTTTTGTTTATCCTAATGGCATGCTGGGCCGTAGCTAACAGGATGAAAACTAGAAATGATTCTAGGGGCCAAAACAAACAATTCATCATTTGAACAAGTGTGTGTGTGTGTGTGTGTGTGTGTGTGTGTGTGTGTGTGTGTGTGTGTGTGTGTGTGTGTGTGTGTGTGTGTGTAAACAGGTAAACAGTTTTTTTTGAAAATGTAAAAATGCAGGGTAAGTTTAGGGGTAGGAGTAGGGGTAGGGGATAGAATATACAGTTTGTATAGTATTAAAATGCTTACGTCTATGGAATGTCCCCATAAAATGAAAACCCAACAGACCAAAATGTACAACCATGAGTCGCAGAATTCCTGTGGGCAACATTTCCCAAAACGGGCAAGACTTAATTGATTCAATTTACATTTGTTGACCTTTCTGAAGAGGAAAAGACCCTTTGAGATTCATACTTACATCTGGGACAAATTACAGACAAGACGCTTAATAAAACGAACTGTTTAAATCTTTACAAGATTCGTTTGACTTGTTGCATTTCCATTTTAATAAAGCTGTCATGCTCTGCGCTATACAAGAGATACTGTTTTTAAAGGCACCCAGAGAGCAAACCATTTACATCACAGCTAGCATATTAAAGGGGTCAATGCAATTAATTGGCTGGTCAGTGTAACATCAAGCACCAGAACAAGTGTGTGTGTTCCATTTGACACAGCTGTCAAGCTTGGGAGAAGCAATATGTTATTGCATTGGGAGTTAGAAATCAATACAGTCATGGTTTCATGTTGCATATGTTGTCCAAATGGAAGTTATAGACATTAAAAATGATTTACACATGATAGACGACCCTTCAGGGCAAATAAAAGCTATTTTGTTATGTCACCTGTATATGAAACCATCTGTTACAGAGAATAATTAGGAAGGTTAGAAATGTACATGTAAATGGGTGGCATTTATGAGTGTGAACGTAAAGTCTTGGTTATGTATGTAACCCTCGTTCCCTGAGGAGGGAACGGAGACGTAACGTCAGTGACTGAGAAATGGGGGTTTTGCCTAGAAGCCTATCATCTTTGAGATCTTAGAAAATGCCCAATGGCAGTGCCAATGCCTTGGGCATGTGGAATTTGCATGCGTAACTCCGCCCCACCACGTGGGTATATAAGGAAGTATGCTGGCACATCGCATTATGTTTACCTGCTGAGGAGCCAAGACTGAGCTCCAGCGTTCCAGTGGTACAGCGGAAGTGGCAGAGGGACGTTACGTCTCCGTTCCCTCCTCAGGGAATGAGGGTTACATACGTAACCAAGACGTTCCCTTTTGTTCAGTCACTCCGAGTAACGTCAGTGACTGACGAATGGGGGTCCCAATGTAATCACGCCACTTGGCTGTCTTCCAGTGCCCTACGTAAGTTCGAGCTCCCTGTCGTAAGATTAGTATGGACGAAAAACTCCCACTTATCACAGGAATACCAAGGTACACTTGGAAGCATTTTCCAGGAGGAACATGCGCCAAGATGCCTACCCGTAGGGAGGACTTAGTAATACACATATGACCCGCTAAGGGTTGCATATGGAAAACTCTGGGGAACCAGCCGAAGGTGGACTTTTAACCCCAGGGTGGCAAGGTTGCCCAGGGAAAACACCTGAAAACACCTGCTCGTGGAGGCTTACGTGGAAATACATGTGTGGGGGTTGCCCGGAGGGGGAACCATGCACACGGAGGCACCTGGCCTGACACGAGGGTCTGGGCAAGTAGGCAGACTTACTGGTGTCAGCATCAACAGTGCTGGAGGAGCTCAGAGCTGCCGGGAAGCTCACCTGAGAAAATATCGCACGTATCCAGTCCGTGGAGTGGAATGGCGAGCAAATGAAGACACCTGAGCCTAATCCATTACCGGCCACTAGCAGAGGCGAGTACATAGTTGGAAACAGGCTCCACTCGGAGATTGTAAAATCTGGCAAATGTGTTAGGTGTCGCCCAGCCTGCAGCTCTACAGATGTCTGTTAGCCAAAACAATGGCGTCCACTATCCAGTGGGACAACCTTTGCTTTGAGAGAGCCTTGCCCTTCAGCTTCCCACCATAACAGACAAAGAGCTGGTCTGAGGTCCTGAAACACTGCGTTCTGTCTACGTAGGCACGGAGGGCGCGTACTGGACAGAGCAGTGCCAAGGCTGGGTCTGCCTCCTCCAAGGGCAGCGCTTGCAGGTTCACCACCTGGTCTCTGAACGGTGGGCACATATCCAGGCCGGGGTCTCAGGATCACGTGAGAGTTGGCCGGCCCGAATTCCAGGCACGCTTCGTCATCCGAAAATGCCTGCAGGTCCCCTACCCTCTTGATGGAGGCCAAAGCGATCAGGAGCGATGTCTTGATCGCAGTGGCTCAAAGGGAGGCCTCTGCAGAGCATCTAAAACTACTGAGATGTCCCAAGAGGGTACGAGGGGAGTGCGAGGAGGATGTAGTCTCCTGGTGCCCCTCAGGAACCTGATGACCAGGTCGTGCTGACTTTTGTTCTCCAAGAGGTCATGGTTGGCAGAGCACGGATCCGATCGGGCATTTCCAGGGGTCTTCTTGGCGAGAAGAGCATCAGGTGACTAAGAGGTTCCACTTCAACACATAGGCATGTCTAGTAGACTCTGCCCTAGCTGAAGTGATGGTAGCCACCACCAGAGCCACTCAAACCTGTCGCATCCCATCCAGGAGCCACACGTGGAGGTTCCAAAGATCAGGACGCAGGTGCCATAGGGTGCCCCGTCTCTGAGAGAGGAGGTCCTTCCTCAGAGGAATCGGCCAGGGAGGGGCTGTCACAAGGAGTACCAGTTCTAGAAACCAGGTCCGGCTGTGCCAGTACGGGGCGACCAAAATTACCTGCTCCTTGTCCTCCCTGATCTTGCACAGAACCTGTGCGAGAAGGCTCACTGGGGGAAACGCATACTTGTGCAGGCCCTGCGGCCAGCTGTGCACCAGTGCATCCGTGCCGAGCGTGCCCTCGGTCAGGGAATAATACAGGCGGCAGTGGGAAGAGTCGTGGGAGGCAAACAGGTCTACCTGCACGTCGCCAAACTGTTCCCAAATCAGCTGGACCGTCTGGGGATGGAGTCTCCATTCCCCTGGAAGTGGCTGAAACCGTGAGAGCTCGTCGGCTGCACGGTTCAGGTCTCCCGGGACATGGACAGCACGAAGGGGACATGAGTGCACAGCGGGAGCAATGAGTGCATGGGGACATGAGTGCACAGTGGGAGCAAAATTCCGCATGCCCATGGCATTGGCACTGCCATTGGGCGTTTTCTAAGATCTCTAAGATGATAGGCTTCTAGGCAAAACCCCCATTCATTAGTCACTGACGTTGCTCGGAGTAACTGAACGATAGGGAAAGTTAATTATCGGACAAAACATTATTACAAATACATATTTCTAGAAAATAATACCAAATGTGTATACACTATTTTATAAAGAGCTTGACAGTTTCAAAAGTTGCTAAAAGGGTAAAAAGCACTAAATGTATTGATCAGACTTTATATGCCACAAACAAGCAGTGGAAATTCAATAATGCCTCCCCTCCAAGTATTAATAAAATGAACTACCATTCACATTAAAGCTATGGTCTGTACTATAAAGATGTTTTGGTCCTTACATTGACAATACATAAAAAGACAACCACTCACACACTCAAAAAAAAAAAAAAAAAAAAACACACCAAAGAGCTCCATTGAATCGCCTTTTGCACATGAAATGTATGTGAAACAGCCACGGCAATCAACATAGTAATTTTCCAACACAAAGCATATTTAGCTAAACTCAGACACAGTGGTAACTGAGTAATATCTTTGGCCTTCTCTGAAAATTAGAAAGCCAAACATGTTGAGGACTAGTGACTGACATTTGGACCTAATAAATTGTTCTGAACTAAGAATGAGGGACTTGTTTAATATCAAGCTTTAGAATACTGCGAAAGGAGTATAAAGCCTTATCTGGACCTGGCTTACAACTGTTTCATTGTAAGCATAATAGGACATTTAGGCCATTTACACTGTCTATAAAAGTGCAAATTGCAGCAGCTGTTTCCATGGCATTTTTTAGAGAACTACTGCGACATCTTCATCAGCTAAACTCTTCCACCCATCTTCTAAGCGCACATTTTCCCCAGCGAGTTATGTGTCATGTTCCCCTGTAATACTGATTAATTGCTCATTTCTAGCAGTGACTTGATAGTGTCTTGCCAAAAAATTCAATTATGAAGCACTTCTGTTGTCACGCAACTGGCAATCCAATGGTATTATTACAACACAATCAACGCACTGACATATTGTAAATGGCAAATAATATGGGACATGTGCTGAAGTAATAACCTTGAGAGAGTGACGGATGGTAGTTGGGTTTTATGCTAATGACTGTATTATTGTTATTTTGTGTGCAGAGACAGATGGATTGAAATGGCTTTAACTTCAAAGGAGTGTTGCTGAGCCAAAACAAAGCCTGAATACTGACAGTGGATGCTGTCGGGGCTAAAAAAAAAAAAAAAAAAAAAAAAAAAAGCCATGCAAATGGTGTTTTTGCTCTTGGATCACAGACATTACAAAATTGCAAATTGTACTCTTGCATCTAGTCTTTTTGCAACAAAATGGTTGTTACAGGAATACAAGGTCTATGGTTTCACACGTCTTTTAAATAGACAGTGTCTTATCTGGAATAGTCTACCAAAAAAGGAATTTTGTAAAGAAATCATTTACTCACTTTCATGTTGTTATTATATATAAAAATATATAGAAAATTAACATAAAAATAGTAAATTTTATTCAATTTCTCTTTCTGCTGGTTAAATTGTAATGCCAGTAGCTGTCTGTCTTTATGAATCATTCATTCAACCAATTTAATCAAACAACTTATTCATTCAGTAACTACAAATGATTGTCTTAATGAGTGTGACATGAAATGAGTCAGTCAATCAATTAGTTCACAAATGCTTATTAAGTTAGGAACAAATAAATTATTTTAGAATTGTCATTGAATCATTCATTCAACTAATTTGTTTAAAAATATGTATTCATTCAGGAACCAAACTAAACTATTGGCTATCTGCATCATTGGATTATTCACTGACCGTTGTGTTCAACAACACTGAATCATTCAGGAATGGACACTGTGATGCTCTGTGTAACAGTTCTGCTGTGGCTTTATTTGGAAAAATTTAATAATTTTTGAACACAAGAAATTGTTTGCATAAGTATTCACTCTCTCAATTAATAATTCAGTAGATGCACCCCAGGCAATGATTACAACTTTGAGTCTGCATAGATAGTTCTCTTATCAGCTCAGCTTATCCATTTCAGCCAGGATGCATAGAGATTGTGAGTGGACAGCCATTTTGGCCACATCAGACCATAAAAAGGCCTCAGAGCCTCAGCAGGCTTCAGAGATTCCCACATGCCTTCTGGCAAACAGTAGCTGAGATGTGATATGACATTTTTTAACACATTTCCTCTCCTTTTTAAGCTGTGACTGATGAAGCATCTGGGTAACAGTTGAAACCCATTCACCTCACACAAGTGATCACCTGGGACGTTCTCAGAACATTAGCTAACGTTATTGCTTTTTGAACATTCAGGGAACATTCAGAAATAACGTTTTCATAACTTAATGGGAACACTAGAAAAACATTCATATATTTTTGTTAGCAGGGTAGCTATTTCTATTGATTTCATAATGCTTATGAAATCTGTTATTTAACATTAATAATTATTTGTTTTCCCTTTGCCATTAACTATGATTAGTTGCTGTACAACAACAAAATATGCCAAGGGGGTGATTATATTCAGTAGCAGTAAAATGTATTCTAGCATTACTGTCCTAATGAGATTTACAGTGAGTTACAGTGGGAAAGATTACAGTAGATTTGCTGCATTACTGACCACTCTAACTCACTGTATGGGATAAGAAACTGTAAAGAATGTGAAAAATATGGCCATGACGCATATAGTACCGTATGTATAGTAAATGACACTCCGAGTTCTCTTCTAATTAATAAATTGAGCAATCTCCCATCAAAGGACTAAAACTTAATTAATCACGCTTGCCTGCAGTATGTAGACAAATGACTACAATTGGGATATGATCAGGAAATGGCAGAAGTCACGAAGGCACTCCTGATTCATCCAAGCATGAGCAATTAATATTCTGTACGCTTCAGATATGCTGGGCCTGCAAAATGAGAGAGAATTACAATAGAATTAGAACTTAAGTACAAATATTCACTAGAGCGTCAATGAATATTCATATCCTTCTGTTATGGGCATGAGATAATCCTTGTTAACTGTCCTTTACACTGAAACATCCTATGAATCACTTTTTCTTAAGCATGAAAACATTTTATCATGTATGCATAGTAGCAGCTCACTTAAAGGAACACTCAAAAATGAAAGATCTGTCATCTACTCACCCTTATGTTGTTCCCAACTTGTCTCTAGCAAAATGTCCAAGCTTCTCCTTTAGACAGCTTAGGCAGTTTAAGAATTTCATTTTATGAGAGAACTATCCCTTATTTAATACACATTATGACGCACACTTGCTGACACTGTAAAACATACTGTAAAGATCATCTTAACAATGGAATAACAAAGATATTAAGTCACTTCTTATCCTTAATTTTAGCTGCTCTGAGTCATGGTTCTTTTTCGTGAATAGCAAGCTCAAAATGTCACATGGCTAAGACAAGAAGCTCCAATCTTGTTTCATTGCTTGCACTCCAGGTTAGCTGACTTCTGACTCCAATTTTGTCTATCCTGCCTTAATTAAACATGTTTACATTTAGTCCACAAGACAAAAAAATAACAGAATTTATTAAAATGACCCCGTTCAAAAGTTTTAATACTGTGTTGTTAGCTGGATGATCCATGGCTGTTTTTATGTTTTGTGATGGTTGTTCTTGAGTCCCGGTTAAACTGCCCGATGTTCTTCAGAAAAATCCTTCAGGTCCCGAAAATTCTTCAGTTTTCCAGTATCTTTTGCATATTTGAACTCTCTCTCTCTATATATATATTTAAACAAAATAAGACAAATTTGGACATCTTCATCCTGTTCAAAAGTTTTCATCCCTGGCTCTTAATGCATTGTGTTTCCTTCTGGAGCATCAGTGAATGTTTCAACTGGTTCAAATACTTTTTCTTGTAACTGTATATAACAGGGGCGTTTTCTCCGAGATGGCAAGCGATGCAGTATCTCCTCCAAAAAAATTGGATGAGAAAATAATCGATGTTACAAAAATAAAACAACACAAATATTACAAAATGTGACATTAAAAACTGTATAAATCACTCGTTTTTTCTAAAGTAACATGTCCAACTCCCCTGAGCCCATTGATTTTTAACAGACCACCTAAAGCATGCGGTGGGTTTGGATGGGGGGTAATTGAGAATGAATTGGGGAACGTCACGTAATATGACCGTTTATGATTTGATATGATTGGTTTGTGCAATAAATTCCACCTCTTGCTTTTGTACACATTCATGAATCTGCCTGAATGAAGAAAATGCTGCCATTAATGGGAAGACTAATTCAAAATTAAGTAAACAACACAACCACTTAGATATCACTGCTTTAAGTCATGTCAAAATCAAAATTGAAGTGGCCTGAAAACGTGTTGACTGTGGGGGGTTTTGGTGAGCAATCAGCTTTTGTGAAATTAAAGTTAGCCTACATTTCCGTGTCTGTGACCAGTGTTTACTGAGCTGGATGAGTGATAAAAGGTGCTGAAAGCATTCTTTAGAAATGTTGGCCCATATTGATAGGATAGCATCTTGCAGTTGATGGAGATTTGTGGGATGCACATCCAGGGCACGAAGCTCCCGTTCCACCACATCCCAAAGATGCTCTATTGGGTTGAGATCTGGTGACTGTGGGGGCCATTTTAGTACAGTGAACTCATTGTCATGTTCAAGAAACCAATATGAAATGATTCGAGCTTTGTGACATGGTGCATTATCCTGCTGGAAGTAGCCATCAGAGAATGGGTACATGGTGGTCATAAAGGGATGGACATGGTCAGAAACAATGCTTAGGTAGGCCGTGGCATTTAAACGATGCCTGATTGGCACTAAGGGGCCTAAAGTGTGCCAAGAAAACATCCCCCACACCATTACACCACCACCACCAGCCTGCACAGTGGTAACAAGGCATGACGGATCCATGTTCTCATTCTGTTTACGCCAAATTCTGAATCTACCATCTGAATGTCTCAACAGAAATCGAGACTCATCAGACCAGGCAACATTTTTCCAGTCTTCAACTGTCCAATTTTGGTGAGCTCGTGCAAATTGTAGCCTCTTTTTCCTATTTGTAGTGGAGATGAGTGGTACCCGGTGGGGTCTTCTGCTGTTGTAGCCCATCCGCCTCAAGGTTGTGCGTGTTGTGGCTTCACAAATGCTTTGCTGCATACCTCGGTTGTAACAAGTGGTTATTTCAGTCAAAGTTGCTCTTCTATCAGCTTGAATCAGTCAGCCCATTCTCCTCTGACCTCTAGCATCAACAAGGCATTTTCGCCCACAGGACTGCCGCATACTGGATGTTTTTCCTTTTCACACCATTCTTTGTAAACCCTAGAAATGGTTGTGTGTGAAAATCCCAGTAATTGAGCAGATTGTGAAATACTCAGACCGGCCCGTCTGGCACCAACAACCATGCCACGCTCAAAATTGCTTAAATCACCTTTCTTTCCCATTCTGACATTCAGTTTGGAGTTCAGGAGATTGTCTTGACCAGGACCACACCCCTAAATGCATTGAAGCAACTGCCATGTGATTGGTTGATTAGATAATTGCATTAAAGAGAAATTGAAGAGGTGTTCCTAATAATCCTTTAGGTGAGTGTATATATATTAGTGGGTGGGATATATTAGGCAACAACTGAACATTTTGTCCTCAAAGTTGATATGTTAGAAGCAGGAAAAATAGGCAAGCGCAAGGGTTTGAGCAAGTTTGACAAGGGCCAAACTGTGATGGCTAGAAGACTGGGTCAGAGCATCTCCAAAATTGCAACTCTTTATATCAAAAATGGTCCAAGGAAGGAACAGTAGTGAATCAGCAATACTGTAAGGGCGGCCAAGCCTCATTGATGCAAGTGGGAAACGAAGGCTGGCCTGTGTTGTCCAATTTAACAGACTGTAGCTACTGTACCTCAGTCTACTCAAGAAGTTAATGCTGGTTCTGATAGAAAGGTGTACACAGAATACACAGTGCATCGCAGTTTGTTGTGTATAGGTCTGCACAGCCGCAGACCAGTCAGGGTGCCTATGCTAACCACTGTCCAGCGCCGAAAGCACAGCACAATAGAAGAAGGTGCCCTGGTCTGATGAATCACGTTTTCTTGTACAACACGTGGATGGCCAGGTGCGTGTGCGTCACTTACCTGGGGAGCACATGGCACCAGGATGTACTATGGGAAGAAGGCAAGTTGGCAGTGGCAGTGTAATACTTTGGACAATGTTCTGCTGGGAAACCATCCATGTGGATGTTACTTTGACACATACCACCTACCTAAGCATTGTTGCAGACCATGTACACCCTTTCATGGAAATAGTATTCCCTGGTGGCTGTGGCCTCTTTCAGCAGAATAATGTGCCCTGCCACAAAGCAAAAATTGTTCAGGAATGGTTTGAGAAGCACAATAACGAGTTTGAGGTGTTGACTTGGCCTCCAAATTCCCCAGATCTCAATCCAATCGAGCATCTGTGGGATGTGCTGAACAAACAAGTCTGATCCATGGAGGCCCCATCTCACAACTTACAGGACTTAAAGGATCTGCTGCTAACATCTTGGTGCCAGATACTACAGCACACCTTCAGGGGTCTAGTGGAGTCGATGCCTTGACGTGTCAGGGCTGTCTTGGCAACAAAATGGGGACCAACACAATATTAGGAAGGTGGTCATAATGTTATGCCTGATCGGTATATATATATATATATATATATATATATATATATATATATATATATATATATATACACTCACCTAAAGGATTATTAGGAACACCTGTTCAATTTCTCATTAATGCAATTATCTAATCAACCAATCACATGGCAGTTGCTTCAATGCATTTAGGGGTGTGGTCCTGGTCAAGACAATCTCCTGAACTCCAAACTGAATGTCAGAATGGGAAAGAAAGGTGATTTAAGCAATTTTGAGCGTGGCATGGTTGTTGGTGCCAGATGGGCCGGTCTGAGTATTTCACAATCTGCTCAGTTACTGGGATTTTCACGCACAAACATTTCTAGGGTTTACAAAGAATGGTGTGAAAAGGGAAAAACATCCAGTATGCGGCAGTCCTGTGGGCGAAAATGCCTTGTTGATGCTAGAGGTCAGAGGAGAATGGGCTGACTGATTCAAGCTGATAGAAGAGCAACTTTGACTGAAATAACCACTCGTTACAACCGAGGTATGCAGCAAAGCATTTGTGAAGCCACAACACGCACAACCTTGAGGTGGATGGGCTACAACAGCAGAAGACCCCACCGGGTACCACTCATCTCCACTAAGAAATAGGAAAAAGAGGCTACAATTTGCACGAGCTCACCAAAATTGGACAGTTGAAGACTGGAAAAATGTTGCCTGGTCGGATGAGTCTCGATTTCTGTTGAGACATTCAGATGTTAGAGTCAGAATTTGTGTAAACAGAATGAGAACAAGGATCCATCATGCCTTGTTACCACTGTGCAGGCTGGTGGTGGTGGTGTAATGGTGTGGGGGATATTTTCTTGGCACGCTTTAGGCCCCTTAGTGCCAATTGGGCATCGTTTAAATGCCACAGCCTACCTGAGCATTGTTTCTGACCATGTCCATCCCTTTATGACCACCATGTACCCATTCTCTGATGGCTACTTCCAGCAGGATAATGCACCGTGTCACAAAGCTTGAATCATTTCAAATTGGTTTCTTGAACATGACAATGAGTTCACTGTACTAAAATGGCCCCCACAGTCACCAGATCTCAACCCAATAGAGCATCTTTGGGATGTGGTGGAACGGGAGCTTCGTTCCCTGGATGTGCATCCCACAAATCTTCATCAACTGCAAGATGCTATCCTATCAATATGGGCCAACATTTCTAAAGAATGCTTTCAGCACCTTGTTGAATCAGTGCCATGTAGAATTAAGGCAGTTCTGAAGGTGAAAGGGGGTCAAACACAGTATTAGTATGGTGTTCCTAATAATCCTTTAGGTGAGTGTATATATATATATATATATATAAAATGTAAAAAAAAAAACTGAGGACGTTGCCTCATTTTAAAACACCACTGTACACCACTGGTATGTAATGTTTAATGTTGCATAATGTCTATCATAATGACATGACTAATGGACTAAATGCTTTCAAGGGATAATTAGTTTAATTTCTTTTTATTTCACACATCATGTCTAATGATTAATTTTATAACCTAAAAAAAAAAATGCTACTTATGTCATGGTTCTGTCACTTCAGTCTAGTTTTGCTCTTGGGTTTGTGACAGAGCCATGACACTGCTATATTGTCATGTTTGGTGTGAGCTCATGGCTTGTCTTGTGTTTCCTTGTGCCATGTGCTCTCATGTCTTGACCCCGCCCCTCTTATTATCTGATTATTGTTTAATTTGCTTAACCTGTCCTCCCTAGTTACCTGCCTTATTTGTTCCCTATTTAGTCTCCTTGGGTTGGATCGTTGTATCGTTGTTTCTGTTCCCGTCATGTACTTCCATTTGCTTTATGGTTCCCTGCTCTTTGTGTTAAGTTGTAGCTTGGTAGCCAGCATGAGGGAGTTTGCTCACCAGTTCATGGTTGCAGTGGAATGGCTCAACATCAGTGACGCAGTGCTCAAGGAAATTTTTTAACAGCAGGCTTAATGAGCCTGTCAGAGCCTGGGAGATGGGAATGCTGGGGATACTGTCTTTTTGGCAGTTTGTGGGGTATGCATACCAGCGTGGATGGGAGGGTAGACTTCCACCTCTTGGTCCTCCCCCACTTCTCCTCACAGACTGCCAAGTCCCCAGTCCTCTGATGACCCCTTCAGGGAGAGGGAGGAGCAAGAACGGAGTCACCTTGTCTGCCACCTGCCAGCCAAGAGGCGCCACCCAAGCGCCTTGCCCTGCCTGCATCGCCAAAAGTGCCTGGCCCTGTCTGTACCACCCAAGTCCCTTGCCCTGATGGCTCCAGCCCCTGACCAGCGTCCAGTGAGGGCCCCAGCCCCTGACCAGCATCCAGTGAGGGCTCTAGCCCATCACCAGCATCCAGTGAGGGTTCCAGCCCCTGACCAGAGTCCAGAGAGGGCTCCAGCCAGTGACCCGAGTCCAGAGAGGACTTCGTCTTTGCTCAAGCCTCCTGTCCTGAGTCCAGAGAGGACTTTGTCTCTGCTCAAGTCTCCTGCCCAGCCAGCCCCAGTCAAGCATCCTGACCCAGCTGACCCAAAGCCAGGACTCCAGATCCACTGAAGCCTGCCTGGTCCATCCCAGTCTGGCCTTCTGCCAGGACTCCACAGCCGCCAGAGCCCACCTGGTCCGTTCCTCCAGTACAGCCCTGGTCATCCGCCAGGGTTCTAGATCGGCCGGAGCCATCCTGGCGCCTACATCCGGTTCCACCCTGGCCTTCTTCCGGGACTCCAGGCCCGCTGGAGCCTCCTTGGCTCAACTCTCCCATCCCTCCCTCCCTAGACCCTTCTAAAGACATTCTGGGCTGTCCCATCAGCACTTTCTTTGCTCCCCTCTTGTTATCTGATTATGGTTTAATTTGCTCCACCTGTCCTCCCTTGTTACCTGCCTTGTTTGTTCCCTATTTAGTCTCCTTGTGTTTGCAGTCTTGTGTTAGATCGTTATTTCTGTTCCTGTCATGTGCTTTATGGTTCCCTGCTCTTTGTGTTTGTAATTTGTAGTTTGGTTTTCCCCCTTGTGGGTTGTTTTTGTTTGTTTGTTTCTTTTTATATTATTATTTAATAAAACACAATTTCTTCATGCACTTGAGTCCTCGCTCCTTTTACCCATATGCCCCGTGACAACTTAGATAACACTGCTTTTGAGAAACATGTAGTAAATATAAAATCAAGCATATAGCGCCAGTTCTGGCAGGTCACGTCAGTCAAGCTTGCATCAGCTGACTGTCAGTTGATCACATTTACCTATAGGAATACGACATCTATTACAGCACACATATATAAGCTCCTTCAGTACTATCAGCAGCTGTCGCGTTTCTCCAGAGCTCATTTCCTCCTCCATCCCCAGCTCCTCCTCTCATCAGTCAGGATTTGATATTCTAATTCCCCTTGAATCAGACTAAATTTCTAAATGATTTTATACATTTAATATGAACATTAATGATATCTGCAAAACATGATGTTGGTTCTGTTCTATTTACCCTAAGGGGGGTTTAACACTGCTCTCCCTGCTCTTATCCATGCTAGGCTGCATGGATGCACAGGGAGTTCTTGCCCAGAACAGAACCATACCGGCAATCCAAACTATATGCTAATAGTCAATCAATCATATTTGACGATAGTGGTCCTGACAGAAGTACTATGCACATGAGACTAACATTGTACTTGTGCTTCAAGAAACCCAGCCAGTATCATGTAAGGCCATCACAATGCAAATTAAATTTAATTACTTTATATCTTGATTAGAGCTGTCAATTAAACACATTACGTTAATGTGATTAATTGATTAAAATAAAAGTAGGTAACAACGTAGATTCTGTAATAAGGGCTTTTTCTTCCATCAGAACAATCCATTTTGAATACCAAACCACACTGAGAGAAATTTTAAAGCTTTTCTCAGCAAACAATAACATATGTTGCTTAATCAGTTAATCCATTTTTAATTGATTGACAGCCTTTATTAATGCTATACTCCAGCTGTCAGTCACAGCTTCACTTTTACTACAGACATAAAGCACCACCAGAAAAGCCTCCTAGTAATCCAAATAGTCTTGCTGTCTCATCCAAAAACTGAATTAGAGACTCAGAGGGCAGCATTAGTCCTGCCTGATCCCTGATCGGTGAGACGAGTCTCAAATCATACATGCCAAAGACCACGTCCACCTCCCGCTCTCACTGCAAGAAGCAAACGAAGGATTATCAGGTCCTGCGGCAGCACAAATATTCCCCTCCACGGGGTCCCTGGAGGCCCTGGAAAGACCTGGCTCAGCGGAACCCCTGACAGGCTATAGCACAGAGAGGGGAGCCAGCTAATCAGCATCCAGGAGAAGAGCTCTGAGGCTGGGTCATGCAGGCCATATCGCTTTCCTTTCTTTTTCCAGTACAGTCTAGTGGGCCATTAGCAATGCTCTTTATCTGGTGCTCATCCAGTCACTGCCACAGTGAGCTCAAGCTCTGGCAGCAGAGCCAACGGTTTATTTTGAAGCTGATTGAAGCTGTTGATTTCTCAGGTTTATACATGCAAGGTATTTTAGCTGTGTTTCCAAGGGATGTTTAATGATTCATTCTTGTTAATCCATCCAACAGACAACATGAGTCCTGTAATGTTCCATAATTAGCATAATGAGGCATAATTAAGGCTTAAAAAAAAATATAAAAAAAATTGACAGCCTCATAATAAACACAGAGTTTATGACAAATAGGGACTTGGAGACACAAGCAGGTGACTTATTAGCATAAATAACAAAAATGCAGCTTGCAAGTGACAAGGGAACAACAAAAGTGGATTAAATATGCACATAACAAGCATTATGTTAGAGAGCTTAAGTGGCAGAGGGAACTGAATAAAATACGTGTTTTCCAGAGCAGTGGCCATACATTCCTGTTTTGTGGTGCCTTGACGCAGAATGTACTGTATATATGGAAGTTAATGAAAGTCGGTAACACTTTATTTTACAGTGTCCTTGTTACACATTACATGTAGTTACTATAGTAATAACTATAAATTATGCACCGTAAACTAATGCATTATAACCTAATCCTAACCCTATAGCAAGTACATGTCGTTAATTAATATTACATAGTACTTAAATATAAAATTACACTGTAACAATGACACCTTAAAATAAAGGGTTACACTTTATTTGGTAACAGTTTATTTTACAGTGTCCTTGTTCCATATGTTACATGTATTTACCATAGTAATAACAGTAAATAATGCATAATTACATACAACTATCCCTCAACCAAACCCTAATCCTACCCTAACCCTATAGTGAGTACATGTAGTTAATTAATATTACTCTTAAAGTACTAAATTACTCTTAAACTACTAAGTAAAATGAATTAGTAACTAGTAAGTACATGTAACAAGAACACTGTAAAATTGTTACCAAATAAAGTCTAACTGAAGTTCCTTCTGTTATGAAGCAACACTTTTTCACACTACACTCTAAAAAAAGCATTTGGGTTGTTTTAACCCAGTAAATGGGTTGTTTTAACCCAATATGAGCAATGCTAGAGCTTTTATGTAAACAGGTTGTGTGCTGTTCATCCAATTAATGACACTGATCCTGCAAATCAGAACTTTAACCTAGGGTTTAGGAATGTACAATGTGAAACAATACCTAGGATTAATTGTTAACCCTGGGTAAATTATGAGTAGCGTGAAACAAGAAGAAAGATAACCCAGAATTCAGTTTATGCTGAGTTTAGAATGACCCAGGGTTAACAATTTCAAGTGTGAAAAGCCCTCAAGAATTAATCTATTTGGAGGGAACGCGCCTGTACGCTTTCCCCCAATTATTCTGCTCCTGGTATTGTTGCACAATATACGGTACTAGAAATACGGTACTTTGGTACTAGAAAAGTATCTAATAAGAGCAGTATTTCTTAATTTGCATCGATGTGTGACAGCAGTCAGCACGTGTGCAGAGCAACGCTTCCACTGTTTACGTTCACTAATCAATGGAAGCAGAACAGTCAAATATATACGTGCAGAACATGACAAAGAACGCAACAGAAACATGCATATATGAGAAAATAAAGCGAGCCGCAGGACATGCGATCACGATTTTAGTTCCTGTTCGCGGATTACTAGGTTTGAATGGTCAAAAATATGTAAAAATGTATATCCTGGCGAGTATTCAGGTATGTCAGGTGTGTCTTGAGAACTCACCAACAGTGGTTACAGGCAACAATACTCAACAAAGACACATGGCAAACATGAGGGCTTAAATACACAAGGACTAATGACTAGACAAGACGTACCTTTAAACAATGAACCAATGACAGAACATGACACAAGAAAACATGAGGGCATGGGAATCACATGACAATGGAACACATGACAAAACCAGGAAACATGACTGTGAACTAAACCTGAAAATAAAAGACATGAAGCATGACAAAACAAGGACATGAAACATGGACAAAACCCAAACACACCATGACACACCCCATGCTTGACTGAAGAACTTTAATATATTTATTAAGGATTTATTAAGAATGTATAGTTAATTTATAGAGTGAAGACTTTTAAGTCTTTTTTTTTTTTTTTTTTTTTTTTTTTTTTTTTACATTTTATTATTTAATTTCTTTCTTGAATGCTACTGTTAAATAGACCAACTGTAGCGGAACAAATAAAACACTGTTTTTGTCATATTGATTGTAATTTGCATTTTTGCTTATTTTAAAAAACAAAGATAAAAAATGTATATCTATATTGTAGTTATAAAATAACACTTAAAAATATTAAATTACTTGTATCATGAAATAAGATTTTAGTCATCCCAACCTGTTCATAATAGTGAAAGGTTAGTGAATGTTAACATAATTGATAATAATGTGATAGTTGCAAACATCTCTGTAAGGATGTTCACACTGGCATGTAAAAGAGGAGGGAATGGTCAAAAAGCAGGACAGGAACGAGTTAAAATTATAGAAAACAATAAATAGTATGTTCTGTCATATTATTCAATTAATTTAACTGTGTTTTTTTTTTTTTTTTTTTGCTGTGGTATCGATACTCAGTATCAGTATCTAGGTATATTAGTCTGGTATTGTATCAAAGTCATAATTTTGGTATCATGACAACACTATCTCCCGGTAGAGTTCTAGAGAGGGTCCACCGGGACAGCGGTCAGTCTACTCTTGTTAGCCCGTTTCTGGCTGACCCGAGTATGGTTTTCAGACCTTATAGTGCTCTTAGAAGGCCCTCAATGGAAGATTCCAGTCCCCCCTGAGGGGGACCAGCTCCTAGGGTTTGATCTCTCAAGTAAGGTTGTTGAAACCATTCTAAACTCTAGAGCTCCCTCCACGAGGAAACTATACGTCTTAAAGTGTAGAGTATTCACTTTACGGTGCAGTTGCAGTATATTAGTTGGATCCAATTAACTGTCCAGTGGCTTCAGTGCTGAATTTCCTTCAAGATTGTTTCTCTGGGGGTCGTTCCCCATCACGCTTCAGGTTTACATGGCAGGCACTGCTGCCTTCCTCACACCGTTAAGCGGTGGATCATCGGGGAGACACCACTTGGCTGTTTGTTTCCTTTGTGGTGCGCTGAGGATGAGGCATGTGGCTCATGTCAGGGTTCCAACCTGGTTGTGGTTCTAGAAGGGTTTTCCCTGGCACCCTTCGAACATATCGAGTCTGTGTTGGAGAAGTTCCTTACATTAAAGGTGGCTTTCTCGTTGGCAATAGCATCCCTCAAGAGATTGGAGGACTTACTAGCCTTATCTGTCTCTCCTTCCTGTTTCGAGTTAGCTCATGGGAGAGTTAAAGCCTTTCTTCACCCTAGACGGGGTTTGGTGCCCAAGGTGCTGACTAATATGGCACGGCCTATTGTTTTCCAGGCCTTCCATCCTCAACTGCATGTGTTGATGGATCAAGAGAAGCTACACCTTGTGTGCCTGGTGAGGGCTCTGGAGACCTATGGGCATATGCCCTCCCCATGGAGGAAGTCTGACCAGCTGTTAGTGTGCTTTGGTTCTCCCAAGAAGGGGTCCCCAGTGTCAAAGCAGACCATCAGCAAATGGATTGTCGAGGCAATCTCTACAGCGTATGAGGGGCACGGCATGCCTTCGCTCATAGCACACTCAGAGCACACTCTACGAGAAGTGTAGCATCCTCAAAAGCTCTATCGACCCTCCAAGAGGTCTGTGATGCTGCAGGTTGGACCTCCCCACATGCATTTATGAAATTTTACAGTCTGGACCTTCCTTCCATGAATGAATGTTTGAAAATGTAAAGTGATATTTCCTATTGACACACTACAGAAAAATATATAAATAACTGGCTTAAAACCATTTTCGGGGGGTAAAAATACTAACATGCTAACATGTACTGTATAGAAAAGTGATAGGTAAAAGTAAAAGAATAAAATGTATTCATTAAGAGTATTCTTTACTGGAACGGGGCTTATCCAAACCTAGAAGGTCCACAGTTTTGCCAATATAGTGCATATGAACATCAAATGCTACTTGTCACACTATACATCACACTATAAAAAAAGCTAAATTAGGGTGGAGAGGAGCAGCTTTATTATTTATTTCTGAGTCAGATGTATTCTGATTGCACTTGTGTCACTGTCTCAGTGAGTGAATATGTTGGCTTTAAGCAATCAGATGTGACAAGCTTAATTGTATCTCTGCGAGTGGATGATGAAGTCACAGATCTCCACCCATATGGAAAAGACACAAAATGAGATGGAGCTGCCCATTTCATCCTATTCAATCAAGCTCTCCCTAAATGGGGGAAAAGACAGAAAAGGAGGGAACACGCTATGAAAACACAGTGCACACGGTAATATAGTCATCCAGCCTCACTGGAAATATGTGCATCATTGGAAATACGTGCCTGTGGCAACATTTCTGGAAAATGATGTTGCTTCTTGCACTTTCTGGTTTTTGTGACACTTTCAAAGTGAATGCCAAGTGAGTTGCACTAAAAGTGTGTTCAGTTTTATCCAAAAGAGATGGACGTGAATCTGAAAGTGTTTTATTTTGTTGGTTGATGTACGCATCACGGCATCACAGAAATGAAACGTCTAGTGAGTGGTGATTAAAAGTTAATGCTTTATCGCATTTAAAAATAATTTACCACCTACACTAAACCTAACCGATAATGTTACACTCTAAAAAATGCTGGGTTTAAAACAACCCAAGTTGGGTTGAAAATGGACTAACCCAGCGATTGGGTTGTTTTAAGCAAACATTTAACCCAACCGCTGGGTTAAAACAACCCAATTCGCTGGGTTTGTCCATTTTCAACCCAACTTGGGTTGTTTTAAACCCAGCATTTTTTAGAGTGTAACAAATGCAATGCTGTACCAGGTGAGTTACCGAGCAAGTTTACTAGCATCAGAAAATCCATAAATATGGAAATGATTATGTGATGCAAACATCAAGATGTATTAGTTTACAAATCATGTCAAATACATAGTATTTGTGCAAGGAACCACACACAAAAAAAGTCTTTATTAATCGACAATCAGCCCCCGTAATCAGAATCAGAGAATCAGAATCAGAATCAGAAAGAGCTTTATTGCCAAGTGTGCTTGTACACACAAGGAATTTGTCTTGGTGCTGAAGCTTCCAGTGCACATATACAATACAACACAACATGAACACAAATATACAAATATGAAAAATAGTATAAAATAAAATAAAGGTATGTATATATATATATATATATATATATATATATATATATATATATCACAGTTACATTTAAGAATATATTGCACTAGTTTAGAATATATTGCACTAAACAGTCAAAGTATTGCACTTAAAAGGTGGCTGGGGTATTCAACTGTTCAAGAGGGAAATGGCCTGTGGGAAGAAACTGTTCCTGTGCCTAGATGTTCTAGTGGCCAGTGATCGGAGTCGCCGTCCTGACGGTAACAGTTCAAACAGGAAGTGTCCAGGGTGAGTGGAGTCTGTGATGATTTTACCTGCCCTCTTCCTCACTCTGGAAGAGTACAGGTCCTGGAGGGCTGGCAGGGGGGCACCAATAATCCTCTCTGCAGTCCGGATTGTACGATGTAGTCTCCTGATGTCAGATTTGGTAGCTGAACCAAACCAGACAGTGATGGATGTGCACAAAACAGACTCAATGACAGCCGAGTAAAACTGGATCAGCAGCTCCTGTGGGAGGTTGAACTTCCTCAGCTGACGAAGGAAGTACAGTCTCTGCTGGGCCTTTTTTACAATGGAGTCAATCTGATTGTCCCACTTCAGGTCCTGAGAGATGGTGGTGCCCAGGAACCTGAATGACTCCACTGCTGCCACTGTGCTGTTCATGATGGTGAGTGGGGGCAGAGCAGGGCTGTTCCTCCTGAAGTCCACTATCATCTCCACCGTTTTGAGCATGTTGAGCTCAAGGTTGTTATAACTGCACCAGACAGCCAGCCGTTCAACCTCCAGTCTGTACGCAGACTCATCACCGTTTTGGATGAGGCCGATGACGGTGGTGTCGTCTGCAAATTTCAGGAGCTTCACAGAAGGGTCTTTAGAAGTGCAGTCATTGGTGTACAGGAGAAGAGCAGTGGGGAGAGAACACACCCCTGGGGGGCGCCAGTGCTGGTAGTGAGAGTCTTGGATGTGAGTTTCCCCAGTCTCACTCGCTGCTGCCGGTCTGTCAGGAAACTGGTGATCCACTGACAGATTGAGGATGGCATGGAGAGCTGGGTCAGTTTAGCTGTAAGAAGATCAGGCATGATGGTATTGAAGGCCAAACTGAAGTCCACAAATAAGATCCTTGCATAAGTCCCAGGTCTGTCGAGATGTTGCAGGATATAATGCAGTCCCATGTTGACTGCATCATCCACAGACCTGTTTGCTCTGTAGGCAAATTGAAGAGGATCCAGCAAGGGTCCAGTGATGTCCTTCAGGTGGGCCAGAACCAGTCTTTCAAATGACTTCATGACCACAGATGTGAGAGCGACAGGTCTATAGTCATTAAGTCCAGTGATTTTGGGTTTTTTGGGGACAGGAATGATGGTGGAGCGTTTGAAGCAACGGGGAACTTCACACTGCTCCAATGATCTATTGAAGATCTGCGTGAAGACTGGGGCCAGTTGGTCAGCGCAGGCTTTCAAACAAGCAGATGAGATGCCGTCTGGGCCTGAAGCTTTCCTTATCTTCTGTCTTTTGAAGATTTTGGTTACCTGCTCCACACAGACCTTAAGCTCAGGTTGGATGGCGGGGGGAGAGGGGGTGCAGGAGGTGTTGGGGGACGTGTGAAGTGCAGATCAGAGCGGGTGTGAGGTGTGAGATTGGGTTTCTCAAACCTGCAGTAAAATGCATTCAGCTCATCAGCCAGATGTTGATTCTCAGCAGGTCGGGGGGATGGTGGCTTGTAATTGGTGATATTCTTCAGGCCTGACCAAACAGCAGCAGGGTTGTTAGAAGAAAACTGGTTTCTCAGCTTTTCAGAGTAGCTTCTTTTAGCAGCTCTGATCTCCTTTGTCAGTCTGTTCCTGGCCTGGTTATACAAGATCCTATCCCCACTTCTGTAAGCATCCTCTTTGGCATGACGAAGCTGTTTGAGTTTCCCAGTAAACCATGGTTTATCATTAGTGAATGATAAGAATGTCTTGGTAGGAATGCATGTATCCTCACAGAAACTGATGTATGATGTTACAGTATCTGTGAGCTCATCCAGATCAGTGGTAGCAGCTTCAAAGACATTCCAATCAGTGCAATCGAAGCAGGCTTGTAGGTCCCGCTCTGCTTCATTAGTCCATCTTTTTACAGTCTTTATTACAGGTTTAGCTGACTTCAGTTTCTGCCTGTAGGACGGTATAAGATGAACCACACAGTGATCAGAAAGCCCCAAAGCTGCCCGTGGGACGGAGTGATATGCGTTCTTTATTGTGGTGTAGCAGTGGTCAAGAATATTACTGTCTCTGGTGGGACATGTAATGTGCTGTCTGTATTTTGGCAGTTCACGGGAGAGATTTGCTTTGTTAAAATCCCCAAGAATGATTAAAAGAGAGTCTGGATACTTTTGTTCAGTCTCAGCTATTTGTTCAGCCAGCTGTTGTAATGCCATGCTGACACACGCGTCTGGAGGAATGTAAACATTCACGAGAATAAACGAGGAAAACTCCCGCGGTGAATAGAAAGGTTTACAGTTTATGAAGTGGGCATAAATCATAATTTGTGTAAAAAAAAACATAAAAGTTGTTGGTGTTTTACTGCCACTAGTGATCATTTCACCTTGAATCTGCAGTGAATTGTATGTATATTTAGGTTTCTTTTTTGTTTGTTTGTTTTTTGACACTTTTCCAATGAGCCTTGAATATATGGATCTTGTCTTATTATATGCTGTTCTGTCTGTTCTGTCTACCAAACTAATTTTCAAATTTGCTGTAATTTGCTGTACATCTTCTCTGCTGTAGTCTCTTTTCTTGTTTCCCTGTGCCTGCCTGTTTTTCTTTGCCAGTGTTCATTTCTAGAGAGCACAGCTTGATGCAGGAAAGTGGCATGCTGAACTGAATGACAGAAAATCCTGCCAATGAGCATGTTCAAACTAATTACCATATTTATCTTTGTTTTGTTGGTCATAATCTCAGTTAGCATGCAAACATGATTATCTTTCTCCAAGATGGCGCTGCCGTGTTCGTTCGCCGTTCAGGTCGCTCCGCGAAGACTGCTTTTATTTATTATTTTACTCTCTGTTTACATTTCACTGCCGGTTGTATATTCTGTATATAACTGTGTATGTGACAAATAAAACTTCCTCAATAATTAATGTTACATCCTGAAATGAAAAAGATGTCATGATTCCTATTCACTATCATGTTGTTCTTTCCGCAGAGCGCAACATTCTGACCGTTATGTTTTTTTTCCATTCAATAATAATAATAGAGATTTCCAGGTTAAAAAAATGACTCTAATGCATCATAAACGCTGTGCATTGCAATAAATTCTGCTCCTTGTCACTATCACAATATCCGATTTGTGAACAAATGATGTTTTCAGTAAATCAGATGGGCTTCAGAAGACTTAACAGGCCATATGAAACACTTTTATGATACTTAAATGATGCTTTTGTGACAGTTTTTGAAGACCGAAAGCTTCAGTCCCCATAACTGCAAGGAAAAAAGACAAAATTTCCATTTTTGGGCAAACTAACCCTTTAAATAGATTATATTCCCAAATATTGGCTTCTTTTGTGCTGCAATATTAATATTTTCTGACAAGATTTTTTTGTCTTATTTACTTTGGCTAGCGCCGAGACTTGGTGAGTCAGCAAAGAGCGCTACAGCTCTGGAGCTCCTCTCCAAAGTGGCGACTCCAATAATCCCTGTAATCCATGATACCCTTAGCTTTTTTCTGCTGATATGGTGTTTGCTTGTCTGTAGCAAGATCTTCTTTGTCATACACACAAAAACCATGCGGCAAGCCTCTTTGGTGTAAGGAGGCGTGCCATTGAACAAGCAGGAGGGTATTTGTCTTGAGACATAACCACTGCTTCAGCTGTTTTCAGCCGGATCAGGGCCTGTCAGCCTTTTTCATTGTCTTGTCTTGATGAAAGAGGAAAACTCCAAGGTATACTTCACAGGTTTTGTGGCACTGAATTCTTTATCAGCACACTCTTTAGACGCAGCTAGCCAGATCAAAATCAGCCTGCTACAAGTCCTCCACGCAAGCTTTAACAGACACTGCTGACTTTAAGCCAATTCAGTATTGATTTGTTCAACACGATACCTTCTTTTCCTACAATATCAGTGTCTCTTTGCTTTTCTGTCCTTTTTGTTCTTTCATGTCCATCAATAAGAGACACAAAATAGATTAGATGAATTAATTCTGCACATACCACATGTTTTTCAGAAGCAAACGGAAAGATGTGAATGTCTGTCACTGTGCCAGAATTAAACTGGTCATATCGATGTAACCAAAGACTTACATTGTAACAATCCAAAACAAACCTGTTGCTCAAACAAACAGCTAAAGTATGGCAAGCCGTTTTTACTTTTATTCATTCCTGATATCAACAATTCAATCTTCACTAGTTCAAATGTTAATTATTGATATCAACCATGACATCATCACTCACAGAAATACGAATTCTTAATATCAAGAATTAAATTTCAACTAGTAAAAACTATAATTCTTTTTGTATTTGTATTTTCATTAGTGAAATGTCACCATAGGCTGCCATTCAAATTCCATTGTTGATATCAATAATTGATTTCTTATTAGACTGATATTACTTATCAGAAATACAATTCTTACTAGTAAAAACCTTAACTGTTTTATCAATAATTATGTGGTTACTAGTGCAAATGTCTATTCTTGATCTCAACAATTAAACTGTAAAATGTTAATTTTTGATATAATTTATTATTTTGTCTAATTTATTATAGTGACTATGTTAATTTCTGATATTATTAATGTGATTGTTACTAGAAAGAAAGCAATTTTAGATATCTGAAATCATATTGATATCAGACATACAACTGATATAAGACATACATGAAAATTGAATTCTTGATATCAGGAATTTATATCTGTTCTATAGTAAAGTAATCATCTAAAATGATTTTAACTAAAGAAATAAATTCTTGATATCAACAACTGAATTTGAATGGCAGCCTATGGTGACATTTCACTAGTAAAAATACAATTACAGATATCAAGAATTAGTTTTAACTAGTTGAAATTTAATTCTTGATATCAAGAATTCAACTTATGCGGGTGATGACATCACTGTTGATATCAAGAATTAAAAAAAAAAATTAGTGCAAATGTAATTCCTGATATCAAAAATTGTCATTGTTACTAGTAGAAATCTAATTCCTGATATCAAAAATAAGCATTTTAACTAGTAAAACTGTAATGGTTGATATCAAGAATTCATATCCTGTGAATGATTAAAAGACAAAACAGCTTGCCACAGCTAAAGCACATTATGTCAACTTCATGCTAATTAAAAAAATAAAATAAATAATGGTTTGAAATGGTTAAAAAATAGTTGGTTGTTAAAGGTGCATTATGTAATACAGCTAGTGTTTAAATATTACTGCAGTACTGCAGTCCAAATTCAAAATATTGGAGAGTGTTTGCCCTCAACACTCACGTGGGTGGAACAAGTGCAATAGACAAGGGCTGACAATGTAAGTTGATGAGTTGATTTACCCGCGTTTATGCCTCTGGTCACAAAGCTTTTTAGATGGATGGCTTTTTAGGTCAGGTAGGATCTGTAATCTCTGACCCAGTTCGTTTGGCTTCCATAGCTGTAATACCGTGTTGTCCACCAACTGGCAACCCGGGGTGTATAAATATTATTGGGTAAATTGGCAGTGGGCGAGATCACACGGACCAAAACAAAAACAGACATTCCAACACGGAACGCACAGTTCAAAGTAGAAAAACTGACTCTAGAGCTGTTTTACTGAGAAATAAGAATGTGAACTGAAATTTACAAATATGTTTTCTAAATAACTGCAAACATATTAAGGTATTTGTATGCTTTACTACAGTAAAATGACATGCAGCACCTTTAAAGGACTGGACTATTTTTAGTAATCACAGTAAAAAAGAAAAGTTACATTAAAATAAATATCTTACATGTTATTAGCTGATACCTTGCTAATATATTTAATGAAGCATCTGTTGAGATGCTTCTACTATGGACAACACACCACACAAGGATTAATGCTGCCAAAATACTTAGAGAGATAATTTAATATTTTCATTCAAATGGCAGCTTGAAGCAATGATGCTTTAATTGATTGAATCTATGCTGAATTGCTAACTCAATTGAAAACAATGAGTGCAACCCAGCAGAACAGAGCAGGGAATGCAGATGTAGGGGAACGTGGCTCTCCCGTTCCCCAGGAACATGTCTTTGCTGGCAGCTAATCAATCAGCTGTGGTAATGGCTGTCTCTCAGCCTACAGTGGCACCTTTAACAGCTCAGCTCAATTTAGTGGAAGACACTTCTGACCTTTTGTGGACACTTAGAATCCTGCTCATCAAGCCAATAGGTGCAAAAGATGCCTGCATTGGTAGTTTCTGTCAACAAATGGATCGACAAACAAGCTTGTAAATATTGTCTGACTGCCAATAGTAAAATAAATATGTCCTGATTGCCCATAAAATGGCAGTCAAACTCCAGGGTAATGTGCCATTTGTATGTGATATATGAATCATCTAACCAAATTTTTTATGAAGAATTTTTTAGGGTTGGTAACAATTTTCTCTCATGCTCACCCAGGCTGAATTAGTTTCATATTTCAATATAATTTAAAATGTAATGTATTCCTGTGATGGCAAAGCTGAATTTTCAGCGTCATTACTCCAGTCTTCAGTGTCATATGATCCTTCAGAAATCATTCTAATATGATTATTTGGTGCTCAATAAACATTTCTTATTATTATCAATGTTGAAAACAGCTGTGCTGCTTAATATTTTTCTGGAAATCACAATTTTTCAGAATTTTTAATGAATAAAGTTCATAAGTACAGCAATTTTTGATAGATTTTTTTTTTTTTTGTAACAAATGTAAAATGTTTGCCTCATGAGCAACTGTATGTATGTTTTTGTACCACACGTACATTTACTTAGATTCACATAAACACAAAAAACAGTATTGACATACTTACAGCATTTTATATATATATATATATATATATATATATATATATATATATATATAAGGGTGTGAACATACACTGGTCTCACGGTTCGATTCACGATTATCATGCTATCGATTCGGTTCAATTCGATATGACGATGCATTGATGATGCACTGCATCCTCATGTATACAATTTAGTCAATAAATACAAGCAGTCAGTTATATGAACTGAACCTTTAATTTTACCTGCTCAAAGAAAACAAGCTTCTTAAATGTATCAAACATCAAATAAAACTCAAGCATTTAGAATAAATACACAAAAGTAAATACTAAAAGCCACTTTAAGAGGTGGTCTGGGCCGCATTACAGTCAAAACTAAAGTCTAAATGCATCTGGTTGTTAAAACCACACATGTAAATTTTACTCCTCGCAACAATGCTAAAAAATAAACGTGTGAGAGCATGTTATAGGCTATATGTCATGTTATAGCCAGATATGACAGCGCTACCGCAGCGCGCATTGCCACAGAGTATCTCTTCATTAAGCCAACGCACAAACTACCGCAAATTAAACTGAAAGTAAAGTCGTAGGTGCTCAACATAGGCCTACAATCACATTCATTAAAAGTAAAGAAACTGAACGATCTTACCAGTCCTGTTGCTGCGCTCCCTCATATTGCGGTCTTTGATTGTGAAATTAGCTGATGATTAATAAAATGCAGCTCATATCAGTTGTCTGCGGTGACATGAACACCATTAAATCTGCATATAGTGCGGTAATTGAAGATTGGATTTATATCCGTTTTGTGCAGATACATTTATGTGCCCAAGTGTAAATGAAATGGTTTTGATAAATCAGATAGCTTTGATTTACACACAGCGCATGTGTTCTCCAGGTCATGCTTACCAGGTTGTTCATAAAAGCCAAAATGTGCCCAGATGTCAGCTTTTAAAGTAGTTGGAGCATTTTTAATTACCCGCACTCGTGACTCGCCTCCCTCTGCCATTGTATGCTACCGCGACAACGCACGTACGTGACAATGACGTCAGAAAAGAATCAGTACATTATAACCGGTTATGGTCTATTACTGAACCGATACCAAATCGTCCTCGTCTGCATCGCGATGCATCGAAGAAATGATTCATTTTGACATGAATCAGGCAAACAGGAACAAAACACAGTGAAAACTAAAACACATTATATAAACATTTTAAAGGGATACTTAATTCTAATGCAGTTACTGTCCAATAAAGGTTAATTTAAAGCACTTAATTAGTGACATTTTCCGATTTTCTGTGACCTAATCTAAAGTGAGAACTATTTACTGTTAATAAGTTGTCAACAAAGCATCAAAAATGATCTAACTCTACATATGAGCTTATTTAACAATATTTTTGTAAATTACAGTGACAATGAATGAAGGATTCACTATCTGTATATAGCCTATATATTAAATCAGAAAGGTTAAACAAATGACAAAAATATGCAGGCAAATTAATAAACATTTGTCTAATTTTGACATTTTGAAGAAATATTAACAAAGCCGTTTATATCAGATTAGGCACAAGATTAATAATGAATGTGTACATATTGTAAATTAATATAATTCTATTTGTAGCCTACAGAAAAAAAAAAAAAAAAGCTCAGCTTTTTTCAGCCTGTATTGGACATAAGATTAGTAATGTTGTGTGCATATTGTGAATTCATTTAATAAACTTAGTTAGCTTTCCTTTTTTTAACTTCAGTAAATTAATGTCTACGAAAATGATTCATAAAACATATCAGTTAACCATATGTTTACTTTCTTCACTGACTTAAAAATGGAAAAACTATACCAGTCAAAGCTCAGCTTTAGGAGGGGAAGATAAAAACAAAGAGAAAAAGAGAGATGTGGAGATAAGAAGAAAGACAAATAATCTACTGCCCACTGACATGGTTATCAAGCTATTGCGATCTAATTTTTTGGCCTTCAGAACATCTTAAAATGCACATATGTTGATCATAGAAATCAAAATTTTCTCAGGGGGAGTATGCCCCCCAACCCCCCAACTACCTTACATTTCAGATCTCAGTGATTATAAAACCCTGCCTACATTCATGGGTACGATTAAGGGATGTACAATGCAGAATAAGGCATTTATATTTGCTTTATAAGTCATTATAAACAGCTAATATCCTAGTAATATGCATGCTAATAAGCAACTAGTTAATAGTGAGAATTCGACCCTAAACTAAAGTGTTACCATTTTTGTTTTGATAGCCTCACTGGGGGCTGAGCCCTCCTAAAATGAAAATCCTAGAATCGTCCCTGTACAGAGACATTATTGCATTAAAGTAAATATCTTTAGTCTGTATGCATTTAAAGTGAAAATTAAAGTGCATATTACTGTAGTATTGTGTTAGCTCAAACACTTAGAACATGTTTTATTTTATTTTATTTAACGAAGCAGCTGTCAAATATGAAATGTTTAGTTTAGCTACTTGCATATCTCGCACATGACGTCGAGTCACACTGCTAAAATTGGGGCTCAACCTCAGCAGCTTCTCTCAAATATTTGGACATTGATGAGCAGTGACAGACCAATGAGGCTCAGATGAATGCACACACCTCTGCTTCTGACGTGCGCGCTGCTTGGCGCCACTGCGAACTGAAGAACACGCTGATTAACGCAGACAAAGGCCCCATTTACACTGCATGGTTCAATTCCGATTTTTCCCTCTCATGTGGCACAGATAGGATATGACATGTGAACGTGTAAGCAGGAAAAAAAACGCATGAGATCGGATTCAGGCCGCACTTATATGTGGTAATAAATCCGATATGATTCGGATACGTGCATTTGCGTCTGCCATGTAAGCGGTCAAATCGGATAATGCGAGTCGCACGTCATTGAAAAAGGGACAGAGGCAAATGACGTCAACTCAGGTGGACACAAACTGCGATCACAAATTTTCCCAGGTTGCAACAAGGGCTCTCCTCTTTTTTCTCCGCCTTACGAGAGCAATGTTTTGCTGACAGATAGTGCGGGAGGCAAAACATTGAATAATCATTTCGTCTGCATCCATTGCGTCCATTGCATATTGCGCCGTTTTACTTCCTTTTCCGGGCTAGAACGTCTTGAGTTGTTTCGTCAGTGTATAGTGTAAATGCAAATATCGGCTATGGGTCGCTTTTAAAAGATGATGTAAGCGGGTCGTCAAAAAAAGCGTATATAGTCATCAAATCGGAATTGTGCATTAAGACCTGCAGTGTAAATGCGGCCTAAAAGACAGGACGAAGCCGAAGCCTCCCACCAGTTTTTATATGTTATAAAGTGGAGTTAAATCACATTTTTTTAAGGGGGGCTGGGCAGAAGTTGGGCTGAAGCCCCCCTAAAAAGGGCCTAGTGATGCCCATGTCTCTGTAATTGCATGGTTTTGATCAGAAATTCAATGGTAACTTATTAAATGTAGGCAGTCAGTTCATTACATTCCTGGAATATATATATATATGTGTGTGTGTGTGTGTGTGTGTGAACACTGAACAGACTTATTATGGATCAAAATATCCCTTACAGTGGTCAAATTTGTATAGTATTAAGCACAAACAGACAAGTGTAACAACACCTAATCCATCTCTTGAAGAAACATTTGTCTCTTTCCAAGTAATTAGAGAAGTAATCCATTTAAACACAGTCTTTTTTGCAACTAAAGCATCAAGAGCATGCTCATAGCATTGATTTGTCCAAAGTCAAGTCGGAAAATGTGACTTTGCAGACAGCAGTGTTCTCATTAAAGTAAATTAGATTGTGCAAAAGGGCACCAAACCAGCCAATGTATCCATAGCAAAACTGGTATAGCCAATATGCTATTATACAACTGAGAGACAACGATTAGTCAGGTTCCCTGATCTAGTTACGCCCGGCCTCCCTGTTTACAGCCTCTATAGACTCTAGTTCTATTTCTGATAAGCTTTTGATTCTATACTGAGAAAGAGAGCAAGAATGCGAGAGAGATGCGACCGCATGCAATTTGCACAATCCATCCACAAACCTGGACCGGAGTGTGATGCGGTGAGCATTGGCAGTGGCAACGGCAACGGTGTTGAATTCTAATTGTTTTGAAGGGTATGGAGCTGAAGGGTTGCCATGGCAACGTGGACCAGTCCAAAGGCAGGGAGCGATGCTGTCGCCTGATTTCTGTGATCTAATTCAAAGTTTCCAGGATTCCTGTTATCATTCACTTTAAAGTATGGAGGATTAAAACAAGGGGCTCGAGGGGTCAGCACATGTAAGGTGTGTGTATTTACCGTTCGCACATATGCATTATGTGTTATATATAATACATGCATTTACAGCTAAAACATTTGATATTGTCTGTGTGCACTAGATGAATGTCAATGCAAAACGTGGCTTGTAATGTACGGTATGCATAATGATAACATGATGACTGATTAATGAAAAACATCACTGAGTGCTTTTTCATAATGCTTATTTATTCCTCAAGGCTATGAGATTGTCATTAGTAGTAATTAAGACCAAAAAACTTGGAAAATGACTAATCATTCATGTAAACATATTGCTGTGCCAGTGTCTAACTCCACTGAATAAGCAGCAGGCTTTTAGATAAGATAGGAGCTCAGTAAGTGCCATAAGCTAAAAAAAAATGAGCTCTATGCATTTGTTACAGATATACTCATAATGGGGACGCTGCAGAAAATCAATAGGTAATCAAGTCTGCAATCTAAAAGCGGGATGTGCTGGCCTCTTTCCTTCGACGCTGCACCACAGTGCTCACGCACGCCGGCGAAGATAGTTGTGGAAGGCTGTCAGAATTTGGACTAATACTGTGAGGTGCACGGTTTTTAAATTGATCATTTTCGTAGCCATTCAGACGCACTTTGGGGAAAGAAAGTCACTCGCCAATTTGATTAGGTTGCACGGTCTGACGATGTTCTGCTGTGTTAAACAAGGCCAGCCATGAAAACGTCTTCTCTGCTGCTTCTCATGTCATGTATAAGGGTTGTGGAGTCTAGTTGTTAAAGATCTGGACTGAAGGTTAACCGTGCAAAGAGTGGTCCATCAGCTACTACTGTTGTACCCAACGGGCACTAAAGGAATCCAGAAAACTTTTTGTCACATTACTGTATATATTTAGTAAAGGGCAAATCCTTTATACAGCTGCTTGCGGGTAAGAGATACACATGAGAAAAGTATTAGGCAACACTTTACACTCTAAAAAATGCTGGGTTAAAAACAACCCAAGTTGGGTTGAAAATGGACTAACCCAGCAATTGGGTTGTTGTAAGCAAATATTTAACCCAACCACTGGGTTAAAACAACCCATTTACTGGGTTAAAACAACCCAATCGCTGGGTTAGTCCATTTTCAACCCAACTTGGGTTGTTTTTAACCCAGCATTTTTTAGAGTGTATGATGATGATGATAAGGAAGTCAAAAGAAATATATTTTCTACATGGTTAATATATTCCTTGAGGTTCACTTATAATGTTAATAAAGTTTTTGCACACACACACAAATTATTTTCAACCATTTATCTCCATTCTGACTCTCTGTCTATGACTAACTAATGTCATTGCATGGGAAAGAGTATCAACGCCCACTCGCTATTGCATGCGAGTAAGTGTTTTGAAAACATCATCCATAAACCATTATTTACAGACAAAGCATTATTATACAAAGCATAATTTCCCTTTTGATCAATTGTCACTAAATAAAAGTATTATTATTTCAAACCTACAGACCCTGATGTTAGGTTTGGTGGCTTTAATGAGTGCACGATGCTGGGGAGTATTACAAAACTAATTGTTAATCAACTTTAATTATTAATCTTCCAATTGGAACACGCAGGAGAATAACAGAAATCCACTTGAAACACAACCACAATAGCATTGACAACATGGAACAATGAACAGATCAAACTCAGGAGCTGTTTCTCAATATGCGTTCTTAAGCAATCATGTCCTTGTGTTCTCGCACTAAGTCATCATCACCCGTCAATGCTCAGTTCCAATACTCAAGAACGCGAGGACACATGAAAGTACCCAGATGTATTCTTAATATCGAGGATGCATCGAATGCAGACTTGAAAGAATCAAACCATTATAAATCTCAGAAGACTCTGCGTGTGGTCGACATAAAGAAGCATGTAAGCTTGAAACTTCTTGTTCCCGCTGCAAGCTCGCAAATGCGTGACGGCTCATGAAATAAACATTTGTCCGTTTGTTTTGCTTTATTTTCATAAAGTAATAAAGAAAGCAAGGTTTCAAGGTTGCCTGGCAAGACCGGTCTCCACGAGAATGCAAGTCCGTTCTTGGAATTGAAAAGCAGCCAGGGTTTAAATACACAGGAAGAGTAATCAAGGTCAAACAGAACAGGTGCAGGAGCTAATTAGCAACCAGGGAAACAAACTAGGAGCAAAGAACACAGGCAAATGAGCACAATGCAAACAAAACCAAAACAGAACATACATGTTACACCTGAACTTGAAGTGCCTTGAAATGCACAGCATTATTCAGCGTTCCTGTTCCACTGAAACAAGAAGATGGGGAGGGACATATCGAGCAGCTCCTCCTCTTTTTAAAAATTGATATTAATTAATATAACAGCTCGGCCAGAGCCGTTGAGCTCGGCAAAGCGGCATTTGACAGCTTATGACAGCCACAGTGTCATCTCTTCTACTCGTCAGTGCTGTTTCTAATGCAGAGTCTGTCTTCTCCATATCGCTTTAAAATACAATATTCTGTGTAGAATTCAAATGGGCCGATACGTTTTGTGGTTTGCACCAACTCAAGTCGCACATAAAATGCACTCTGTGCTATTGGGTTTCTGGACCTGAGAAGACCGTGTGCCGTTTTGACGCTCTTTAATGTGACGTGACAAAGGTGCGTCAGTTCAAGAGGCAGTGCTGCGCGCGAGTGAACGCGATCTTTTCTTCCTAGTCAAAGAATAAACATGAATCAATATCACATTACAACTTACTGAAATGTATCATATGTCGTGTAATCGCTCAATCAGTGTCTCAATGGTGGAAAGACGTCAAAGCAGCTTGAAAACAATGTCACAGCAAAAGCATTTACCATTTGAATTCATTCAGTGTCCACAGCTGTTAGTTCACTAGAGAAACAAACTCTTTCACTTAATATATGCACTATATTAGCCTATATATTCATTATATTCTGCTGAACCTGTTAGTGATGTCTGGATTATTTAAAGTATGTTTAAATAAATCTGTCATGAAAATGACAGACACTGTGTATAAATGATTATATTTCAACAACGAATTGGAGTAAAAACTATTTTATAATTAGATTTAGAAAAAAAAAAAAAAGAAAAAAAAAAAAAACACTGCCTAATGTGAACGTCTACATGTTCGCATACAATGTTTGTCACAGGTATGTGCAGGCAGGAAGACGAATACAGACGATTCAAGTTCCAAACGTTGTTTAATCTTAAATTAACTCAAGGCAGGCAAACTTAACATAACGGTGACCAGACAAAGAGTGAGTGAACAAGAGGAACTTAAATGGAAAACAGAAACGATATAATTGACTACTGAACAGAACTTAACTAAGGAGGGTAACTATGGGAAAAAAGGACTGGCGGGAAAACTGTGACAAAGGAACACGTGACAGGATGAAAACACAACTGAAAGATCAACTAAACAGACAGACACGTGACAATGTTATTTGAGTGTTGATTATCAAAGCTAAAAATAAATAGCTACTTAATTTAAGGTCATTTGGGCTCTGTTGTCAACCTTTAATATTAAGTAAGGGCTCCATATATAGTTTACACTTTACAACATTAGCAGATAATTTCTTTTATCTTTAAGAAACTTTTAGTTATAATGGAATTCATTTAAGGACAGACACAATTAAACCACTGTTTAATAAAAAAAAAAAGCTATTTTATATTTAGTTTTCTCTCCCCTGCTGTACCGAACCCGTACCAAACCGTGACTTCAAAACCGAGGTACTTTACCGAACAGTCAGTTTTGCGTACCATTACACCCCTAGTGAGCCACTGGTTTCAGCCGCAGCTTCAGCGCCTATTTATAATGTAGGGGCCGGACGCTTGAGATTCTAGAGAGCATTTGATTGGACAGGAAATCTGATGAGAAGCTGAAGTGCAGAGTGATGTCATCAAAATCATTGATTAATATAGGCAGAAGTGAGAGACCGTAAGTTTTGAACGCTTATATTTTCTAAATTTTCTTCATTGCTTTGGAGCACACTAGCTTATAGATAACCTTAAGGCTGACATATTCATACTAAAAGCCACAAAACTTGAAGTAATCAATTGTATCATTTAACATGGTGCAGCTTAGCTCTAATATCAGAAAAATAGGGTCACATTTTTGTAAAAAAAGGAAATATAATTTCTTCTTACAAAGAGGACAAGATAAATGACAACTTACCCAACTCTCCCCTAATGTAGTAATATATGGATAAATACACTCACCTAAAGGATTATTAGGAACACCATACTAATACTGTGTTTGACCCCCTTTCGCCTTCAGAACTGCCTTAATTCTACGTGGCATTGATTCAACAAGGTGTTGAAAGCATTCTTTAGAAATGTTGGCCCATATTGATAGGATAGCATCTTGCAGCTGATGGAGATTTGTGGGATGCACATCCAGGGCACAAAGCTTCCGTTCCACCACATCCCAAAGATGCTCTATTGGGTTGAGATCTGGTAACTGTGGGGGCCATTTTAGTACAGTGAACTCATTGTCATGTTCAAGAAACCAATTTGAAATGATTCGAGCTTTGTGACGGTGCATTATCCTGCTGGAAGTAGCCATCAGAGAATGGGTACATGGTGGTCATAAAAGGATGGACATGGTCAGAAACAATGCTCAGGTAGGCCGTGGCATTTAAACAATGCCCAATTGGCACTAAGGGGCCTAAAGTGTGCCAAGAAAACATCCCCCACACCATTACACCACCACCACCAGCCTGCACAGTGGTAACAAGGCATGATGGATCCATGTTCTCATTCTGTTTATGCCAAATACTGACTCTAGCATCTGAATGTCTCAACAGAAATCGAGACTCATCAGACCAGGCAACATTTTTCCAGTCTTCAACTGTCCAATTTTGGTGATCTTGCGCAAATTGTAGCCTCTTTTTCCTATTTGTAGTGGAGATGAGTGGTACCCGGTGGGTTTTTTTGCTGTTGTAGCCCATCCGCCTCAAGGTTGTGTGTGCTGTGGCTTCACAAATGCTTTGCTGCATACCTCGGTTGTAACGAGTGGTTATTTCAGTCAAAGTTGCTCTTCTATCAGCTTGAATCAGTCTGCCCATTCTCCTCTGACCTCTAGCATCAACAAGGCATTTTCGCCCACAGGACTGCCGCATACTGGATGTTTTTCCCTTTTCACACCATTCTTTGTAAACCCTAGAAATGGTTGTGTGTGAAAATCCCAGTAACTAGATGACAGATTGTGAAATACTCAGACCGGCCTGTCTGGCACCAACAACCATGCCACGCTCAAAATTGCTTAAATCACCTTTCTTTCCCATTCTGACATTCAGTTTGGAGTTCAGGAGATTGTCTTGACCAGGACCACACCCCTAAATGCATTGAAGCAACTGCCATGTGATTGGTTGATTAGATAATTGCATTAATGAGAAATTGAACAGGTGTTCCTAATAATCCTTTAGGTGAGTGTATATATTTAATATATATTTATTGACACCTGACAATAAATGCACAGACACTGCACAGTTGTGCTATATAAGGAGTATGACAAACAGCTTAGACTCGTCTGTTTACACAAAATGTCTTAATATGGGTCAAGTGGCACATTAATTTAAAGCCAGATTAGAATCAGAGAGAAGAGGGTGCAGATCTGTCTAAGAGGCTGTCACTTTGATGTAGCCGTGTGGGCTGACAAGAGCTCAGCGGAGGACCTGACGGGGAAATCGGTGATCGGTGCTGGAGGCTTTCTCTCTGCTCCTCCTGTCCCACTGAGCGTCTCCCCGCACCAGGGGCTCAGCTCAAAAATCTCCTCTCTGACATCCATCAGCGCTGGATCAACAGTGCTCACAGATCCGTTGCCCGATGCTATCTTCCCCCCGTCCATCCCATTGATCTCCTTGTACAATTATCGGCTAAAAGTGTTCAGCTTTTTGACTTTTTGAAGGGGCTGGAAAGTTGCAGTTAAGACAGACACCATGGGAGAAACCTCACAAGGCCGACCGGCAACAAAGTTGGGGAGAGACAAAAAGCATAAGGACACATGACATCTTAATACATGACTTTTGTCTGCAGCAGACATGTGCTACTCTGCGTGTTCTTGACTGAACAAAGTAAAACACTCCAAAACTATCAAATGTGACCAAATGGTGGTGGTGTTTAGAAATCTGTGGGCAGTTTTGTCATCTTCAACAACAACAACAAAAAGATAAAAGACAAGAAAAAAAAAAGAAAAAAAAAACTGTTGAAAACTGTCTACAAATCTGAAATTTAAAGTAAAGTGAATATGACTACTAAAAAATGTTTTAAAGTCAACATAAAAGCAAACACGAGTCAAAAATTTAATGTTTTTACCAACAAATTGGCCATGCTACTGCATGCTGTACTCTTCATATACATGTATGGACCCGCTTTATATTAGGTGGCCTTCACTACTATGTGCTAACATTTAAATGAATCATTTGATACAATGCACTTATTGTGTACATACATGTTTTTACATTGTACTTACATTTTAAAAATGACCTGCATGTAATTACATCTGTAATTATTAATCTCTGTAGTTACATTAATAATTACACTGTTGACACTTCCGTTACAAAACTGACCCATACCACCACACCTGTCCCTAACTTTACCCGTATCCACCTCAATATCAGCAAAAGGGTTTTGCAATACAATATTGTTACGTCCAAGGAAGTATTTACTTTATTTATTATCATCATCATCATTATTATTCATTTCTTTTGTTGAACCCTTTTTGATTTGTTTTACTCCTGAGGGAGTGGGTGTCGTTGTATGCCATGCTCCACACTGAACTTGTGCTTGTGCTTTGACTTTGACTTGCAATAACAATAGTTGTGTGTTAGCAGTGGCTAACTGAGTTTAGCAAGTGGTCAGTGATCCTGTCCTGCCTTCAACTTAAGTAAGAAGTATTGTGCTCCTTCTATTTATTGTTTATTGTTACTATTTTAAGGGAAGCTGTAGGGGGAGAGTGCCTTTTTCTTTTAATTCTGCTTTTGTCCCTGTTTTTGTACAGCCAGGGAGTTGAGGGAAGTTTATGTTGTTTATTTTGTTTTTAGGTTAGTTCTTTCTAACTTTGTCGCACTGGCCACGTTCACAAATTCACGTCATCTCAAATAGCCGTCTCCCATTGAATTTGAGTGACTTGCAGTTGTTTTGTCACTGGAAAGCTATCTATCAGTTTTATAATGCCATACTTTTTTTTAAATCTTGGCTTGCTTTGCATGCATTGTGACTGCAATACATTCACGTCAGGTCAGATTACAGTACAGTTGTCTCGTTTTAGTGAAACAAACAATATTCAGTCTCACTGGCCCCTGGACAGTAATCCTGCTCCAGTAATTTCACTTACTCAAGTGTTTTAGATTTGAAGTTATTGACTTGTTGTACCTGCAGTACTGTGCAAGCTAATAAATCAATAGAACAGTTAATCGGGTTATATCCGCATCCCATCCATGTGTTTCATTCAGGAAACTTTTCAGTTTCTGAGGACATTTTTCAAAGCCACGGTGAACAAAGAAAAGATATTTATGGTAGTTAGTTACTCTATAATCACTTTCACCTCAAAAGCATCTCTCTCTGTTTCGGGGGAATCATTTCCTCAGTGATCAATTTTATTGATATGCTCAGAGTTTTCTTCACTTGAAAGCTAGATTTTTGTCCTTTTCTGTCCAATCTTCATTGTTTTCATCACTGAAGCTCAATTGATCAGAAACACTGTGATAAGGGACGTCATGTGCCTTTATTTTTAGAAAATGCACCAGACGCAGTCCATGCCTATGTGGGACATGACCAAAAAACTTTTTCCAGACTTTTCGGTTTAAATATGTTTAGACATGTGAATGTGTGATTTCTGCCATAATAATAAAACAGTCAAGAGCATGTTTTCATCAATAAATGCAATTTGCGTTTTTTAAGCAAAAACAAAAAATTACTATATACTTTCACTATAAATACAGTTAGCTAGTAAATAAATACAATAGGTCCCCCCTTTTGCTGCCAAAACAGCCTTGACCCATTGAGGAATAGACTCCACTAGACCCCTGAAGGTGTGCTGTGGTATCTGGCACCAAGTTGTTAGCAGCAGATCCTTTAAGTCCTGTAAGTTGCGAGGTGGGGCCTCCATGGATCAGACTTGTTTGTTCAGCAGATCCCACAGATGCTCGATTGGATTGAGATCTGGGGAATTTGGAGGCCAAGTCAACACCTCAAACTCAAGCTCCTCAAACCATTCCTGAACCATTGCTTTGTGGCAGGGTGCAATATCCTGCAGAAAGAGGCCACAACCACCAGGGAATACTGTTTCCATGAAAGGGTGTACATGGTCTGCAACAATGCTTAGGTAGGTGGTATGTGTCAAAGTAACATCCACATGGATGGCACGACCCAAGGTTTCCCAGCAGAACATTGCCCAAAGCATCACACTGCCTCCACTGGCTTGCCTTCTTCCCATAGTGCATCCTAGTGCCATGTGTTCCCCAGGTAAGCGATGCACACACACCCAGCCATCTACGTGATGTACAAGAAAATGTGATTCATCAGACCAGGCCACCTTCTTCCATTGCTCTGTGGTCCAGTTCTGATGCTCACATGCCCAATGTTGGCGCTTTTGGCGGTGGACAGGGGTCAGCATGGGCACCCTGACTGGTTTGAGCTACAGTACCTTGTCTGTTTGATCGGACTACACACACTTCGCTCCCCACGTGCATCAATGAGCCTTGGCCACTTTTGATAGATACTGACCACTGCAGTCTGGGAACACCCCACAAGAGCTGCAATTTTGGAGATGCTCAGTCGTCTAGCCATCACAAACTCGTCAAACCCTTAACCTTGCCCATTTTTCAGAGAGAGAGAGAGAGAGAGAGAGAGAGAGAGAGAGAGAGAGAGAGAGAGAGAGAGAGAGAGAGAGAGAGAGAGAGAGAGAGAGAGAGAGAGAGAGAGAGAGAGAGAGAGAGAGAGAGAGAGAGAGAGAGAGAGAGAGAGAGAGAGAGAGAGAGAGAGAGAGAGAGAGAGAGAATTAAACATCAAATTAGAAAGTAGAAAGACTGATTTTTAAAAATTATTTTTTAACATATTCTGACAATCTTTATTTACAAATCACTTTGAAAAATCTTCTTTTTACAGTGTTGAAGCTGTGTAAAAAAATGAAAGAGTGCATGTTTGAATGACCATGATTCTTCTGCCTGTGATCAAATCTGTCTTTTTGAAAATGCCCGGAAGCACAGCTGCCTTTCATCTCATGATCTAAACAGGTAATTGACCTTGACTCTGAAATATGAAACACATGACATCATGACACATCATCAAAACATGTTCCACACATTCCACTGACAGAGTCAAGGAGGGAGCACTTCCTGTTCCTGAAACTGTCACATGTCAAATCGCTCACCCATCCATGAGGGTCATAAGTGATCGCAGTGGCCCTCAGTGGACGCATCCCTTTAGTTCCACAATGTTTATCCCGCACTGCCCCCCGTATTCTCCATTTCATCCTCTCTCCACATATCCTGTCAAGGCTTTGCTTATTATAAATAGCAGGCTAAATGTGAACTAAATTACCCATTATAATGCGTAACTGATGATCCTAAATTTCATTAGGCGATAGAACGTCATGTGGCGAACAACGCCACTTCTTCTGTGTGCTCACATTGTTATTTGAGAACACAGAGGGCCTGTGGAGGCAGTACACACTTATCATTCACACTGAGAATGTGCTGATCCAAACATCAGCTCAGATGAACTATATTATATAAAAAAGGCTAGAAACAGACACACCTGTGATTACTTTTTAAGTATTTTTAAGAATATTTGATGTCAGTATGACATCAAAATTCACTTTTTACTTTCTTAATGGATGTTCAAGGATGTTCAAGTGAATGATTCAGTGGTGCATGTTGCCTAATTGAGATGAATGGGAATAATGAGAGACATCAGCAGAAGAAATTTAGTATGCTTTTAATTTAGTATGCTTGGAGACTGAGATTAAAATTCTGACCTGTTTAATAAAGTTTATCAAATCCCAAGCAATACTTTTTATGGCTGTAAATTGCAGTGTTGGGGGGTAACGCATTACAAGTAACTCATTACTTTAAGTATTGAGTTACGTAGTCAGATTACTTTTTTCAAGTAGCTACTAAGTAACATATTACAATTTACAATTTAATATCTGTTACTTTTTCAAATGAGCACGCTACTGTGTTTTCCCATTTATTGACTGGCATCTCTGTTGCGAGAAATTGGGAATAAGTGCAGAGGCGTTGTGTGCAGTGTTGTGTTATGTAAATACCCAGCAAGCAATTTAGTCCAAACACAGCTTGACGTCTAGGCTAAAACAAGGCAAAATTTGGGCTGTCAGTAAAAATTTTATAGACATCTAACCACAGCCCAAGAATATAGTCATCTAGAACATGAACATGAAATGAAAAAGAAATAAAACCCAATAACTTCTAATCACTGTTGACTTTGCTTACATGATGGAATATCTTATATCTCGCAAGTTATTTTGGCAAAAACAACCAGTTAATTTGGCTACTCAAGTGGGTTACTCATAGCCGGATTACAGGTGCTGGTCATATAATTAGAATATCATCAAAAAGTTGATTTATTTCACTAATTCCATTCAAAAAGTGAAACTTGTATATTATATTCATTCATTACACACAGACTGATATATTTCAATGTTTATTTCTTTTAATTTTGATGATTATAACTGACAACTAAGGAAAATCCCAAATTCAGTATCTCAGAAAATTAGAATATTACTTAAGATCAATACAAAGAAAGAATTTTTAGAAATCTTGGCCAACTGAAAAGTATGAACATGAAAAGTATGAGCATGTACAGCACTCAATACTTAGTTGAGGCTCCTTTTGCCTGAATTACTGCAGCAATGCGGCGTGGCATGGAGTCCATCAGTCTGTGGCACTGCTCAGGTGTTATGAGAGCCCAGGTTGCTCTGATAGTGGCCTTCAGCTCTTCTGCATTGTTGGGTCTGGCATATCGCATCTTCCTCTTAACAATACCTCATAGATTTTCTATGGGGTTAAGGTCAGGCGAGTATGCTGGCCAATTAAGAACAGGGATACCATGGTCCTTAAACCAGGCACTGGTTGCTTTGGCACTGTGTGCAGGTGCCAAGTCCTTTTGGAAAATGAAATCTGCATCTCCATGAAGTTGGTCAGCAGCAGAAAGCATGAAGTGCTCTAAAACGTCCTGGTATATGGCTGCGTTGACCTTGGACCTCAGAAAACACAGTGGACCAACACCAGCAGATGACATGGCACCATGCCATCACTGACTGTGGAAACTTTACACTGGACCTCAAGCAACGTGGATTGTGTGCCTCTCCTCTCTTCCTCCAGACTCTGGGACCCTGATTGACTTTCATCAGAGAACATAACTTTGGACCACTCAGCAGCAGTCCAGTCCTTTTTGTCTTTAGCCCAGGCAAGACGCTTCTGACGCTGTCTGTTGTTCAAGAGCGGCTTGACACAAGAAATGCGACAGCTGAAACCCATGTCTTGCATACGTCTGTGCGTAGTGGTTCTTGAAGCACTGACTCCAGCTGCAGTCCACTCTTTGTGAATCTGCCCCATATTTTTGAATGGGTTTTGTTTCACAATCCTCTCCAGGGTGCGGTTATCCCTATTGCTTGTACACTTTATTTCTATCACATCTTTTCCTTCCCTTCGCCTCTCTATTAATGTGCTTGGACACAGAGCTCTGTGAACAGCCAGCCTCTTTTGCAATGACCTTTTGTGTCTTGCCCTCCTTGTGCAAGGTGTCAATGGTCATCTTTTGGACAACTGTCAGGTCAGCAGTCTTCCCCATGATTGTGTAGCCTACAGAACTAGACTGAGAGACCATTTAAAGGCCTTTGCAGGTGTTTTGAGTTCATTAGCTGATTAGAGTGTGGCACCAGGTGTCTTCAATATTCAACCTTTTCACAATATTCTAATTTTCTGAGATACTGAATTTGGGATTTTCCTTGTCAGTTGCCAGTTATAATCATCAAAATTAAAAGAAATAAACATTTGAAATATACCAGTCTGTGTGTAAAGAATGAATATAATATACAAGTTTCACTTTTTGAATGGAATTAGTGAAATAAATAAACTTTTTGATGATATTCTAATTATATGACCAGCACCTGTAGATAAATGAGACAGTGAAATTACGCCTATTTCTTGCAGGGTATGATGGTTATTGTGTTACTTCTAGACTAAAAGCCAGATTTACTAGCATAAACGCAAATCCCCTTTTGGCGTTAAAAACTACTGTCAGGATTTACTAAAGTCATACAGTTAAAAATTAACGCTGAAAAGCGTGTGCAGTCATTTTTGCGGCTGACCTCATTGCATATGCATTTGTAGGTGTTTCCCTTTCAGACCCAAAAGTTATGGGAGGAGAGTATTTAAATGAATCATGCAAGGTGATTTACTAAGGTTTGTGCTCATCAATTTACTGGTGTTTGCGCCATTATTTACCACCCAAAAAAGCATGTCTTATACCAGTCGCTAATTTGCACTGCTCTTGTGTTGGTCATTATGGAAATGATCTGGTTGCGCCTGTTCTTTTTTTTTTTTTTTTTTTTTTTTTTTTTTTTTTTTTTAAGCGTCATCAGTAGATCACACACAGAATTTTCCACTCCAATTGGTGCTTGTATGGAATTGCACTCTCATGCTTAATTTGCCCTGTTTAGTAAATCTGGCCCTAAATGTAAGCATGCATTTACTCATCCACCAAAAAACTGTGACATGCAAAATATTGCACAAACCTGCAATAATTAAATGTTAAATAATACAAATACTCTTTATGTATTTCATATAACTTTATTAACCAATGTCTTTGCTGCTGACTTTTGATTGTTCAGTCCAATTCGAATAAACAAAAATGAATTTAGTTAAACACATTTGCGGTTCATTTTTTGTTTGTTTCAATTTGCGTTAATTTCAACATTTACTAATACATTATTAAAGAGTGTTAATATTATTTAATGAACCTGAGCTAACATGAACATGAATAAGGGCTAACGTTGGAGTAATACCACTTGTTACACTGTATTTAACCACATAAATGATTATAGGGATAAGAGATATTGATTTGAGATGAAACTGTTTTAAAATTGTACCTGTTTGTTATCTTATCCATTACAGTACAAAACAATCTTCGCAAAATGGCAGCATGAAACAAGAATGAAACGAGAGAAACAAGCAAGTATAGGTCTCTGCAGGTTAGTAATAGGAGTTACCACATCAGTGGGCGTGGCCATAGAGGGATGTTTTCAACTGTGTTACCTGATTTGCCCATATCACATTGTGAGTAGGGTTTAGGGGTGGGGTGGGGTCAGGTGAAGGGATCATTTTCATTGCGTGATTTATAAACACCCATCAGTTTGAAAACACCCACAAATTTAGAAACGCCCACTCTTGTTTCGCAGAGATCTCATAGTCAAAACAAGAGAGTGAATCCGCAAAACCCAGGGGACAATTAAATAACTTTACACAAAATATTGATTTGAGTTTTAATATTTTATTAGCACACCAAATGCAAAACTTCCACAAGGAAACCCCGTTCCTAGCAAGCGTAAAGCGCCGACTTCAGTGACAGTTTACAATTAATAAATGTCTAATACACTATATTGCCAAAAACTTTTAGGACACCTGCCTTTACATGCACATGAACTTTAATGACACCTCGTTCTTAATCCGTAGGGTTTAAAAAGGGTTTAACACCCTTTGCTGCTATAACAGCTTCAACTCTTCTGGGAAGGCTTTCCACAAGGTTTAGGAGTGTGTTTATGGGAATTTTTGATCATTCTTCTAGAAGCGCATTTGTGAGGTCAGACACTGATGTTGGACGAGAAGGTCTGGCTCGCAGTCTCCGCTCTAATTCATCTCAAAGGTGTTCTATCAGGTTGAGGTCAGGACTCTGTGCAGGCCAGTCAAGTTCCTCCACACCAAACTCGCTCATTCATGTCTTTATGGACCTTGCTTTTTGCACTGGTGCGCAGTCATGTTGAACAGGAAGGGGCAATCTCCAAACTGTTCCCACAAAGTTGGGAGCATGAAATTATCCAAAATGTATTGGTATGCTGAAGCATTAAGTGTTCCTTTCACTGGAACTAAGAGGCCTAATTCCCTAATTCCCCCTCCACCAAACTTTAGCTATTGACTCTGTAGAAAGTTGGCAACTTCAGCATGTGCCGACTCCGCTCTGTGATTTTACGTGGCCTACCACTTCGTGGCTGAGTTGCTGTTGTTCCCAATTGCTTCCACTTTGTCATAATACCACTAACAGTTGACCATGGAATATTTAGTTGACCATGGAATATTTAGTAGTGAGGAAATTACATGGACTTATTGCACAGGACTTATTGCAGCCTATAATATGCCTCAAAATATGAAAATATAATGTTAGTGATTAAGTGAAAAAAAAAAAAAAAAAAAAAAAAAAAAACATAATTGTTGCCTGAGGAACTGAAAAATAAAACTAAAGAATAAGCCCTACAATAAACTCATTGCTTAATTTCAATGTGTCAGTCAGCAAATATTAATCACAGAATAACACTATTTTTTTCCAGGCCTTTTTTTTTTATTTTCATCTGTACTTCTGCACTCTAGGTATATTAGGCCTTGTGGGCTATGTTAACTCTTTTCCTTTTACCTGTGGCCTTATCAAAAACATTCTCCACATCACTAAAACAAACAAAACACACACTGCAAAGCTCAGGACGCAGTACAGTTGGAGGTACAATTCCTTGCCAGCGGTTACAAAATGTTCATATCATTGATTGCTCCTCTCTCGGCAGGGAGATAAAAGATTGACAACGTAGAGATGAAGAGAGAGAAAGAGAGGTGAAAGGGGAGGTGTGGCTGTGATTCATGCTAAAGAATATCAAAGTGTCTCAGCAAGAGAGGAGAGATGGAGAGAGAAAGGGAGGGAGGGCTATGGCAAAAGAGGCAAAAATAAACTGCAGCAAAGACAACACCTCAACAAAACAGTAAACATGATCACAATGTACCATACCCTGACTTTAGCAGGCTAACACTTGTGTTGAATTAATCAAATTAAGTATGATATGGTGATTAACTAAATAAATGAATTGCAAATAATTGCATCTATCAATATTAGAGGGGGAAAAAATGAAAAGACATTATACATTTGTAGCTAATTAAATTTGTTTTAGTATGTATTATGATTCTATGAAAACGAATATTTAAGCAAGCTACTCGGAGATATGGCCTTGTTCTTGTTTGCATTGCTGTGTGTGTTTAAACCTTTCCTTTTCACTTCATTAAAGATCATATTGATCTAGCTTGGAGCACGCGAGAAGGGTGAGGGTTTTTGTTGAGTATTACCCAAAGCTTCTTCATAGCTGTCAATTGATCGTTTCAGTTGTGCTAAAGAGAGGTTTATTGCTGATAGTAGTGACATAACAGCCTGTTCTGTGTAGTTTCAGATACTCAGCTGTTGCGTAAGCAAATTAAGAAATGCATTTAAACCTGGAAATAAATTAAGGATCTTAATAAATAAGTAAGTGGGTGAGTAAGGTAGTCCGGTCTAGGAAAATTTACATATTTACCCTTTATTCAAATAGGCTATTATTAAAATTGGTTAAAAATGTAAAGAAATTTGTGTAGTTGTGCTTGGAGTGTAGTTGTCAATTGTTTTATTTGTGATAACGCAAATTTCTGGCCAGGCTGTCATACAAAGAAATTGACACATACAAAAACAAAAGATTGATTACTGATTATGTTATAGCCAATGCTTTTTATAGTGCATTTGTGTATGCATTGCAAAATAAAACCTGTAGCTGTAGTTTGCCTTTTTGCCAAATAATATTGTCAGATAAATACCTTAACCAAGTTTAGTGTTATGTTCTTCCCTCATTTAAAAAAAGAAATTATATATATAATATTTTCCTCATATTTTGATAGTTTAATCAACATCCTTTTGAGAATTTTTTTCTCACTTTCTTTTTGCCACTACTGTACATTTGTGATTGTTGTGATTTTACTTTTAAAAAATAATTGCAAAACCATTGTGATTTTAATATTTCTTATTCACTTATTAAATAGGCCTATGCAAATAATGTGAAATTGATTATAACGGTCAGATTTTCCTGCTTCCATTAACTCTTTTAACTTGCCATTGACAAGCCATAAAAACTCGTCAATGGCAAGTTTTTAAAGTTGACTCGTCATTCATGAGAAAACGCTTCCTTGCCATTGACGAGTTTTTATGGCTTTCCATGTTTTCACTGTAGTTTGCTAGGGGCACTATTACGCATCTCCTGAACAAGTACAGTATCTCCAGATCAAAATACAGCCAAAGAAGAAGCAGAAACTAGCGATCTCATATGTAAGCAGATGCATATGAAAAAAAAATGCGATCATCAACAATAAACAGCATATAAATCAAAACGGCCTAATGTTACATGCCAACCCAGGAAGTGGTTAGGACTATGCAAGCTTTGATGGACTCGATCTACACCATCTGTGTTTTGCTCATCGTACTGAATCTGATCCAGACATGGGCCCTATTTTAACAATCTAAGTGCAAAGTCTAAAGCGCACGGCAAGTGCACTTAGGGCGTGTCTAAAAGGGCACGTGGGGCACGTGGTCTAAAAGGGTTGTCCTTCTCCTAATGGTGTTTTATAAACAATGTTGTTTTATCGGAAGGAGCATGTTCAAATGATCTATCCAAAACAACTCATCATCAGCAATTACCACTTTTATCCTATCAACATGAGAGGAAGCATATATGTATATACACAGTCAACCCACCGACATTCCGCTACAGTTTTCAGCATACAGTTTCCCAAGCCCGTAGATTTTCTCAGCTTTTTGCTCAAAATATTGCTTACCCACATTCAAGTATTCTTTCACATACAATGTCTTTTCTTTTGATATATACGCATGTTCAGATATTCATACAACAAAATATTCTGGGGGCCATGAAATTGTGAAAATTACCAAAAAAAAGCTGGTGGTGGCTAGCAATGTGTTTTTGTTTGTTTGTTTTTTGGCGGGGAAAGAGTTAAAGAACAAGATGTTGATTGTTCAATTCAAATTTTGATTCTTTCATTCAATCAAATGATTCTGCTGATAATATAAATTATAATAAAAAGATTAAATCAGAAAAATGACTAGCAATTGCTAATCAGACCTTTAGGACTCATACAGTCTTCTTCAGCGCTTATATAATTAACGATATACAGTATAAAGGCATGTATCTGCACATTATTATAAATGGTTAGTGTTAAACGCTGCATTCAGGTGCTACCTAATTCCACAGAATTTGCCTTCATGGTCAAGTTAAAATTCATATACCACTGATAGGGATAAATTGAGGAAGGGGAAATTAAGCATTAAAAGCCTGAAAGTATTTCTTAATAACTGGCAGAATGAATCATCTCTCCTAAGCCTGTATTAATTAAAACATGGATTTAACAAAAGCTACGGGTATTAGAAGCGGTCTTCGCTATTCTTTAACCTGAGCCAGCAATATGCTGCAATGACAGTCTGTCATAGCATTGATATATTAAAAGACTTTAGAAAGATACTGGAGAAACACTGTGCTGCCTCAAACTTTCCTCTACTTCAAACATGTCTTCCATTGTATACAGTACACAAATGTATACAGTATACAAATGTCTGGGAGCTTGAGGCAATTCAACATTTTCTTTTCATGTCTACTGCTTTTTCTTTTCTTTTCTGTTCCTGTAGATACTACTATGAAATCACAATTGTTGCAATTATTATTATAAATCTAGGAGTATAGGTAGACCCAACAATATTGACCCAATATAAAAAAATAAATAAATTATAAATCAAGCAAAATTTCATTGATAACATCCCCTTAATACTATATGTCCCAGATGAAAGAAAAAAAAAAAAGCTCTAAGGATTTTCAACTGCCATGAAGAATTACCGGCCCACTTTCACGCACTGGAACTAGCCAAATGTAGACACGTGAATACATATTATTCTCTGAATAGCATCTGCTGCACAAAAAGTCCTTCAAGGGAGATCAAAAGCACCAATATATTACTTAAGGTATCATATTAAAGGCTTCATTAAACATTAATAAGTGCAAGAATCTACTCACATGCTGGATTCAAGCAGATATTAAGTCAGCTGGTAATTGCAGAAACGGCATATGAACTGAAAGAACATGCTTCGAGAACATTTACAGTAGGTGGTTACATAAACCTTTATTGTTTGAAGGTGTTTGTTCTTGCACAAACTCTGAAACAGCCAGTAGCGATTGTCACAGATGGCACTTTAAAGCATCTGCAGTACTTCACATGGGATTCAGCTCTTTTGAGAGAAGGTATTGCCTGGAGTCCTGCATGAAATAAAGCGGTATGGTGTTATTTATTTATTTGTATTATTATTTATTACATTTTCAATTTAGTTTATTTCCTCCCTCAGTATGGTAGTTTTTCTTTTATATTCTAAGTATTGTAATTATAATAAATGGTCCAGTCACTGCCTTGAGAATCTTCCAGATTCAACTCTATGGAATAGAGTTATTTTCACATGATTCTCCATCCTCAGAATGATTTTATAATTGCCAAAAATGTTATTCCAGGATGCACTCATTCTAAAAAAATTGCCATCATTGCATAAAATCAGTGGCAACAATTTTCGTGGGAGGTTGATGTAGAATCCAAACCAATAAAAGGCTGCAGCTGTCTTTTTATATATATATTTTTAGTTATGCTCCATACACAGATGAGTTTTCCTTGGTATTTTAACTCTTTCCCCACCAAACACTGAATTTTCTGTTTCCGTGTTTTCACTCTTATTTCCTATGACACATCTTCTGAAAGAGTACTGAATCTCCTGATCAAAACACATGCGAAGAAGTTTCAGAAACAACTGATATCATATGCATATGTAAAATAATGCGATCATCAACATTAAACAGCATATAAATCAAAACTGAACGAAATGTTGACCCAGGGCGAGCTACAGGACTGTGCAAGCATTAGGGGTGTTGATGAAATCGATTTACTCCATGTATGTTCTATTGTTCTGAATCTGATCCAGATGTAGATCTGTAGATTGGATATCTTTAAAAAATCTGGATTTCAGCGATATTTAAATCTAAAAGTCTCTCTTCACCTGTCTTAAAGGTGCAGTGTGTAGTATTTATGAGGATCTATTGACAGAAATGCAATATAATATACATAACTATGTTTTCAGTGGTGTATAAAGACCTTACTTAATGTACCGTTATGTTTTTATTACCTTTATGAGCCATTTCTATCTACATACACCACGGGTCCCCTTTTAGTGAAATCACCATTTTGCACTGCCATGTGTAGCCCTAAATGGACAAACTTGTCCACAGAGTGCTAGTCACTCTCTGTTTTTTCCGACAACAACATTTTTTGTCCTGTGTCGGCCCCCGTAGCTTCTCTATGTGCTTTGAAAGGGAGAGGTGAGCGGTGTGATTTGCGAATCACAACCTCACCACTAGATGCCGCTAAAATTCACACACTGCACCTTTAAGTACAAACATGATCCTTAAAGCTTGGTTTTTGATCTTTAGGCTGATCTGGCAAGCTAATCTATGCCTAAAACAAGAAAGTAGTGGGGTTTGTATTTTATGTACTGTGTTATGTATGTGACTAATGTTGTGTACTGTCCATGTCATGGTTGTCCAAGATGAATTTCAGTAAATTCTATTCTATTCTATTAAATTCTATTCTATTCTATTCTATTCTATTCTATTCTATTCTATTCAAATAGAGTTGTTGGTAAATTGGAAACCTATTAGAAATTCCAGATCGATAGAAGGAACCTGTATGCGGTTATCTGTGTTAAAATTCTTCTGGGTTAATTTATTTTTCAAACTGATACACATTAGAAAGTAAACTGATTAAAACAATAACCATTTTATTCACTTTAGTAGTTACATTCCTTTTTAAATCACATCAAACACTTGAATAGGCACTGCCTCCTGCCACTGCATAAAACACGCAGAACAAAATTCCTAACTGCACACAGAGCAAAACTGATTACCATTTCTATGCAAAAGTAGGGCTGTAATGAGTGTGCCACTCATTGCAAACAGACGGTGAGCAACACAAAACCCTAATGACACTTAGAAGTGCGTATTAAAAGCCACACTTTGTACACTACGCAGACACGGCGCGAAGCTCGGATCATATTTTATCATGTGTAATGGTGTCCCTGTGGCTATACATAACTTCCCACTGTCACTTTCCATTTGATCTGTCATGAGAAACATTATGAGTGCCTTCACACTAACACCGTTTGGTATAAAAGAAAGGAGGGGATGACATATTGCACAAACAGTCCAGGGTAGCAGACAAACGAGCCATTGTGCGTCTCATTTTTCAGCCGTGCTCATCGTGTCTTAAAGCTGAGGCGGAGTTGAAAATTAAGTGTAGTTTTTTTATATCACGGATCAAGGACGCCTGATTGCTAGCCTAGCAAAGAAGTATGATAAGTCAGATGGAACTGAACAATAAACTAATGAGAACCTGAGGGTAACTAACGGTTTAGGCTGAAAGGTCAATGTTAAGATGTCAACTGCTACTCGAAACAAAAATGTAGAGACGCTTTCGGCACTAAAGCTTAGTCATAACACGGTGGTTTGCGATGGTGCAAGTTACTTCAATACTTCAATCGACCTTATGATCACTGAATAATCTAGGGAGGCTTGTTAGAGGCACTTTTCACCAACAAGTGGAACTGACTTTCAATAAAGCAATTAAGGATGTCAATTAGCATTCACCCTTCCTGCTAGCAGCAACCCTCCATGCAACATTACACATGAAAACTCATTGAGAGCTTTGTTCTGTGAGCGTGTGCATGTACAATTGGCCAATTGAGGACCATTATACATCCATTTAGAAAATGGCAAACTGGAAGTACAAAGGTAACTGCGGCAAACACAAAAATAGCCCTGAGAAAGGAAGGTAAACAGCACCCTGAATAAACCAAGGCGCATTGCTGGAAGACAGATAAGCCGGCTAGTCTAACAGCTATGAGATGAGAAAAAGAGAGGCCGTTCCCCCTATGTGGCTAAGCCACTAAATGGAACTTAGCTCTTATCTGAACTGATGCAGGGATTCCTCTGATTTCCCAGCTTTGCTTTGATGTGCTCAGCTTTAGCGGTGGTTGAAAAGCCGCGCTACCCGCCATCGTACACGCTTTTATACGCCTATGCAACACAATGCTGCCGAGACCCGACTAGCTCTAGATGGCCTTAGCGACGAGCAGCCATGTGAAAAGAATGTTAAAAGTATTTTAGACCAAAAACATTTCTGGCCTCTCTTGTACGCATAGTCAGATCTGCCATTTCAGTTTTAAATCTGATGTTATATGAGCCAAGCTTCTAGCTCAAGAGAGAGAGTAAGGGCAGAAAAAAAGTCGACTTTCTCTTTGCTACAGATCACTAACCTGCATTTAAATGAAGTTGGGATGCATGTTTAGGGCTGAACTTGCTCCTTGCTGCCATCTAGCAGAGGAATCGGTGTAGTGCAATCAAAACTATCAGTTTAAGCCTTTGATCAGGAGCCATGTAGCATCTGCAGCTGTAATGTTTAACAAATGTCATTAACTCTCTCTCTCTCTCTCTGTATATACACATGAGACTATAAAGGCTAGATGTTCCCTTTTGTGGGCTGAGTCTTGTTTAAATGATTCCCAGATAAACATTGTGTGCATCTATGGGATTATACAGAAATGCTATGTGCATATAATTATCACTGGTACACAAATATATCATTTTCTCTTGTGTACATAGAGTCAAATACAAAGTCTTCTATGAGTTCTGCACTTATACATGATCTTTATATAATGATGATCTCTAAATTATATAATGAGAATGTACAACATGAATCCATTGTCCAAACCGTGTTTTTGTCTTACCCTGAATCATTTATGGTACAATTATAATAAGTGTTTATATTGGGACTATTTCTGGTAGGAACCGCTGTGGAGCAGCACAATCCCTGCGTGACTCGCCATAGACATAAACAGAGAGAAGTAGCTCCGGCTGCAATGTTCTTCTGCAAGACGCATGCAGTTCTGTTTATTAACCGCTAGAGTTTAGGAGTCCATGAACTATAGCAAGACATGGTTTTAAAAAACAGGAACAACATTTGGTTAAACAAACAATGGCAGAATAACATTTTGTATACAGTGAGGCCAGAGATGTTTGGTGCATCTTTACATTGAGAAATTGCTTCAAGTTGAGGACATTTCTTTGCTGTCAACATTTTCGAGCTCACAAAACACAACCATACGGCTCGGCTCTTCTCTTCAGTTACTGAACAGTTCCCTTGAGTTGCTGTGGAGATGGCCAGGTGGAAAAAAAAAAACAATGTTACTGCCACACCCTGGAGCCTTCATTAACCTCTACAGAGCCATGAGAACGCCTTCCTCAGCATTTTAAAACCATTCCACAGTAGTGCCGCGCAAGGTCTAAGAAGTCTGTTATCTCTGAAAATAAATAAATAAACCCCACAGGAGGTGAGCGTATGAACCCACATAAACACTCAGCACACGCTGGATCAGCGCCATTCCTGAGAGACTCAAAGAGCAGCGCGGAGATCAGGAAGTGCGTGAATGGCTTGCCGGAGGCATGTGTTTTTTCCTGTTTGAGGAATGAATTATGCATCGCCTTAATCAAATAAATACAAATGAGAACGCCTTGCCAATCAGTTGCAAAAGCCCGAAGAAGGTGTTGCGTACTAAGATATATGCTCCTCCCCTCCCCTTCTGTATCACTCCGTGCCTTTCATCTCTCCTCCTCGGACAGACTATGGAGAAATGAACACCCCACTATTTCTCTATCATCTTTCTTTCTCCCTCCTCCTCATTCCCGCTCTCCTTCACTATAAGCACAGAGTCGTCAGAAGAGAGTTCATGCACTCCAGCAGGGACTCGCACAATTCCAGAGGCCTTGTTTTGCTATGCAGTCTAGAGAAAAGCATTTCATTTGGCCAGGGGATTTACCGCTCAATTATACTTTAAGCACACAAATAGGTCACCAGTTATAGGTACTTTTGCAATTTGTTTGACTGTGTGTCTGATTCATGCAGTTTTTTTTTTTTTTCACTCGCTCTCTTAGCTTTTAATGGTACACGGTATTAGCTCTCAAATATATTTGAGGCTTTTCATTTTTGCACTGTGTTCATGTTGTTTTAAAATTCAATAATTAATCCACAGGACAAAAAAAATAATAATCATGGTTATCCTGTAAGCCCATCACCTAGTATCTGTTACAATAGTGGTTATTAGAGGGTTATTAGCTCAAAACTACTAATCTAATCTAACAGCAATAAATTAAAAGAACAAAATATGCAGAACATTTTTTTAAACAACTTTATCTACATTTCACGGGTGTAATTTTCCATCTGTAACATACCTGTGCGCATTCATCCTCTGCTGGTGTGTCACATTAGCATGTCTATGAATGGCTGTGTTTAACACCTTGGTAATATTTTACTTGTTGAGCCTAGATGATAAATTTCACCGTGCAAAGAATACAAATTACTTTACTTTTGTTAAACATCCCATCTGGGACAAACAAAATTATCCTTAAAAATGTATTTTCCTATTTACTGATAAAGGCATGCTGAGAGGCTGAGAGAGAGAGAGAGAGAGAGAGAGAGAGAGAGAGAGAGAGAGAGAGAGAGAGAGAGAGAGAGAGAGAGAGAGAGAGAGAGAGAGAGAGAGAGTGAGAACTTGAACTGTGGCTTAAATCAATTTCAATCAGCTCCAAATGTTTCAACCAATTTTTAGAAATCGCACTGAACAGAATGAAGCAATTCAAGGCCGGAAAACCATACTGGATGCCCGTGATCTTCGGGCCCTTAGACGGCACTGCATCACATACAGGAATGCTACTGTAATGGAAATCACAACATGGGCTCAGGAATACTTCCAGAAAACATTGTCGGTGAACACAATCCACCCGTGCCATTCACCGTTGCCGGCTAAAACTCTATAGGTCAAAAAAGAAGCCATATCTAAACATGATCCAGAAGCGCAGGCGTTTTCTCTGGACCAAGGCTAATATTAAAATGGACTGTGGCAAAGTGGAAAACTGTTCTGTGGTCAGACCAATCAAAATTTGAAGTTCATTTTGGAAAACTGGGACGCCATGTCATCCGGAATAAAGAGGACAAGGACAACCCAAGTTGTTATCAGTGCTCAGTTCAGAAGCCTGCATCTCTGATGGTATGGGGTTGCATGAGTGCGTGTGGCATGGGCAGCTTACACATTACACTGCTTACACTGGAAAGGCACCATCAATGCTGAAAGGTATATCCAAGTTCTAGAACAACATATGCTCCCATCCAGATGTCGTCTCTCTCAGGGAAGACCTTGCATTTTCCAACATGATGATGCCAGACCACATACTGCATCAATTACAACATCATGGCTGTGTAGAAGAAGGATCCGGGTACTGAAATGGCCAGCCTGCAGTCCAGATCTTTCACCCATAGAAAACATTTGGCTCATCATAAAGAGGAAGATGCGACAAAGAAGACCTAAGACAGTTGAGCAACTAGAAGCCTGTATTAGACAAGAATGGGACAACATTCCTATTCCTAAACTTGAGCAACTTGTCTCCTCAGTCCCCAGACGTTTGCAGACTGTTATAATAAGAAGAGGGGATGCCACACAGTGGGAAACATGGCCTTGTCCCAACTTTTTTGAGATGTGTTGATGCCATGAAATTTAAAATCAACTTATTTTTCCCTTAAAATTATACGTTTTCTCAGTGTAAACATTTGATATGTCATCTATGTTTTATTCTGAATAAAATATTGAAATTTGAAACTTCCACATCATTGCATTCTGTTTTTATTCACAATTTGTACAGTGTCCCAACTTTTTTGGAATCGGGTTTGTATAAAAGTGTCATTTGAGTTTGACCAAAACTCAAAACTTTTTTTTTTTTTTTTTTTCTTAAAAATCATTTTACTTTATCATTGAAGTAAATACATTTTCTTTATTTAATTGATGTATTTAAACATTTAGAACTCATACAAACTAAAAATGAGTGAATCATCATGGGTTCTTCAATATTGTTCATGAGAAAAGAAAAAAAAAAAAGCTGTTGGCATATTCCCTTTCTATTAAACATTCCCATGTTCATTTGTCTCAAAAGAAGAAGCATAAATCACAACTGTATTTATGAATGCTATATCATGGTAAACACTTTCAAAAAATAAATTGCATTATTCCTTATTATGCAAGTGCTAGATTTAAGAATGTTTAATATATGTCAAGCACAGTACATTTAAGTAATGAATAATGAAATTTGTAGTGAAATTTGTAGTGAATTAGCTCAGAGGGGAAATGAATAATTATTCATATATGATTCACATTATGATTATTCATTATGATTAATTATTAATATTTTAATCTGTTAAATAGATTAAATAGAACTTGATGTAGCTACATTAACATTACAATCAATCATTCAGTTCATCCTGTGAATGCTCAGTATTGATTATTAATTAATTCTAAAGCAGGTCTGAGCAAAGTTTACAGTTTTACTAACTACACAGTGATTTGTATTTCTTAATACATTATTTGTATTTGCCTGGGAAGGTGTCCAGATATACAGTCGCAGGAGAAAGTCTTGATGGTTCCATCCGATGGTTTTGCAGTTGCAATCGTTTCCTTCCGTGTTGAGTGAAGGAACGACGGTGAACTTGCATGGTTGTTTCGACTCCGTCGAGGTTGAGGAAGCTGCACATGGCGTGCAGAGTTTGGGCCTGTTGGCCCACCGACTGTGTGGTGTCATCGGATTTCCTATCCCACACACACACACATGGTTCTGTGTGTAGGCCCATACTGCTTGAAGGTGACGTGTTGGTTCAGCCAGAGAGAGAGAGAAGAGAGACTGGGCGGATCTGTGCATCTCTCCTTAAAAGCTTTTGGGAGAAATCCCGCCTCGTAGGGTCAGTGGCCAATCGTATTCAGGCTTTCGGGGGGAATGTTTTACGATCCTTTATCTCAAGCAGATTGTTTGCAGATTGGTTGCTGATGAAGGAACTAATACCAATAAGTTGCACATGTAGACATATCATATACACAATCATTCAGATCTTTAAATTACAACTTCGTAGACACCAAACATGCCATACACATGATTTTCATTAATCATAGTACGCGATTCTGAAACATAAATCCAACAGAGATGGAATTAATACATTGACCAAACCCTATAAAAGAAAAATCATAAGATGAATATATGTTTATATATTTCTCACATGGTTGGTTATATGGGCTTAAGATAGTTTTATTTGTCCTTTTCAAAAAGACTGTGAGAGTCTCAGCTCTCTGCAAATTCCTTTTGGTCGAAAACCAAGGTCGAGTCTTATCTGATATCTGAGGACCTTTCTCTGTTGTGTTGGGGGAAGGTCTGTTACTAAGCACAAAGCCTTTAAAACATATTTGTTAAATGTAACAAGCTGATGTGTCTGTGTATGATGTGTCGTTACATAATTGATTGAAAACAGTGACTCATCGTTATGTAAAGAGAATGTATTTTTCTCTAGTAAAATGCCATATGCTAATCGATTCCTATTTATATAATTCTATAGATTTTATCTAATCATAATGTTAATACATTTAACTTTTTAGTTTAGACCTGGAAAAGAGCAAATGCAGTGTTATTTATGTGGCATTACAACCAGGATTTTTGATCAGTAAATTACTAATGTAATATTTTGTAATCTATATTTTTAGTATACTGCAATACATCAGGGATTATAATAAAATGAGTACACGCACAACAAATGAACAGCACAACATGAACTATTTGTTAATGAGCAAGAATGACCACAAACAAAAATCACAATTACTTTCCACTAAAAGTCTATATGCACTCTGTGTTCTTGGCATGGCAACACACTGAATTACAAAGCAGATAAAGAGCAGTAAGTATTGTTTAAAAAAATGAGAGAAAACTGCAGTCATTTGAGACAGAGAGATTAGAAATCTATTACCAGAGCAGATAACCATTGGCTCTCTGCAAGCCATTCATCTAACTGTCGTCTCAAATGGATCTTAAAGTTTGCATCTCCAGCCCTCAAAACTCAATATCTGAGAGGGGCTGTTACACCACTGAAAGTGTAATGAATTGCTCAGGGGTTTGTATGTGTCATCAGTTAACCCAATCTACTGCAGCCATAAAAATGGGCTGGCCTGAAATCACATGACAAATTGCAGGATGAAATGGTGTTTGGATGGTGTGGTCAGCTACACCATCATCCTTTTACCCTCTGTGCATGTAAAATGTCTGTCAGTAATGGGTTGAGTAGGATGGGATTTATTTTAGTCAAGCAGATGCTGTGAGTGATGCAGCCTAGATGCAACAGAAATATAGGAAAACAATAAATGAGCACTAACCACAAAGCGAAAGACTGGATATAGTGCAGCAGCCTCAGAGACCAAAGGTAACATTTTTCATGGAGGACGTGTGAAGAATGTTATGAAGTTGAAATGGGTTTCTTATCAGTCTTCATAAGATTAGAAAAACTCATGACGTGTTAAACAAGTGACACTAAAATATGAGATACTGAGTCATAATTATGAGCTAAAAATCATGTTATGAGTCATAATTGACAAAACATTTAGACTACTTTATTTGTATAGCACTTTTCATACATAAAATGCAGCTCAAAGTGCTTCACAAGGTAAAATATAAAAATGAATACATAAAACAGTGTCAATGCAATTTTACACAATATCAACACAATGTCAATATCAATAAATATACTCAAAAGCAGCTTTAAAAGATATATCTTTACTCGCCTTTTAAAAATATCGCTTAACTTCAATTGGTAGACCATTCTAAATATGTCCGAATTATGACTTTTCATGTCAGAAATTGACCTTTTCTCTGATAATTACAACTTTATATCATAATTTTGACTTTTTATCTTGATATATCTTTATATAATTTGATATATAAATAAATAAATATGCTCAAAAGCAACTTTAACGGTGCCCTAGAATGAGATGAAACAATATTTTTAATTGTTCTCTGATATCGACATAGATGGTATGTGGCTTAAGGGCAAAAATTGTCCAGATACAGTTTTACAGGTCCATTTACAACCCTAGAAATTGTCCCTAGAATGAAATGATCTGTGTTTACCTTATTTGGAAGGGTCAGGAATAATAATGTTGAGCTCTGCTCTGATTGGCTCATTTCAGTAACTCACACAAGTGCAGTTATTCAGCAAACACAGTCACAAACAGCACACGAGGCTCGTGAGTCGTGACAGTGTAAGGTCCATCCGTTAGCCCAAGGACGGAATCTAACGGCCTGGTCGAAGGACTTCTGCGTGTTCGCCTTCTCAGCACTTCTGTTGGATTCACTTAATTTATGACCATCGAATTTTAAATCTGACTCCATGAATAATTTGATCTTACTCCAATTCTTTGTAACTTTGTTACATTTGTTACATTTGTAACTTAACAGCTGATCATAAGTTTAGTTGTGATTTAATTTAGATCTTTGATTTCTCTTAGTATCTCTTAATTTCAAATACTCGTTCCTCCATGGGACCCGGAGTCGCTCAGAGGATAATGCTCGCGATTATAATTACATTACCTCACGGACGCAAATTAGTCAGTTCTGATATTACAGAGGATTACAGAGTGAACTATTTTACCTTTAAGTGAGTCGCAAATGCTTACTCATAACAGAAAGTGTAATTTTAGCAATAGTCACGAGAGCTGTAACTTGATAATAACAGTGACACCCAGAAATCAGATTGTCCCTCATGCTTAGCGCCATGCTCCGGTCATGGGGTCCTCGGTATGAATCTGCCCTGACAGAAAGATTTACGGAAACTCCTACAAAACTCCTCATGCGACACTACTTGAGTAATGATTTATGAAAATACAGAATAAATCAAGATTAACATTTATTTTGGCCAGACAGAACTTAAAGAACATAATTAAACATGAATCCATGGTACACAACTTTCAGCATAAAATACAATTAAGTAATATGAAAATAGTTTCAAAGAGTCATATCTGGCACAATACATACAGCGTGTGTGAGTGTCTCTTATGACACTGACACAACACTGCATGGGGCTTCTGTCTACAGAATGTTCCCCCCCAAATGGCAGCCCTGCTACCCTTCCTTAAATACCCAGACCAGAACAAAGGGTTGTAACTATTTGCAACACAAACACCTAGTTTGGGGAGAGAAGATCAGATATCTTTGGAGAGACCACTCAAAAAGAGAACACAAGTCTCATATGTTTCAATCTTTCTAACCCTATCAGTGAATTCAGTGATGTTGAGACCATTTTACCAATCGCACTATGACCTTTAAAAGACACCAGACATGAAAGGGATAAAACAATAGATTCCCAAGATAAATCATATGTGTAGTATATCTGCATTCTGGGACTTGAATCAGGGGAAGGGGGAAAGGAGGTAGAGAGGGGAGAGGGTTTTGGTCAGGGCGGTGTCCTACAGTTTCTCTGTGAGATCTTCTCTTCAGATTGAGTTTTATTGTTTTAATGCAGGGTGTTGGATCTCAGCTTTTGTCTTAGCAGTAAAACCGGTCCTTACAACAGAACACAGACCGACTGAATGACACTTTAAGAAGAAAATCTCAAATGGAGATTGCTGAAATGCAGTTTATTTGTTTATTGGTGTTTTCAGATCATCCACAGGTGTGAGAGAGATTTTTGCCAGATTGCACGTTTAAGTAAAACACCCGGAATATTTGTTCTTTTAACAGAAAAGCTCTGATTGGGGGATTTAAATTACTGAAATCTGGCAACCGCAAGCACGAATACTCGAACGCTCCTCCTCGTCTTGTCTTAGTCATGGAAAAAAAGATCATCAATGAACATTTTGTGTCATATTTTCGTTAACGAAATTGACACTAGTCAGAGCAAACTAACAACTTTGAATTAAATTGGTGCTGTATCCTGTTACAGATAAACATCAGCCATGCCTGTTGACAGTTCTGTTCTGTGGGAAGGCTATGAAAAGTGCTCACATCCCCTGCACAGCTGGAACATAACATTTATATCCATGATCTGCCGTTTTCACTATATTGTCCTCATCTTCACAATAGCTGCAGAACTTCTGCAGGTCCACGTTAATACTGCCTGGCCTTGAACATGGGCTGGCTATATGCAAATTTGGGGAAGCGTAAATATTAATGATCCTGACTGTTACGTCACAGTCGGTGTTATGTTGGGATTCACCTGTTTTTCAGTGGTCTTTTTCAAGAACATAATTTACATATGAAGGAGGAAACAATGGTGTTTGAGGCTCATGGTATGTTAGTTCCATGTACAGAACTCTTATTATTCAACTGTGCCAAGGTAAATACATTTTTCCATTCTAGAGCACCTTTAAAAAGATATATCTTGACTCACCTTTTAAAAATATGAATGCTTGCATCCTGTTTAACTTCAATTGATAGACAATTCTAAATCTAGATCTAAATCTGTCCAAATTGTGACTTTTAATTCCGAATTTCAGCTTTTTAACTCATAATTTTGACTTTCTGTCTGATAATTACAACTTCATATCATAAATGTGGCTTTTTATGTCATAATTATGATTTACCTTGCATAGCAGAAGTGGTCTTCCTTACATATTCAATACAATACAGGAAAAAAGATGAGGCTGATCCTGTAATCTGTCATTTTAGAAACTTAATAATATATTGCATATACAGTTCTGAATGTGGCTCATCCAATCAGATTTTAGATTTCAGATTCTAAACGTGGCTATTCAATACATAAACAATTTCCAGCAAAACTTCATCATAATATATAGATTGTGACCTCCCACCTCCATCGTTAAATATCGACCTGATACTTAAATGTTAAGTATGTTACAAAATGTGCTCGAGGTCTCTCAGAGCCCAAATAAAACTTGAGTTGGTTTTTGAGAGGCAGTTTAGACACTAGCTCAAAAGCTAGCCATCACATTATTTTGTGTGTAAGAGTGTGCATCTATGTGCCAGTATGCCGTCTGTTCTCTATTGATTGCCTGAGGCGGCCACCTGACCCGATTAATAAACTGCTGTTGCCAGCGCGGCATCCCTGCTTCCCCGCACACAGAGGAACGACACATCCATGATGCATGATGCAAGCTGGCTCCAAGTAGGAAGCAGGAAGGGGCTGGGGCATGGCCCGTGGACAGAGATCTGCTCTCAGCTGGCATCCACTACACTCAGCTGCAGATAGAAGGAGAGAGAGAGAGAGAGAGAGAAAGAGAGGAGATAAGAGGAGAGATGCTGTAGGAGAGAAAGGGTTGTGATAGAAGAAGAGAAGGCGGAAAGAAATCCAATGATGAAAGAGGGGTATGAGAAAGGAAATGTAATGTTCTTTTGCTAGATGGTAACAATGATTAGGGTGTTTATCTTTTTTGGGGCAAATACTATACTTTTGGCTTTTGACTCAGTGATGCTTACAACTATATAAGACTGGAGTTCTAATGCACGTAATGAGTCATGTAATAAAGTACATTAACAAAAGTCCATCAGAATAGCCAGTTTATTGGAATCAAATGTTCTCGGAGATCGGAATACACTCACCTAAAGGATTATTAGGAACACCATACTAATACTGTGTTTGACCCCCTTTCGCCTTCAGAACTGCCTTAATTCTACGTGGCACTGATTCAACAGGTGCTGAAAGCATTCTTTAGAAATGTTGGCCCATATTGATAGGATAGCATCTTGCAGTTGATGGAGATTTGTGGAATGCACATCCAGGTCACGAAGCTCCCATTCCACCACATCCCAAAGATGCTCTATTGGGTTGAGATCTGGTGACTGTGGGGGCCATTTTAGTACAGTGAACTCATTGTCATCAGAGAATGGGTACATGGTGGTCATAAAGGGATGGACATGGTCAGAAACAATGCTCAGGTAGGCCGTGGCATTTAAACGATGCCCAATTGGCACTAAGGGGCCTAAAGTGTGCCAAGAAAACATCCCCCACACCATTACACCACCACCAGCAGCCTGCACAGTGGTAACAAGGCATGATGGATCCATGTTCTCATTCTGTTTACGCCAAATTCTGACTCTACCATCTGAATGTCTCAACAGAAATCGAGACTCATCAGACCAGGCAACATTTTTCCAGTCTTCAACTGTCCAATTTTGTGAGCTTGTGCAAATTGTAGCCTCTTTTTCCTATTTGTAGTGGAGATGAGTGGTACCCGGTGGGGTCTTCTCCTGTTGTAGCCCATCCGCCTCAAGGTTGTGCGTGTTGTGGCTTCACAAATGCTTTGCTGCATACCTCGGTTGTAACGAGTGGTTATTTCAGTCAAAGTTGCCCTTCTATCAGCTTGAATCAGTCGGCCCATTCTCCTCTGACCTCTAGCATCAACAAGGCATTTTCGCCCACAGGACTGTCGCATACTGGAACTGGAACTGGAACTGGATGGTTTTCCCTTTTCACACCATTCTTTATAAACCCTAGAAATGGTTGTGCGTGAAAATCCCAGTAACTGAGCAGATTGTGAAATACTCAGACCGGCCCGTCTGGCACCAACAACCATGCCATGCTCAAAATTGCTTAAATCACCTTTCTTTCCCATTCTGACATTCAGTTTGGAGTTCAGGAGATTGTCTTGACCAGGACCACACCCCTAAATGCATTGAAGCAACTGCCATGTGATTGGTTGATTAGATGATTGCATTAATGAGAAATTGAACAGGTGTTCCTAATAATCCTTTAGGTGAGTGTATAAGGAACAGTTGTTGCCATGAAAAGCAAGAACAACTGCAATGTACAAAAATCTGGGCATTTTAATACAGTATTGCACTCTCCACTAATATATTATACATTGGTGACCTATTATTTTTTAGCACAAACATTAGCACAATTTTTTGTAGTGAGAGTTATTTAATATGTTGGAAAAATTATTGTCTATATTGTACATATAATTTCGACATTTACCAAATTTATGATTTTTTCTTGTGTGGCACAAATAGGCTTCCATATACTATATTCCAATTATATTACATTAAAAAATAAATAAAATGAATCAACAAATATTAATTTAGAAAAAATGTAACATTTAGCTGTGTTCCACAGGTTGTGCGTATGAAATACAAGAAGTCATGTATGGTAGGATTTATTATTTTCAATTTATAATTATTATTATTTTTTTTACAATTACACTGTTGCTGACAAGAAATTGAGCATTTACTAACTGCTACAGGAACAGCATCCACTAAAATAATACGGTCAGAGGTTCTGGCACGTAAATCGAGAACCAATTGCAGTTGAAATACAACTAAAACGGATCAGACATTGACCACTTTGTGGAGTACACAGCACAACAAAACAGCACAGGAACTGGAACGGATCCCTTCGGGCAAGAGAACCTTGCCAGACCAAAGAGAATGGAAAGAACAAATAAAGAAGAGGCAACAAAAGACAACAACAAGGCCGAGTGATGATATTATTATTTCTTTGCTCAATTTCTGTCAGTAATGATCTGAGTAGATCAGGGTTTACTTTAGTCAAATAGATGCTCTGAGTGATGCAGCCTGGATGCAACAGAATTATGGGAAAACAAATACATGAGCATTAATCACAGAGCGAAAGACTGGATATTACAGACTGCAGCCGAGATGCAAGCTAACATTTTTCATGGAGGACATGTGCAGAATGTTATCATCGTTCTTCTAATTAGTCTTTATAAGATTAGGAAAAGTCATAAAGTGTCTAAAGCAAGTAAACACAAGAAGATCCCATGATGCAAATGGGATTTTAGACATTTTTAAGAAGGCTTCGAAAGTGGCTCATCCAAATATTTAACAAAACAATAGGGCCTAGTGATGATCATAGCACAGCTGCCCAAACAGGACTGAACAGGCAAAAAAGAATAGAAACAAAACCTTAAAACCTAAAGTTATAGGGAGAGTTCTCCCAAAAATGAAAATTGGCCCATGATTTTCTCACCCTCAAGCCATCAGGTATATATGACACAGACGAACACAATTGGAGTTGGAGGCCTGGCTAATCCAAGCTTTATAATGTCAGTGAAAGGCAGCTCAAAAAAGTGCATCCATCCATCATAAATGTACTCCACACGCCTTTGGGGGGTTAATAAAGGCCTTCTGAAGCGAAAAGATATATTTGTGTAAGAAAGAAAAAAAGCGAAAAAACAAAATCACTTTAACACTTTACAATACGGGTGCACTAATATGCATTAATTCATGCTTAACTAATGTACAGAGTTAATGTATGACTCATGAAGAACTAAACCATTTATTAATGATTACTGCATCAGCAGCTAATGAACATTCTATATGATTAATAGATTACGTAATCAATAAATTGTTATTAGATAAATGTGTCAATGTATTAATTCCCTAATAGTCGTGTGCCTCAACAAGTAAAGTCATAACATAACGATACCTTTGCAAATCGTTAGCAAATGATTAATTAAAGCAGACAACTAGAAGTTGAAATGCTTGGCTTTGATCCGTTGTGGTAATTAACGAGTTGATTTACACTATTAGTTAATATAATATGTTATTAGGGAATTGATACATGATGACACATTTAATTAATAGCAATTCATAATTATTTAATCTATTAATCATATAGAATGTTCATAAGCTGCTGATGCAGTAATCATTAATAAATTGGTTAGTTCTTCATGAGTCATACATTAACTAATGATTATCTGTGCATTAGTTAAGCATGAATTAATGCATTAAAAAGTGTAAAGTGTTACCAAAACGTAGATAAAATTTTTTTTTTTTTTTTTTTTTAAACATTGGAAAAAAACTTAAAAGGGTAAGCCTTTTGAACTGCGGGAGGCGCTACACTTTCTTTGTAAGTTAAATACGGAAGGTGGTCTGGTGTAAGCTAGATAATTTACTTTATAAAGTTTTAAACATGAATATTTTTCTTACACAAACCTACCGATTCGCTTCAGAATGACTTTATTAACCCCAACCCCCACACACACACACACCTATTCTCCATTTAAATGCAGAAAGACATAAAACATTTCAAACAATTCATCTAAAGAGGCTACTCCTCCAAGGCTATATTAATCGGAAGTCTAAAGCGAATCAGTGAAAATTCTTTTAAAGCTTACCTTTAAACACTTGCTTTTATTGTACTATTCCATTTGGTTTTCAGTTTGATCATTGAAATAATTTATGAACAAAGGAATTATTTACATTATTAGAGCCACTTCAGCTCCGTAGGGCACTTAACGTTAGATTTGCTAATGGATTTTCAGACAATGGAGATGTATAATTTCAATACCTCATTCAAATACTCTTGACATGGGTTCAAAAAGCATAGCAAAGTATCTCTTGAAGAGAACCAGCATCTGCCCTTGATAACTGTCCAGCTACAGACTCCCCAAACTAAAACGCAACTTTAATCAACATCATTAGAATCGACAGTGAGCTAATTGATGGGAGCACAGCGTGTCCATAACGGTCTGAAGGTTTGGAGATTTTAACTGCATATTGGCAATTTGGAGTCTATAATGAAGAGGAATGGTCTAAGGTTTTCATCGATATCATTGGAGAGTGAGCATTTAAAGGTGAACGATAACACTGCCTTGCCAATTACTGCAGGTCTGACTAAGCAGGACTAACTGACAGCAGGATGAAATGAAGGGATATGCGAAAGAATAACCACTCAGTTCTATAAATCAGAACATGGTAAACTCATAATTCCTAACATTCTCTTAATGACCATATAGGAAATCAGGACTTGGTTATAGACCAGGCTAATGGGATCATTACACCGGGACCTTCAGAACACAGGGGCATCGGGCCATGTGACCCAGACCTCGCTGAGGCAACCCAAGCGGATCACTAGGACTATTGGCTCGATGACGTGACTAAGTTACCAATTAATTCATTCAAGAAGACATTAAAACTGCAGCTCATACATGCAATGAGCTGAAGGGATAGTTCACCCAAAAAGGAAAATTCTGTCATCATTTACTCACCCTCAAGTTGTTCCAAACCTAGATGAATTTCTTTCTTCTTCTGAACACAAAAGATGTTTTCAAGAATGCCATTAACCAAACAGTTGATGGTCCCTATTGACTGCCATAGTATTTTTTCTATAGTAGTTTGATCAACATACATTCCTCAACATATCTTCTTTTGTGTTCACCAGGTTTGGAACAACTTGAGGGTGAGTTCATTTTTGGGTGAACTATCCCTTTAAATATATATTTTCTAAGATGAGCATGATTTAATTTTCTGTAATAAAATTCATTTTGAAATTCAATGTGCTTATTATGGAGTGATATTGAGTGATTTAACAGACTAAATTAAGTTAAAATATAATTAATTATTAAACGTATCATGGAATTTTGCATAAATAGATCTGCTTTAACAGACCTTAGTTAGGGTAGCTCCATATTCAATTTTTGACAGGAATGAAAATGAGGTTGAGGGATAGAAGCATTTGGATGCTTAGACATGTTACACATGCATTTTTGCATATTACATATTTTTGCATCAAATAAAAATCACAGAAATATTTATGACTTTGACTTTTATACCTTAATAGGCCAACATATCCTGGGAAATACAACTCATAAAATCCAAAATATATCAAATAAATACATCCAAAATTCCTTTTGATATGTGTTACTTCAGTCCAGATGATATAAAAGTGACATGAAATATTTTTTCAGATCATTTCCAACTCTTGCATGTTTAACAGCAGATCGCTTGTTCATCTGATTAAACCCCTTTCCAGTCGACAAAAACTCAAAAGTTGTGAATTTTGAAAATGACGTGCCATCTAGGACCTGTATGCAGCACATGCCATTGTAAAGACTGTAAGTCTATCCCTCACAGCCTCATTTTTATCTGTGCAAAATGAAATATGGCATCTACCCTGTCTATTGTTAACATTTGAAAAACTGTTGTCCACAAAATCAGCTTATGTGGTTCAACCAATGATATTTGCAAATTAATAATTCATGAAACTTGGTGTGAATAACCTAAAAAAAAACAGAAAAAAACAAAACACTCTAGAGTGCAAAAACACTTGTAAGTGATCAGTGTGCCAAGGAACCATCAGTTCTGGCAAACCATGTGATGATATCACCGTTTAAAGTTGAGATATTGCACTGATATGTGAAAAACAATCTATAATAGGAGTTTTAGTCTTCTGTAGCTGTCTTCATTAGATTGCCTTTGTATACAAACTAGATGTTTGTAGTTTTAACATGAAACTAAGTTATAACTCTGCCAGGGAAAGCTAATTCTGGATCAATTGAGCCTGGATCGGATACTGCACACACAGCCTGTTAAATCATCTAAGATGGATTCATGCAAAAGATCTGGCTGTCAGAGGCCTGAAAAGCTCAGAAATTCGTGCCACTGTATGAGCAGTGCTGATTACAACTGACTACATTGCACATTCCTTCCTAATCAACCTTAACAAAGTGGTACTAATCACAGCCACAGTCGGGCATGTGTAAGGTTGTCCTCGTTTGGAAAAACACACCAAAGCCACGAGTGGGCATGACTTGCGCTCATCTGCTCAAGTCAAACACAAACACACTCTCCCCTGCATACTAGCCAATGCTAAATATATTAACTGTAAAAGTGGTGGCAGACTAACTGTGATCTTTTACAGTACAGTAACAAGCCGTCTGTTGGAACTGAAGTGCCACATTGGTATTGTTCAGTGGTTCAGCTGCGCCTATAATTAAGCTGCGAGTATATGTGCTGTAAAGTATGCAAATACGCTGAAAATATATTGCTGAATGCACTAAAAGCTTAAGAATTCCATGAAGAAAACACACACAAAAAGTGTTATTCCGTAACTTTGTTTAAAATATGTATTATTGCATTGAAACATTCAGTGAAAATGTTCAAGCTTAATAATGTACAGCCTGCGTCTAATGTTATTGTTTCTTTACAAATAATTGCTTTGCATAAAAGAGTCTGCCAAGTACACATATCACCAAAGTTACATCACTGCGGTAGTATGTGAAAGAAAGAAAGAAAGTCAAGTCTCAGGAAGCTGTATTATAGTAAATAAAAAGAACACCCAGTGTTCGAAGTGGTACTTCTATATTTGAATCTTTAGCGTGCCCTTACTTTTCATGCGTGCCGGCACTTGCGCACACCGATTTTTTTCACTCCAAGCACTGAAAACCCTGAAAAACAAATTCAAATCCCACACAGTGTTGCATTATATCATAGTTTGACATAATATAAAGCCGACTTTGCTTAACATTAATACTAATTTATATCATACTAATATAATATTAGTTACAATATTAGTCACAATTACATTAATACAATAGTATTAACATAGTACTAACATTAATATTGACCTGAGGAAGGAAGATAATATAATAAAATATAATTAAATAAATAAAATAAAATACATTAAATTATAATACATCATATACAATTAACCCCTTTAAATATATAAAAATGTCCACTTTTTTATGAACCATGACTTTCATTTCAGTGGAATTTATTTCCTTGAGAGTTTTGGGTCAAAGAGAAGAACAGAGTTTTGGCCTAAAGGTGCCGTGAGATTTGTGCCACAAAAGATAAATAAATCAATCTTACAGAGCAACTCAGACACCTGCCGTTTATAGCACATGACCCTGGACATGTAGGGATGGAGTCATGAATCAAAGAACCATTAATTGCACAACAGATGCACGTGGGTATCGGGTGTAGGAGACATGAGGGCTGTGCATGGCACTATGTCATTTTTAAGAGTGTGTGGAGGTGCAGTGTGTTATGTGCTTTATCAAGCTCTCAGACATCCTCTTGATAAAAAAAGGCATTTGCCTGGGAAACTCATCTCACTCAATCTACACTTTGGCAGGTCAACTTTGCTCAAAATGAAAGAGTCTCAGATGGAATAAAAACTTGAAAGACGTGAAGGTTTGAGACAGAATAAAGCTGATGAACATCTGAATTGTGATGTAAATATGACGGAGACCAATCTGATGACAATGAATGCAGAAGAGCTTTCCATTCTTTTAATCTTTACTGCAGTAGGCGGCTGCAAAAGTGCATTTAGGCAGACTAAGGTTGCACAAAGTAAACAATGCATTTTAAATTAAATTGAATTACAAAATAATGTCATGAAATTAATGTTTTAAACATGAAATAAAATACATATATAAATATACAATTTACAGAATTGTATGGAAGCTTGTTTCCACAGAATTAAAAATAAAAAGGCAACTGACTTATCTACTTAATTCAGACTTTTTTTTCCTCAGGATTGATATAAAGTCAAATTGTGTTTTAAACTCATAATTGCGAGAAAAATTCTGACTTTATAACTCACAATTCTGAATTTATACCACATAATTCCGACTTTATATCTCGCAATTCTGACTTTATATCTCAATTCTGACTTTATATCTCGCAATTCTGACTTTATATCTCAATTCTGACTTTATATCTCTCAATTCTGACTTTATATCTCTCAATTCTGACTTTATATCTCAATTCTGACTTTATTCAATTCTGACTTTATATCTCTCAATTCTGACTTTATATCTCATTCTGACTTTATATCTCAATTCTGACTTTATATCTCAATTCTGAATTCTGACTTTATATCTCAATTCTGACTTTATATCTCAATTCTGACTTTATATCAATTCTGACTTTATATCTCAATTCTGACTTTATATCTCAATTCTGACTTTATATCTTCTGACTTTATATCTCAATTCTTTATATCTCAATTCTGACTTTATATCTCTCAATTCTGACTTTATATCACTCAATTCTGACTTTATACCTCTCAATTCTGACTTTATATCTCAAATTCTGACTTTATATCTCAATTCTGACTTTATATCTCAATTCTGACTTTATATCTCTCAATTCTGACTTTATATCTCAATTCTGACTTTATATCTCTCAATTCTGACTTTATATCACTCAATTCTGACTTTATACCTCTCAACTCTGACTTTATATCTCTCAATTCTGACTTTATATCACTCAATTCTGACTTTATACCTCTCAACTCTGACTTTATATCTCTCAATTCTGACTTTATATCTCAATTCTGACTTTATATCTCACAATTCTGACTTTATATCACTCAATTCTGACTTTATACCTCTCAACTCTGACTTTATATCTCTCAATTCTGACTTTATATCTCTCAATTCTGACTTTATATCACTCAATTCTGACTTTATATCTCTCAAATCTGACTTTATATCTCTCAATTCTGACTTTATATCTCTCAATTCTGACTTTATATCACTCAATTCTGACTTTATATCTCTCAATTCTGACTTTATATCTCTCAATTCTGACTTTAATTCTGACTTTATATCACTCAATTCTGACTTTATATCTTTCAATTCTGACTTTATATCTCTCAATTCTGACTTTATATCTCTCAATTCTGACTTTATATCTCTCAATTCTGACTTTATATCTCGCAATTCTGACTTTATATCTCTCAATTCTGACTTTATATTTCTCAATTCTGACTTTATATCACATAATTCTGACTTTATATCTCTCAATTCTGACTTTATATCACATAATTCTGACTTTATATCACTCAATTCTGACTTTATATCTCACAATTCTGACTATCTCTCAATTCTGACTTTATATCTCACAATTCTGACTATCTCTCAATTCTGACTTTATATCTCTCAGTTCTGACTTTATATCTCGCAATTCTGACTTTATATCTCTCAATTCTGACTTTATATCTCTCAATTCTGACTTTATATCTTTCAATTCTGACTTTAATTCTGATTTTATATCTCTCAATTCTGACTTTATATCACACAATTCTGACTTTATATCTCTCAATTCTGACTTTATATCACTCAGTTCTGACTTTATATCACACAATTCTGACTTTATATCTACGCAATTCTGACTTTATATCACACAATTCTGACTTTATATCACTCAATTCTGACTTTATATCTCTCAATTCTGACTTTACTTGATTCTGACTTTATATCTCTCAATTCTGACTTTATATCACATAATTCTGACTTTATATCTCTCAGTTCTGACTTTATATCTCGCAATTCTGACTTTATATCTCTCAGTTCTGACTTTACTTGATTCTGACTTTATATCTCAATTCTGACTTTATATCTCTCAATTCCGACTTTATATCTCTCAATTCTGACTTTATATCTTTCAATTCTGACTTTAATTCTGATTTTATATCTCTCAATTCTGACTTTATATCTCAATTCTGACTTTATATCTCAATTCTGACTTTATATCACTCAATTCTGACTTTATATCTCTCAATTCTGACTTTATATCTCTGCAATTCTGACTTTATATCTCTCAATTCTGACTTTATATCTCTCAATTCTGACTTTATATTTCTCAATTCTGACTTTATATCTCTCAATTCTGACTTTATATATCTCAATTCTGACTTTATATCACTCAATTCTGACTTTATATTTCTCAATTCTGACTTTATATCTCTAAATTCTGACTTTATATCACATAATTCTGACTTTATATCTCTCAATTCTGACTTTATATCACATAATTCTGACTTTATATCACTCAATTCTGACTTTATATCTCACAATTCTGACTATCTCTCAATTCTGACTTTATATCTCACAATTCTGACTATCTCTCAATTCTGACTTTATATCTCTCAGTTCTGACTTTATATCTCTCAATTCTGACTTTATATCTCTCAATTCTGACTTTATATCTTTCAATTTGACTTTAATTCTGATTTTATATCTCTCAATTCTGACTTTATATCACACAATTCTGACTTTATATCTCTCAATTCTGACTTTATATCTCTCAATTCTGACTTTATATCTCTCAATTCTGACTTTATATCACATAATTCTGACTTTATATCTCTCAGTTCTGACTTTATATCTCTCATAATTCTGACTTTATATCTCTCAGTTCTGACTTTACTTGATTCTGACTTTTATATCTCAATTCTGACTTTATATCTCTCAATTCCGACTTTATATCTCTCAATTCTGACTTTATATCTTTCAATTCTGACTTTAATTCTGATTTTATATCTCTCAATTCTGACTTTATATCTCATCAATTCTGACTTTATATCTCAATTCTGACTTTATATCACTCAATTCTGACTTTATATCTCTCAATTCTGACTTTATATCTCTCAATTCTGACTTTATATCTCTCAGTTCTGACTTTATATCACTCAATTCTGACTTTATATCTCTCAATTCTGACTTTATATCTCTCAATTCTGACTTTATATCACTCAATTCTGACTTTATATCTCATAATTCTGACTTTATATCTCTCAATTCTGACTTTATATATCTCAATTCTGACTTTATATCACTCAATTCTGACTTTATATTTCTCAATTCTGACTTTATATCTCTCAATTCTGACTTTATATCACATAATTCTGACTTTATATCTCTCAATTCTGACTTTATATCACATAATTCTGACTTTATATCACTCAATTCTGACTTTATATCTCACAATTCTATCTCTCAATTCTGACTTTATATCTCACAATTCTGACTATCTCTCAATTCTGACTTTATATCTCTCAGTTCTGACTTTATATCTCATAATTCTGACTTTATATCTCTCAATTCTGACTTTATATCTCTCAATTCTGACTTTATATCTTTCAATTCTGACTTTAATTCTGATTTTATATCTCTCAATTCTGACTTTATATCTCTCAATTCTGACTTTATATCTCTCAATTCTGACTTTATATCTTTCAATTCTGACTTTAATTCTGATTTTATATCTCTCAATTCTGACTTTATATCTCGCAATTCTGACTTTATATCTCAATTCTGACTTTATATCACTCAATTCTGACTTTATATCTCTCAATTCTGACTTTATATCTCTCAATTCTGACTTTATATCTCTCAATTCTGACTTTATATCTCTCAGTTCTGACTTTATATCACTCAATTCTGACTTTATATCTCTCAATTCTGACTTTATATCTCTCAATTCTGACTTTATATCTCTCAATTCTGACTTTATATCTACTTAATTCTGACTTTATATCTCTCAATTCTGACTTTATATATCTCAATTCTGACTTTATATCACTCAATTCTGACTTTATATTTCTCAATTCTGACTTTATATCTCTCAATTCTGACTTTATATCACATAATTCTGACTTTATATCTCTCAATTCTGACTTTATATCACATAATTCTGACTTTATATCACTCAATTCTGACTTTATATCTCACAATTCTGACTATCTCTCAATTCTGACTTTATATCTCACAATTCTGACTATCTCTCAATTCTGACTTTATATCTCTCAGTTCTGACTTTATATCTCATCAATTCTGACTTTATATCTCTCAATTCTGACTTTATATCTCTCAATTCTGACTTTATATCTTTCAATTCTGACTTTAATTCTGATTTTATCTCTCTCAATTCTGACTTTATATCACACAATTCTGACTTTATATCTCTCAATTCTGACTTTATATCACACAATTCTGACTTTATATCACTCAATTCTGACTTTATATCTCTCAGTTCTGACTTTATATCTCGCAATTCTGACTTTATATCTCTCAGTTCTGACTTTACTTGATTCTGACTTTATATCTCTCAATTCTGACTTTATATCTGACTTTATATCTCTCAGTTCTGACTTTATATCTCATAATTCTGACTTTATATCTCTCAGTTCTGACTTTGATTCTGACTTTATATCTCAATTCTGACTTTATATCTCTCAATTCTGACTTTATATCTCTCAATTCTGACTTTATATCTTTCAATTCTGACTTTAATTCTGATTTTATATCTCTCAATTCTGACTTTATATCACTCAATTCTGACTTTATATCTCTCAATTCTGACTTTATATCTCTCAATTCTGACTTTATATCTTTCAATTCTGACTTTATATCTCTCAATTCTGACTTTATATCTTTCAATTCTGACTTTAATTCTGATTTATATCTCTCAATTCTGACTTTATATCTCTCAATTCTGACTTTATATCTCTCAATTCCGACTTTATATCTCTCAATTCTGACTTTATATCTTTCAATTCTGACTTTATATCTCTCAATCTTTCAATTCTGACTTTAATTCTGATTTTATATCTCTCAATTCTGACTTTATATCTCTCAATTCTGACTTTATATCTCTCAATTCTGACTTTATATCTCTCAATTCTGACTTTATATCTTTCAATTCTGACTTTAATTCTGATTTTTTATATCTCTCAATTCTTTAACTTTATATCTCTCAATTCTGACTTTATATCTTTCAATTCTGACTTTAATTCTGATTTTATATCTCTCAATTCTGACTTTATATCTCTCAATTCTGACTTTCTGACTTTATATCTCTCAATTCTGACTTTATATCTCTCAATTCTGACTTTATATCTCTCAATTCCGACTTTATATCTCTCAATTCTGACTTTATATCACTCGATTCTGACTTTATATCTCACAATTCTGACTTTATACTTGATTCTGACTTTATCTCTCAATTCTGACTTTATATCTCTCAATTCTGACTTTATATTTCTCAATTCTGACTTTATATCTCCCAATTCTGACTTTATATCTCTCAATTCTGACTTTATATCACTCAATTCTGACTTTATATCTCCCAATTCTGACTTTATATCTCCCAATTCTGACTTTATATCTCCCAATTCTGACTTTCTATCACTCAATTCTGACTTTATATCTCTCAATTCTGACTTTATATCACTCAATTCTGACTTTATATCTCTCAATTCTGACTTTATATCACTCAATTCTGACTTTATATCTCTCAATTCTGACTTTATATCTCTCAGTTCCGACTTTATATCTCTCAATTCCGACTTTATATCTCTCAATTCTGACTTTATATCTTTCAATTCTGACTTTAATTCTGATTTTATATCTCTCAATTCTGACTTTATATCTCTCAATTCTGACTTTATATCTCTCAATTCTGACTTTATATCTCTCAATTCTGACTTTATATCTCTCAATTCTGACTTTCTGACTTTATATCTCTCAATTCTGACTTTATATCACTCAATTCTGACTTTATATCTGACTTTATATCTCTCAATTCTGACTTTATATCACTCAATTCTGACTTTATATCTCTCAATTCTGACTTTATATCTCTCAATTCCGACTTTATATCTCTCAATTCTGACTTTATATCTCTCAATTCTGACTTTATATCTCTCAATTCTGACTTTATATCTCTCAATTCCGACTTTATATCTCTCAATTCTGACTTTATATCTTTCAATTCTGACTTTATATCTCTCAATTCTGACTTTATATCTTTCAATTCTGACTTTAATTCTGATTTATATCTCTCAATTCTGACTTTATATCTCTCAATTCTGACTTTATATCTCTCAATTCCGACTTTATATCTCTCAATTCTGACTTTATATCTTTCAATTCTGACTTTATATCTCTCAATTCTGACTTTATATCTTTCAATTCTGACTTTAATTCTGATTTTATATCTCTCAATTCTGACTTTATATCTCTCAATTCTGACTTTATATCTCTCAATTCCGACTTTATATCTCTCAATTCTGACTTTATATCTTTCAATTCTGACTTTAATTCTGATTTTATATCTCTCAATTCCGACTTTATATCTCTCAATTCTGACTTTATATCTTTCAATTCTGACTTTATATCTCTCAATTCTGACTTTATATCTTTCAATTCTGACTTTAATTCTGATTTTATATCTCTCAATTCTGACTTTATATCTCTCAATTCTGACTTTATATCTCTCAATTCCGACTTTATATCTCTCAATTCTGACTTTATATCTTTCAATTCTGACTTTAATTCTGATTTTATATCTCTCAATTCCGACTTTATATCTCTCAATTCTGACTTTATATCTTTCAATTCCGACTTTATATCACTCAATTCCGACTTTATATCTCTCAATTCTGACTTTCTGACTTTATATCTCTCAATTCTGACTTTATATCTCTCAATTCTGACTTTATATCTCTCAATTCCGACTTTATATCTCTCAATTCTGACTTTATATCACTCGATTCTGACTTTATATCACACAATTCTGACTTTATATCACTCAATTCTGACTTTATATCTCACAATTCTGACTTTACTTGATTCTGACTTTATCTCTCAATTCTGACTTTATATCTCTCAATTCTGACTTTATATTTCTCAATTCTGACTTTATATCTCCCAATTCTGACTTTATATCTCTCAATTCTGACTTTATATCACTCAATTCTGACTTTATATCTCCCAATTCTGACTTTATATCTCCCAATTCTGACTTTATATCTCCCAATTCTGACTTTCTATCACTCAATTCTGACTTTATATCTCTCAATTCTGACTTTATATCACTCAATTCTGACTTTATATCTCTCAATTCTGACTTTATATCACTCAATTCTGACTTTATATCTCTCAATTCTGACTTTATATCTCTCAATTCCGACTTTATATCTCTCAATTCTGACTTTATATCTCTCAATTCTGACTTTATATCTCTCAATTCTGACTTTATATCTCTCAATTCTGACTTTCTGACTTTATATCTCTCAATTCTGACTTTATATCACTCAATTCTGACTTTATATCTGACTTTATATCTCTCAATTCTGACTTTATATCACTCAATTCTGACTTTATATCTCTCAAATTCCGACTTTATATCTCTCAATTCCGACTTTATATCTCTCAATTCCGACTTTATATCTCTCAATTCTGACTTTATATCTCTCAATTCTGACTTTCTGACTTTATATCTCTCAATTCCGACTTTATATCTCTCAATTCTGACTTTATATCTCTCAATTCTGACTTTATATCTCTCAATTCCGACTTTATATCTCTCGATTCTGACTTTATATCACTCGATTCTGACTTTATATCACTCGATTCTGACTTTATATCACACAATTCTGACTTTATATCACTCAATTCTGACTTTATATCTCTCAGTTCTGACTTTATATCTCTAATTCTGACTTTATATCACTCAATTCTGACTTTATATCTCTCAATTCTGACTTTATATCTCTTAGTTCTGACTTTATATCTCTCAGTTCTGACTTTATATCTCACAATTCTGACTTTATATCTCTCAGTTCTGACTTTATATCTCTCAGTTCTGACTTTATATCACTCAATTCTGACTTTATATCACTCAATTCTGACTTTACATCTCGCAATTCTGACTTTATATCTCTCAATTCTGACTTTACTTGATTCTGACTTTATATCACACAATTCTGACTTTATATCTCTCAATTCTGACTTTATATCTCTCAATTCTGACTTTATATCTCTCAATTCTGACTTTATATCTCTCAATTCTGACTTTATATCTCTCAATTCCGACTTTATATCACTCGATTCTGACTTTATATCACACAATTCTGACTTTATATCACTCAATTCTGACTTTATATCTCACAATTCTGACTTTACTTGATTTCTGACTTTATCTCTCAATTCTGACTTTATATCTCCCAATTCTGACTTTATATCTCTCAATTCTGACTTTATATCACTCAATTCTGACATTATATCTCCCAATTCTGACTTTACATCTCCCAATTCTGACTTTATATCTCCCAATTCTGACTTTCTATCACTCAATTCTGACTTTATATCTCTCAATTCTGACTTTATATCACTCAATTCTGACTTTATATCTCTCAATTCTGACTTTATATCACTCAATTCTGACTTTATATCTCTCAATTCTGACTTTATATCTCTCAATTCCGACTTTATATCTCTCAATTCCGACTTTATATCTCTCAATTCTGACTTTATATCTTTCAATTCTGACTTTAATTCTGATTTTATATCTCTCAATTCTGACTTTATATCTCTCAATTCTGACTTTATATCTCTCAATTCCGACTTTATATCTCTCAATTCTGACTTTATATCTCTCAATTCTGACTTTCTGACTTTATATCTCTCAATTCTGACTTTATATCACTCAATTCTGACTTTATATCTGACTTTATATCTCTCAATTCTGACTTTATATCACTCAATTCTGACTTTATATCTCTCAATTCCGACTTTATATCTCTCAATTCTGACTTTATATCTCTCAATTCTGACTTTATATCTCTCAATTCCGACTTTATATCTCTCAATTCTGACTTTATATCTTTCAATTCTGACTTTATATCTCTCAATTCTGACTTTATATCTTTCAATTCTGACTTTAATTCTGATTTATATCTCTCAATTCTGACTTTATATCTCTCAATTCTGACTTTATATCTCTCAGTTCTGACTTTATATCTCATAATTCTGACTTTATATCTCTCAATTCTGACTTTATATCTCTCAATTCTGACTTTATATCTTTCAATTCTGACTTTAATTCTGATTTTATATCTCTCAATTCTGACTTTATATCTCTCAATTCCGACTTTATATCTCTCAATTCTGACTTTATATCTTTCAATTCTGACTTTAATTCTGATTTTATATCTCTCAATTCTGACTTTATATCTCGCAATTCTGACTTTATATCTCAATTCTGACTTTATATCACTCTTCTGACTTTAATTCTGACTTTATATCTCTCAATTCTGACTTTATATCTCTCAATTCTGACTTTATATCTCTCAGTTCTGACTTTATATCACTCAATTCTGACTTTATATCTCTCAATTCTGACTTTATATCTCTCAATTCTGACTTTATATCACTCAATTCTGACTTTATATCTCATATTCTGACTTTATATCTCTCAATTCTGACTTTATATCTCTCAATTCTGACTTTATATATCTCAATTCTGACTTTATATCTCTCAATTCTGACTTTATATATCTCAATTCTGACTTTATATCACATAATTCTGACTTTATATCACATAATTCTGACTTTATATCACTCAATTCTGACTTTATATCTCACAATTCTGACTTTATCTCTCTCAATTCTGACTTTTATATCTCACAATTCTGACTATCTCTCAATTCTGACTTTATATCTCTCAGTTCTGACTTTATATCTCGCAATTCTGACTTTATATCTCTCAATTCTGACTTTATATCTTTCAATTCTGACTTTAATTCTGATTTTATATCTCTCAATTCTGACTTTATATCACACAATTCTGACTTTATATCTCTCAATTCTGACTTTATATCACACAATTCTGACTTTATATCTCTCAGTTCTGACTTTATATCTCTTCAATTCTGACTTTATATCTCTCAGTTCTGACTTTACTTGATTCTGACTTTATATCTCTCAATTCTGACTTTATATCACATAATTCTGACTTTATATCTCTCAGTTCTGACTTTATATCTCATAATTCTGACTTTATATCTCTCAGTTCTGACTTTACTTGATTCTGACTTTATATCTCAATTCTGACTTTATATCTCTCAATTCTGACTTTATATCTCTCAATTCTGACTTTATATCTTTCAATTCTGACTTTAATTCTGATTTTATATCTCTCAATTCTGACTTTATATCACTCAATTCTGACTTTATATCTCTCAATTCCGACTTTATATCTCTCAATTCTGACTTTATATCTTTCAATTCTGACTTTATATCTCTCAATTCTGACTTTATATCTTTCAATTCTGACTTTAATTCTGATTTATATCTCTCAATTCTGACTTTATATCTCTCAATTCTGACTTTATATCTCTCAATTCCGACTTTATATCTCTCAATTCTGACTTTATATCTTTCAATTCTGACTTTATATCTCTCAATCTTTCAATTCTGACTTTAATTCTGATTTTATATCTCTCAATTCTGACTTTATATCTCTCAATTCTGACTTTATATCTCTCAATTCCGACTTTATATCTCTCAATTCTGACTTTATATCTTTCAATTCTGACTTTAATTCTGATTTTATATCTCTCAATTCCGACTTTATATCTCTCAATTCTGACTTTATATCTTTCAATTCTGACTTTAATTCTGATTTTATATCTCTCAATTCCGACTTTATATCTCTCAATTCTGACTTTCTGACTTTATATCTCTCAATTCTGACTTTATATCTCTCAATTCCGACTTTATATCTCTCAATTCTGACTTTATATCACTCGATTCTGACTTTATATCTCACAATTCTGACTTTACTTGATTCTGACTTTATCTCTCAATTCTGACTTTATATCTCTCAATTCTGACTTTATATTTCTCAATTCTGACTTTATATCTCTCCAATTCTGACTTTATATCTCTCAATTCTGACTTTATATCACTCAATTCTGACTTTATATCTCTCAATTCCGACTTTATATCTCTCAATTCCGACTTTATATCTCTCAATTCCGACTTTATATCTCTCAATTCCGACTTTATATCTCTCAATTCTGACTTTATATCTCTCAATTCCGACTTTATATCTCTCAATTCTGACTTTATATCTTTCAATTCTGACTTTATATCTCTCAATTCTGACTTTATATCTTTCAATTCTGACTTTAATTCTGATTTATATCTCTCAATTCTGACTTTATATCTCTCAATTCTGACTTTATATCTCTCAATTCTGACTTTCTGACTTTATATCTCTCAATTCCGACTTTATATCTCTCAATTCTGACTTTATATCTCTCAATTCTGACTTTATATCTCTCAATTCTGACTTTATATCTCTCGATTCTGACTTTTATATCACTCTCGATTCTGACTTTATATCACTCGATTCTGACTTTATATCACACAATTCTGACTTTATATCACTCAATTCTGACTTTATATCTCTCAGTTCTGACTTTATATCTCTAATTCTGACTTTATATCACTAATTCTGACTTTATATCTCTCAATTCTGACTTTATATCTCTTAATTCTGACTTTATATCTCTCAGTTCTGACTTTATATCTCACAATTCTGACTTTATATCTCTCAGTTCTGACTTTATATCTCTCAGTTCTGACTTTATATCACTCAATTCTGACTTTATATCACTCAATTCTGACTTTACATCTCGCAATTCTGACTTTATATCTCTCAATTCTGACTTTATATCTTGATTCTGACTTTATATCACACAATTCTGACTTTATATCTCTCAATTCTGACTTTATATCTCTCAATTCTGACTTTATATCTCTCAATTCTGACTTTATATCTCTCAATTCTGACTTTATATCACTCGATTCTGACTTTATATCACACAATTCTGACTTTATATCACTCAATTCTGACTTTATATCTCACAATTCTGACTTTACTTGATTCTGACTTTATCTCTCAATTCTGACTTTATATCTCTCAATTCTGACTTTATATTTCTCAATTCTAACTTTATATCTCCCAATTCTGACTTTATATCTCTCAATTCTGACTTTATATCACTCAATTCTGACATTATATCTCCCAATTCTGACTTTATATCTCCCAATTCTGACTTTATATCTCCCAATTCTGACTTTCTATCACTCAATTCTGACTTTATATCTCTCAATTCTGACTTTATATCACTCAATTCTGACTTTATATCTCTCAATTCTGACTTTATATCACTCAATTCTGACTTTATATCTCTCAATTCTGACTTTATATCTCTCAATTCCGACTTTATATCTCTCAATTCCGACTTTATATCTCTCAATTCTGACTTTATATCTTTCAATTCTGACTTTAATTCTGATTTTATATCTCTCAATTCTGACTTTATATCTCTCAATTCTGACTTTATATCTCTCAATTCCGACTTTATATCTCTCAATTCTGACTTTATATCTCTCAATTCTGACTTTCTGACTTTTTTATATCTCTCAATTCTGACTTTATATCACTCAATTCTGACTTTATATCTGACTTTATATCTCTCAATTCTGACTTTATATCACTCAATTCTGACTTTATATCTCTCAATTCCGACTTTATATCTCTCAATTCCGACTTTATATCTCTCAATTCTGACTTTATATCTCTCAATTCCGACTTTTATATCTCTCAATTCTGACTTTATATCTTTCAATTCTGACTTTATATCTCTCAATTCTGACTTTTATATCTTTCAATTCTGACTTTAATTCTGATTTATATCTCTCAATTCTGACTTTATATCTCTCAATTCTGACTTTATATCTCTCAATTCCGACTTTATATCTCTCAATTCTGACTTTATATCTTTCAATTCTGACTTTATATCTCTCAATTCTGACTTTATATCTTTCAATTCTGACTTTAATTCTGATTTTATATCTCTCAATTCTGACTTTATATCTCTCAATTCTGACTTTATATCTCTCAATTCCGACTTTATATCTCTCAATTCTGACTTTATATCTTTCAATTCTGACTTTAATTCTGATTTTATATCTCTTCAATTCCGACTTTATATCTCTATCTTCTGACTTTATATCTTTCAATTCTGACTTTATATCTCTCAATTCTGACTTTATATCTTTCAATTCTGACTTTAATTCTGATTTTATATCTCTCTCTCAATTCTGACTTTATATCTCTCTGACTTTAATTCTGACTTTATATCTCTCAATTCCGACTTTATATCTCTCAATTCTGACTTTATATCTTTCAATTCTGACTTTAATTCTGATTTTTATATCTCTCAATTCCCGACTTTATATCTCTCAATTCTGACTTTCTGACTTTATATCTCTCAATTCTGACTTTATATCTCTCAATTCTGACTTTATATCTCTCAATTCTGACTTTATATCTCTCAATTCTGACTTTATATCACTCGATTCTGACTTTATATCACACAATTCTGACTTTATATCACTCAATTCTGACTTTATATCTCACAATTCTGACTTTACTTGATTCTGACTTTATCTCTCAATTCTGACTTTATATCTCTCAATTCTGACTTTATATTTCTCAATTCTGACTTTATATCTCCCAATTCTGACTTTATATCTCTCAATTCTGACTTTATATCACTCAATTCTGACTTTTATATCTCCCAATTCTGACTTTATATCTCCCAATTCTGACTTTATATCTCCCAATTCTGACTTTCTATCACTCAATTCTGACTTTATATCTCTCAATTCTGACTTTATATCACTCCAATTCTGACTTTATATCTCTCAATTCTGACTTTATATCACTCAATTCTGACTTTATATCTCTCAATTCTGACTTTATATCTCTCAATTCTGACTTTATATCTCTCAATTCCCGACTTTATATCTCTCAATTCTGACTTTATATCTCTCAATTCTGACTTTATATCTCTCAATTCTGACTTTCTGACTTTATATCTCTCAATTCTGACTTTATATCACTCAATTCTGACTTTATATCTGACTTTATATCTCTCAATTCTGACTTTATATCACTCAATTCTGACTTTATATCTCTCAATTCCGACTTTATATCTCTCAATTCCGACTTTATATCTCTCAATTCCGACTTTATATCTCTCAATTCTGACTTTATATCTCTCAATTCTGACTTTCTGACTTTATATCTCTCAATTCGACTTTATATCTCTCAATTCTGACTTTATATCTCTCAATTCTGACTTTATATCTCAATTCTGACTTTATATCACTCAATTCTGACTTTATATCTCTCAATTCTGACTTTATATCTCTCAATTCTGACTTTATATCTCTCAATTCTGACTTTGATATCTCTCAGTTCTGACTTTATATCACTCAATTCTGACTTTATATCTCTCAATTCTGACTTTATATCTCTCAATTCTGACTTTATATCACTCAATTCTGACTTTATATCTCTCAATTCTGACTTTATATCTCTCAATTCTGACTTTATATCTCTCAATTCTGACTTTATATATCTCAATTCTGACTTTATATCACTCAATTCTGACTTTATATTTCTCAATTCTGACTTTATATCTCTCAATTCTGACTTTATATCACATAATTCTGACTTTATATCTCTCAATTCTGACTTTATATCACATAATTCTGACTTTATATCACTCAATTCTGACTTTATATCTCACAATTCTGACTTTATCTCTCAATTCTGACTTTATATCTCACAATTCTGACTATCTCTCAATTCTGACTTTATATCTCTCAGTTCTGACTTTATATCTCACAATTCTGACTTTATATCTCTCAATTCTGACTTTATATCTCTCAATTCTGACTTTATATCTCCCAATTCTGACTTTATATCTCTCAATTCTGACTTTATATCACTCAATTCTGACTTTATATCTCCCAATTCTGACTTTATATCTCCCAATTCTGACTTTATATCTCTCCAATTCTGACTTTCTATATCTCTCAATTCTGACTTTATATCTCTCAATTCTGACTTTATATCACTCCAATTCTGACTTTATATCTCTCAATTCTGACTTTATATCACTCAATTCTGACTTTATATCTCTCAATTCTGACTTTATATCTCTCAATTCTGACTTTATATCTCTCAATTCTGACTTTATATCTCTCAATTCTGACTTTATATCTCTCAATTCTGACTTTATATCTCTCAATTCTGACTTTCTGACTTTATATCTCTCAATTCTGACTTTATATCACTCAATTCTGACTTTATATCTGACTTTATATCTCTCAATTCTGACTTTATATCACTCAATTCTGACTTTATATCTCTCAATTCCGACTTTATATCTCTCAATTCTGACTTTATATCTCTCAATTCTGAATTCACTTTATATCTCTCAATTCTGACTTTATATCTCTCAATTCCTGACTTTCTGACTTTATATCTCTCAATTCTGACTTTATATCTCTCAATTCTGACTTTATATCTCTCAATTCTGACTTTATATCTCAATTCTGACTTTATATCTTCAATTCTGACTTTATATCTCTCAATTCTGACTTTATATCTCTCAATTCTGACTTTATATCTCTCAATTCTGACTTTATATCTCTCAAGTTCTGACTTTATATCTCTCAATTCTGACTTTATATCTCTCAATTCTGACTTTATATCTCTCAATTCTGACTTTATATCTCTCAATTCTGACTTTATATCTCTCATTCTGACTTTATATCTCAATTCTGACTTTAATTCTGACTTTATATCTCTCAATTCTGACTTTATATATCTCAATTCTGACTTTATATCTCTCAATTCTGACTTTATATTTCTCAATTCTGACTTTATATCTCTCAATTCTGACTTTATATCACATAATTCTGACTTTATATCTCTCCATTCTGACTTTATATCACACATAATTCTGACTTTTATATCACTCAATTCTGACTTTATATCTCACAATTCTGACTATCTCTCAATTCTGACTTTATATCTCACAATTCTGACTATCTCTCTAATTCTGACTTTATATCTCTCAATTCTGACTTTATATCTCTCAATTCTGACTTTATATCTCTCAATTCTGACTTTATATCTCTCAATTCTGACTTTATATCTTTCAATTCTGACTTTAATTCTGATTTTATATCTCTCAATTCTGACTTTATATCACACAATTCTGACTTTATATCTCTCAATTCTGACTTTATATCACACAATTTCTGACTTTATATCACCTCAATTCTGACTTTATATCTCTCAGTTCTGACTTTATATCTCTGCAATTCTGACTTTATATCTCTCAGTTCTGACTTTATACTTGATTCTGACTTTATATCTCTCAATTCTGACTTTATATCACATAATTCTGACTTTATATCTCTCAGTTCTGACTTTATATCTCACAATTCTGACTTTATATCTCTCAGTTCTGACTTTACTTGATTCTGACTTTATATCTCAATTCTGACTTTATATCTCTCAATTCCGACTTTATATCTCTCAATTCTGACTTTATATCTTTCAATTCTGACTTTAATTCTGATTTTATATCTCTCAATTCTGACTTTATATCACTCAATTCTGACTTTATATCTCTCAATTCCGACTTTATATCTCTCTCAATTCTGACTTTATATCTTTCAATTCTGACTTTATATCTCTCAATTCTGACTTTATATCTTTCAATTCTGACTTTAATTCTGATTTATATCTCTCAATTCTGACTTTATATCTCTCAATTCTGACTTTATATCTCTCCAATTCTGACTTTATATCTCTCAATTCTGACTTTATATCTTCTTCAATTCTGACTTTATATCTCTCAATCTTTCAATTCTGACTTTAATTCTGATTTTATATCTCTCAATTCTGACTTTATATCTCTCAATTCTGACTTTATATCTCTCAATTCCGACTTTATATCTCTCAATTCTGACTTTATATCTTTCAATTCTGACTTTAATTCTGATTTTATATCTCTCTCAATTCCGACTTTATATCTCTCAATTCTGACTTTATATCTTTCAATTCTGACTTTAATTCTGATTTTATATCTCTCAATTCTGACTTTATATCTCTCAATTCTGACTTTCTGACTTTATATCTCTCAATTCTGACTTTATATCTCTCAATTCTGACTTTATATCTCTCAATTCTTGACTTTATATCTCTCTCAATTCTGACTTTATATCACTCGATTCTGACTTTATATCTCCTCAATTCTGACTTTATATCTCTTGATTCTGACTTTATCTCTCAATTCTGACTTTATATCTCTCAATTCTGACTTTATATTTCTCAATTCTGACTTTATATCTCCCAATTCTGACTTTATATCTCTCAATTCTGACTTATATCACTCTCTCAATTCTGACTTTATATCTCTCAATTCTGACTTTATATCTCTCTCAATTCTGACTTTATATCTCTCAATTCTTGACTTTATATCTCTCCAATTGACTTTATATCTCTCAATTCTGACTTTATATCTCTCAATTCTCAATTTTTATATCTCTCAATTCTGACTTTACTGACTTTATATCTCTCAATTCTGACTTTATATCTCTCAATTCTGACTTTATATCTCTCTCAATTCCGACTTTATATCTCTCAATTCTGACTTTTATATCACTCGATTCTGACTTTATATCTCACAATTCTGACTTTATATCTTGATTCTGACTTTATATCTCAATTCTGACTTTATATCTCTCAATTCTGACTTTATATCTCTCAATTCTGACTTTTATATCTCCCAATTCTGACTTTATATCTCAATTCTGACTTTATATCACTCAATTCTGACTTTATATCTCTCAATTCTGACTTTATATCACATCAATTCTGACTTTATCTCCAATTCTGATTCCAGTTCTGACTTTATATCTCTCAATTCCGATTTTTATATCTCTCAATTCTGACTTTATATCTCTCATTCTGACTTTATATCTCCCAATTTGACTTTATATCTCTCAATTCTGACTTTATATCTCTCAATTCTGACTTTATATCTTTCAATTCTGACTTTTCTGATTTTTATCTCTCTCAATTTGACTTTATATCTCTAATTCTGACTTTATATCTCTCAATTCTGACTTTATATCTTTTCTGACTTTATATCTTTCTAATTCTGACTTTATATCTCTCAATTCTGACTTTATATCTCTCAATTCTGACTTTATATCTCTAATTCTGACTTTATTTATCTCTCAATTCTTGACTTTATATCTTCTAATTTGACTTCTGACTTTATATCTCTCAATTCTGACTTTATATCTCTCAATTCTGACTTTATATCTCAATCTTTCAATTCTGACTTTAATTCTGATTTTATATCAATTCTGACTTTATATCTCCTGAATTTTATATCTTCTCAATTCCGACTTTTATATCTCTAATTCTGACTTTT